>JAGXJF010003916.1:600000-981822 GCA_019208055.1 Stipa capillata | reverse complement strand
GAACTGGAGCACAAGGAGCAGTGAAGAAATGACCCGCCAAAAAACCGACGAAGGTGGGAACGGACACGTCGCCCCTGATAGAAATCAGTGTGAAAGACAACGAAGTCCTAGTCCGTTGCCCTCGGACTGGAACCCGCTCTCATCTCACGCCCACGGAATGGTCACGAACACCTCCCGGCGCAGGATATACCTCTCCGCCCCACGAGTTCTCTTGATGGGATGGCGGAGGCGATACATCTTGATGGCTTTCGAAATCGGGCGATGTAACAGAGATTTGCTCTCCATAATAAAAGATGCAGCAATCCCATATGCAGGGAGCGACAGCATCTGTTAGATCCAAGAGTGAAGGTTCAGATCCAAGGAAGATCACTAGAAGCCCCATAACTTATTCCTACGAAAGACCTGCACCTTGAAGCACGAGTCGCGCTCTTAAGCGGATATTAGCTAGCATTTAGCTCTAACGATTAGGCATAGGATAAGCAATAACCTTCATTATCCCTTGGAAGCATCCTATCCTAGTAATGATAATTACCGAATAGGGAACAGAGCGAGTGGCGTTATCTTGCCAGAGGAGCCCGAACTCCTGTAATAAAAAGGGCGCTTATCCTTGACCATTATACCTCTGGCCTTAGCTTGCCCAGCGCAAGCTCCCTACCCATCATACATACACATTCTTTTTTTTTTTCACGACAATACCGTAAGACGGCCGGTATATCCGATCCGTCGACCAGATAGGATGTAGCGGCATCAATGTTGTACGCTGGGTTGGATTCTTTTTGGACCTTATGATCAGTGGTGATATTTAAAATGGATAATAAAATATAAAATCCCTCACTGAGCGCAGAGTGAGCTAGAGACGAGGATCATTATCACCCTACAAATGGATCACCTAGGGCCGAGATTAACCGAGTGAAGATAAGCACCACCAGCGTTTAGCGGGAACCAGTCTATAGCGCGTATATATTCTGTTATCACCTGTCACCCACGGCTAGAAAAGACTTAGTGGAATGTCGGATAAGCCGTGGGGCGCGCCCCAACGTGAACTAACGGCATTTCTGAAAGATAAGCTTTTTTATTTTTTATGCCCGAAAAGTACTTCTATTATTTGGTCAAGCCTCTGCATTGGCTGCCCTTAGGATAAGACTACTTGCCAGCTTGACTATCACATATAAAATAGGACTTAGGTTCCTCTCCTCGCTGACACTTGTACTATGGTGATAACAAAAATGTGGGTCTTGCGTGGATTTCATAGATAATATGAATCTAAAATTTTTAGAGAATGGATGTGGTTATGAGAATACATGTAAAGATAGTCGCGGTCAATACTACTTACATCTTCTATGTTCATGCACCACATGTTTTGGTGCCCTACTTGTTATTGCCATAAATAACATGCTATAGTACTTGTACTCCTTTCATTTGCATATGCTATGAAATTAATTTGAGCCGGATGAGATTCTACAAATAGCAATTCGCAAGTACAAAAGCAATTGAAGAAATACAAATTCAATCCGTAACTTGTTGTAGGAGATTTTAGCCCTTATGCTGAGTGTTATGATGACACTGAAAATGCCCGACGCCGATTGTATAATTGCAGAGTTTCCTTCTCGATCGTATATCTGGGTCAATGTAAGGCTACTTTTTGGAGCGAGTGTTAGGCTAACATCTGTGACTGATGATTTTATCACGGTTTTCTTGCCTAATGTTTTTTGAAGCTTTCAAAAGAATGCGCTGTAACACCTTCTTGCAGCTTGCATAATGTTTGTGTTTCGTTTTATTTTGACTCCCTCCTGACTGGCTTATAAGCAGATGACTTATGTATCTGTATCACTTGATCTCTCTAGAGTTATGACATTCAGCATAATACGAGGCTTGTTATGCTGCTGCACCTTCCATATACCGTGCGTTAATGTCTGGAAATATATGATATGCGCGTAAAGGAGTAAGTAAAAGCCTATCTTCTCTCTCGCTTCATCTTGTGCTAGAGTTCGGGTGAGTGGGAGTTGATGTGATCTACTAGCTGCAGGATGCCCGTAGTACGACTAAGGCAGATTGTGGATAATCGTACCGGATTCTCGAAGTGACCCACTAGCCCTAGCCAGGCCCGCTAGGTTTAATGCCAGATATCGAAAGTAGAGCGGTTCGTCGCACTCCTCAGATTCTACTTCACTTAATAGAACTGCGGTGAGAAGCCGAGCCAATATTCTATTTTATTCGGACTTTGAATTTTGCCTCTCATTCCCCACCTTTATGATGAGTAATGGTTTTGCACCCATAGCGTTGAACCAACAGTAAACATATACGACATGTGGTCAAACCATATGATTTGTTATGTCCGTGGGTAGGCCCAAGGTGCGGATATTCAATTAAGTGATCAGCGATACATACACGTCTCGAATGTCATGATATTTAGATGCGCAATAGGCACTGCGCCGCGCTCATTCAGACTCGCATCGTATATAGGAGCCTGAGTGTCGAATCCCGACGTAGCCTTGACGAAGAGATTCGACATTAAAGAAAATCCCTAGATCTTTGCCACTTGCCCAATAATTATATTAGGTTTTTCTTGATTTTTATGTACTTGCTACTTGACCATTCTTGAGACGCTTCAAAAATTCTCATTCAATTTCACAATTATATAAATGATGATATGAAAATTTCTATGATGCAGATTTAACATGTATTACACAATTGAGGATAGTACAATTCAACCATAGATGAGGATGCCCCACTTAGATCGTGGTTAATCTGCTGTGTATTATATCGCTAAGATCTCATGACATCAATGGCATGAACCAGTCCCAGATTGCACAAGCTTCTTAATCACGAATGAGGATGCGATAATGCAATTATGGGAAATGCACTCAGACACATTGCGCATTCATGTTATTTTATTATTAATTCCGAGGCAATTCTCTTCTTTTTTGGTCCCTCCACATATATGTGGCAACTTGTACATTCATCCCCAAGGCCGTTCACAATTCTTTGGTGAATTCCCACAAAATAGCCTTATCAGGCCCGACAATAAAGCGAAAGTTGAAGGGCATACATTTCAGCATGAAGTTTTCAGGTATAATTTTCAAGCTCCAATCTAGAGGTCCGTTACACATTTTAAATCCTTTCATTGGACATTCCAAGGAAGTCTGCAGAAGCGAGGTCAATCCGTGTATAATCACACTTGTGTATGCTTTAGATTTTGATTTTGAGTATAGTCAACAGATGAGAAAATGGTTTCAGTGTTGTACTCTGCGTCACTCTGAGAAACCGAGCAAATGATCTTTGTTTAACAAGGCTCAAGTAGCCACGTGCAGAGTACTCTAGTTAGTCGCAGCAAGACAATCAAAGTCTCGTGCCCTTGCAGTGTCGCACGCAAACCACAAGAAGCATGGAGCAATCCAAAGCCTTCTCTGGCCGCAAGGCACATGTAGCGCCGTATGTTCACTGGAGTATGACCTGCCCTGGAAACCACACAGAGGCTTGGTTTTTCCATAGTTAGGGTCCATTTGCCGGCATGGATTATAGCCGTTCCCCCCGTTTTGTTGTTACCTTACGTCTGCTAAATAACGGTCAAAAAGACTTAATGATCTAATAACTCTGGAATTAGAGTGTTTGGAAGCCTGTTTTCGTTTTAAAATACAACCCATCTTCTCCCCAATAACCGGTGTAAATTGATACACTGCCTCTAGCCCCCGTACTAGTGTTCTTTTCCTGGCCTAACCTGTCCGCGCCCCGCCCCCTCCTGTTAGTCGTACTCCTACTCTTCTCCCCAGCTACCGCGACGCACCCTCTCCCACACTCAGCCCCCACCTCATCCCGCGTCCGGCCTACACGACACTCTCCCCGCTCCGCCCCGCCCCATTACTTCCCCAACTTGTCGACCAGAAGGTCGAGCCGCTGCGGACGGAGGAGGTAGAGTGAAGATGGGCCTGGCGAGCCCGTCGAGTGCCCTTAAGCAGAAGAAGCCGTCGCGTAATGAAAGCGCCCAGCGGGCCGCACTGGTGGCCCGGTGTAAGCCGGCAGCGCCTTGTAGGCGCAGTCGGGCCAACGGCGTGGCACTCGTTGAGCGGCCTACCGAAGGATGCTAGCGGCCAGCGCTCCTTGAGGGTGCAGGTGCCCGAGGGCCCGGTCGCGCACCGCGGCGGAGGGCCCGCAATAGCTGGCACTGAAGCAAATTCGGGGACAGGACGCGAGGCGCGGATGCGTGTCCTCGAAAGCTGAGAGAGCAGGGCCCGGAGCACAGCGAGCGCCCAAGAGTTTACTCTCAGGAAGAGCGACTGATATAATCATACTGATCAAACTAATGGAATGACCATATACACTTGTCATAATTTACTTAGCTTTCTTAAGCCTGGACAAATAAGATACAAGAGTTAACAATATTTACAATTTAAAAATAGATAATAGTTGTCAAACGGGCCGTAGGGATCAATATAATGATGCCTTATGGGGCAGATTGGTAGTGCTGTAGAAGCTCATAACCTAATGATCGTCCGAGACCTTGTAGCTGAACTTGAGTGCGTATATTTCATTTTCAATCGGAATGAAAGAATAGGGGCGCTGCCCCATTTTGATATCTTTAAAATGCATCACGTCCTTAGTTGATAGACCCATAGATGAGTGTTCACAAGCAGCTGTGGAAAATCTAAGAACTTCTCAAAGTAAAATATTATCATCTAACTAATCTACTATCAAGTATAATACTATCAATGGACAGACACATACGAAAGGCATTCATATAAAAAATATGAAACCATCCACATCCAACAAGAACTATAGCTGCAAAGAAACAACTAGGTAGCCAAAACCATCTGCGCCAACTATCGACGAATCAACTGTGGTGTGACCCCCACCAAAGTGGCTCATTAAGGCGACATAGGAAATTAATTCCCCTCACCTCAATGCGTGCAAAAACATTAAGAGAAACACATACTATAGATAGATGAAGCATGTGAATCTGAAAAATTGGAGGCATTTGATACTTGAGTATCAATACATAAAAATATTTAGATAGAGAACAAACTAAAAACCCAGAAAACTCTAAACAAAGTTACAAGAGCGCTCACACTGTAAGATCCAAGCAAATAGTATAAGAGCTAAGCCTGTCTACGCGAGAAATGCTTTGCCAGGTATACGTTATTAAAAGTATGACCTTACTCAATTAATTTCTACAACAATTCAAACACTGTTTTATCATTACAACAAATTAAACACGAATTTATAAAATCAGTCAGACACTGTTAATTTTCGTTTTAAAAGCCAGCTACGATGCATCCCCCTAGCCCAAAAACTATCAGAGACGAAATAAAAGAACGAAACTACAGCCTAACGCATCAGCAAAGACATGGACCAAGAGAAGCGAGATAGGAAAAACAAGGTGGCGCACGAATCCAAGTCGCACTACTCTAGCACGTGCACGTTAGGCAGGCGAGCGAAACCCCGAAACCACTTAGCCACCCCCCGTTTCGCTTTCCCTGCTCCCTCTCTACTCCTCGCCCACCCCTTTCGTTTCTCTCTCCTTCCCCTTCGAGCCAAGCCATTGCCTCTCTTACTACTATACTCCCCCCACCACATCACAACAATTGGCCTCGCTCCACCGCTTAACTCCCACTCCTCCGGCCCCCTCTCTCTCCACGTCACTAATCCCAAACACCCGTAAACCCTAAGTCCGCGCGATCTCCTCCGACCGCCGCCAGGCCGACGGGACGACGATCCCCGCGCTACACGCCCCTTCCTCCGCATCAGATCCAATACCTAAGCCCGGCAAGCACCCCTCCTCTGCGCGCAAGCGCGCGCGGGGGCGCTAGGGCTTTCGCCATGGACCCTGCGGCCGCCCTTCCCAGCGCGGCGAGCGCAACAGCCAGCGCGGAGTCTCTACAACACGACCCTACTTCAACCTTGAGGCTGGCTTGCGCAGCTCCTCTGTTACTTGTATGACTTGGTGGGTCTCACCGCGTGGTAGGGGGCGTGTTGTATTGGGGGCGCGGCGTGATGGGTCTGGGGATGGGCTGTGGAGCTCATTGTCACTGGGCTCAGAAAATTCTCCCTGGGGAGGACGTTTTGTTCATGGTTTTCAGGCGCAATTTGGCAGGGGTTTGGTGGGAGCTGCAGTTTCGGCTCTGGGGTTAGAGGCTCGCAAGTGGAGACTAATGCAGGTTGCTTGGTGATGGTGTTGCGATCGATATGTATGGCTGATGCCTTGTACTACGGTAACTTGCGTTGCGATTGATCGGTGTGCCACCAGGTCTTGTTATCTTATATCATCTTTGCTACTATTGCCTTCACTAAAATTATCTAGTATTTCATGCACGAGGAGGATTTGGCTTGATGCAGTTGCATAGCTCAGTTATTTTTAAGTCACGATTAAAGGTTTTTAGTTGCTGGGATTGGCATATTGTCCTTAACTTTAGTTTTTCTGTATATTATTCTTAGCCCAGCTCCAGAATTCTATTATTATGGTTCAAATAATTATGTGGTCAGTTAATGTTATGATTTGGGGCTGTAAAGGAACTTCGTTCGATACTTCGATCATATCAGAACTTGTTGCTTTATTGCAATTTCTAGCTTACGAGTTTATTGCTTTTACTATTTCTATGGTGGTATTGTTGCTTATCTGTTTGTTGATGTGTGTAGATGTAGGTTAATTGAAACATGTCGTCTTAGGTAGTGACGTAGTATGGAAATACATATAGTGAATATCATATGCTCTTTGCTGAGTACTGAAGCAGACATGTATTTCTACTGTTACGTTATTGTGGTTTGGTTGAGTTCTATTGATCTACCATTCTGATATGTATTTTTACTGGAACTGCTGTTGTAGCCATTGCTAAACTTAAGTCCCTTTACCGGAAGATCTTGATCGATATGGGAATAGTAGCCCAAATGGAGCGTGAGTAGCCAAGGTGAGGTCACCTGGTCTTAGTCCTTTTTATCTTTATTATTACATTGCTTTGCTCAAGAGTTTCTGTTAAATAATTCAGTAATTGTCTAAATCCATTTTGTTGCATTAGCTCTTTACCAAATACTCTCTCTATTGACATTCAGTTGTATTTCTTATTCTTCTGTATGAATATTTTTGCTTACCCAACTTTTACTTTAAGGTCAAGGATCCTTGTCGGATCAGTACAATGGTGTGAGTGATGCTTCCCATGGGATGCACCGAGAAGCGAAAAAGCATCTTGATGTTGCTAGTGATGATGAGGAAGCAGATGTCCTATAGTAACCAAATAACTGAGAGCACTACCGTACAATGCTAAGTGAACATGTTCAGAAGTACAGAGATCAAAGTTTAAGGACGGTGTTTTTGGTTCTGATCCTCCTCGGGTGATGCTCCCCCAAATAAAACACAAAAATGGTAATACAAGAGTTATGAAGTACAAAAGTGATGTCAAGGGTGTTGCAGCATTAGTGAGGTAGAAGCCTCACCTGAGTATAATGAGGACAGGATGTATTAGCGCATATGGCGGTTTCAATAAGCTGTAGCTTCACTTGATTCTTCCTATTTGGATATGATAATGTAAGCTACTTAATTCCAGAGGGTTATGATAAGTTGGCACCTGCCCTTAATCTGCCTGTTTTTTCTGATATACGTGTCGAGCGAGCATTCTTGAATGGTATGCTAGATCTGCGCACCCTATCAGCAGATGCTTGGCACTGAATGGACAGTTTGAGGCTGTGTTGGTTTGGGGTACCAATCGTGGTGGATTAGCGGAACCTCAGCCACAACTTGATATCACTCCAGGAAAGGGTAAGATGCAGAGTTTCCCCTCAAGTAACTGAAGACCCCTTTGCAATTCCAGAAGGAGCAGCTGGGAGGATACGGAGGTCCATTATATCAGAATCTCGGCAGTTTGCAGGTTCATTATGTTAAAGTCTTGGAAAAAGGAGATACATAGAGGTTGGTTTCAGTGTTAAAATTTGGATTCATGCTGTTGTTTTCTGTGTACTTAGCGACTATGTGATATCAGGGATGCAGATTATTGAGCGCAGCTTGCCAAAGAAGCAAATAGTAAAGAAGGAACATTCTGAAATCGTGAAAGAAGAGTTGGAAAGTTTTTTGAAACGCTGGCATAATATTGCTAGAAGCATTCCAACAGCATCACAGAAACTTCACTGCATTGCTGAAGAAACGACAAGTTGATGCTAACACGCTTCTCTGATAGCTGTCAACGGGAGGTACTTCACTTGTTTATTATTACCTTATGTCATTCTGCCATTCACTGTGCTCTAGTTTATGTTCTTGGTGAACTTGTATGTATGTGCTAAGCTGTTACTCAATTTTTGTTCAACATCCAGGTAAGCTCAAAGTAAGCAGGTCACTGAAGCTGATGAGAAGTGCTCCAATACGCACAAGGAAGCTTGCTAGGGATATGTTGATATTTGTGGAAACGAGTAGACAAAGAGCAGGTTTTGTCTCTTAAGCTTACTTATGATTAATTGTACAAGGAAGCTTGCTAGGCAGTTATGAAAATATAGTAGTATGAGTTCATTATGAAACATCTCTTAAGGCTTACTTATGATTTTTGTCTCTTTTTATCAGGAAAGCTAATTCTATTTCACATTCTTAAATAATATGAGTTCATTATACTATAGCCATGTATTCAGTCCTCAAGCCATTTCACTATCTTAAATACTATCTCAAGTCCAATACTGTTGTCGCGTATTGGTCTTGTATTATATTTAGTTCAATTTAGCGCATGGTGCTTACTGCTCTTGTTTCATCTTTAGAACAAGTACTAAAGATTCTCACTCATTCTTTTTGCCTGCTCCGCAGTATGAGTTGAGGAAAAAGAGGAAAGGGATGCAGCTGAAGCTTTGAAGCGTGAAGAGGAACAACGTGAAGCGAAAGACAGCAGCAGAGGCTCAATTTTCTGCTATCCCAAACTGAGCTTTATAGTCACTTTATGCAGAATAAGACTGGTGAATCAGGGCTGCCTGATAAGGGATCTGCCCCTGAGGCTGATGAGGATGAAGATCCTGAGGAAGAGCTGAATTGAAGAGAGAGGCTTTGAGAGCTGCTCAGCATGCCGTGTCCCAACAAAAAGGATGACAAATGCATTGATAGTGAAAATGTGAGGCTTTGTCAATCTTCTGAGTCTGGTATTCCAACTGATGATTCCGCTACTATGGAGCCTAGCAAGATCGATCTATTACACCCGTAAGTTCTGCTTGGAAATTTTGGTTTTGTCAGTCACAAGCATAGCATGTTAGAACAGAAATATTATTCTTGAAAACTGATTACTTGGGGGCCTATCTGTTTCAGTTCAACAATGCCTGAGAAGTCATCTGTGCAGGACACCGGAGTTGTTTGTAAAGGTGTATATAAAAGAATATCAGTTAAGGGCTTGCAATGGCTGGTCAATTGCTATGAACAGGTAAATGTTATAGGAGCGTATATTTAAATCATTTGTGATGACTACCATTATTAGGTTAAAACTTCACAATTTGGAGTTCTTGCAGGGGTTAAATGGCATTCTTGCTGATGAGATGGGTCTTGGCAAAAACTGTCCAGGCTATGGCATTCTTAGCCCATCTGGCCGAGGTTTGTGCATATGTTTCTTAAATATCTAAAAGCTATATCTTTTCATTAGTGACTAGTTGCCCAATTGTTTTTTAGTCTATTATGTGTTCGACCTTTTTTACCTGATCTCAGTTGTTTCTTAACCTAATATGTCTCTGTTCTTTTGTTTCTTCCTTCCAAGGCATTATATATTATGTAAGTTATAATATTGCATGACAAGAATTTGATATGGACATGGGCATCTTATGCAGGACAAAAACATATGGGGTCCCTTTCTAGTGGTTGCTCCTGCATCTGTTGTGAATAATTGGGCTGAAGAGGTGATCAGATTCTGCCCTGATCTTAAGATACTTCCGTATTGGGGCCCAGAAAGGATGGTTCTTCGAAGAACATCAACCCCAAGCGTCTTTATCGGAGGTAAATTGCTGATGCTGAGGCATTATTATCTTCATGTGCTGTCTCTCTCTTAAAAGGCCCATGAACTAATCATGTGACGTTTGCTCTTTTGTCCATAGAGATGCTAGTTTCCACATTCTCATTACGATTATCAGATACTTGTGAATGAAGAGAACTTTTGAGACGTGTTAAGTGGCAATACATGGTTCTGGATGAGGCCCAGGCTATAAAAAGTCAAGCAGGTGAATTTCATGCATCTTGCATGTTTTTATATTTATCCGAATCAATATTTCCTTAACTTGTGCTGTCTCAGTTATTCACTCTGTGTCTTTCTTTCTCAACTGCAGCCAGCGCTGGAAGACTTTGCTGAGCTTTAACTGTAGAAATCGCTTGCTTCTTACTGGGACACCAATTCAGAACAACATGGCTGAGCTATGGGCGCTTCTCCATTTCATCATGCCCACTTGTTTGACAGCCATGAAACAGTTTAATGAGTGGTTCTCAAAAGGGTACTGTTCTCTATCAGAAGTTTTGGCTTCTTTAATTTTAGTCATTTTCTTCATTGCTACGTTTCTTCGGCCTACCAGTATCGAGGGTCATGCTGAACATGGAGGGACCTTGAATGAACATCAGCTTAGTCGACTGGTAAGAATACAGCCATATCTAGTGCATGCTATGGTTTAATGAATCTTTTAAGTGCTTGATTGGGTCTGATGCCCTGAGATGTGATTGAGTCTGATGCCCTGAGATGAGAGAAACACATGTTTAATTTTCCGTGGTTTTTCTGCATGTCTTTTTCTTCTGGGTAAAGTTCAGTACAGCTTTGTTATCTTTTTAAGATTATAACACATTCTCTATTTCCACAGCATGCTATATTAAAGCCCTTTATGCTCCGTCGGGTTAAGATTGATGTCATTGCCGAGATGACAAAAAGAAAGAAGAAATGTGCCCTGCAGATTGAGTTTCTCGTCAGCAAGTCTTCTATCAGCCATAAAGAATAAGATCTCTCTTAATGAGTGCTTGATGGAAGTCGTGGCAATCTAAATGATAAAAAGCTACTTAGCTTGATGAATATTGTCATGCAGCTACGGAAGGTACAGCTCTGACGATAAAAGTTATTTAGTCCCTTTTAAGGCCCCTAAAGAAAGTTATTCTAGTGTAAATTTTTTCCTCATCGGGTTTTCTTGGTAATATGCTCCATGTCACTTTTAGGTCTGCAATCATCCAGAGCTATTTGAGCGCAATGAGGGAAGCTATTACTTTAACTTTGCTGAGATCCCAAATCTCTTCTTCCTCCCCATTTGGGGAATTGCAAGATATACATTATGCAGGCAAGAGGAATCCGATAATGTTTGAGGTACAATTTCTCTTATCTTAGCATTTTCTGTTTTTGTTGACAACATTGTTTACGATATGTTTCTTCTATGAGCACAAATACTGTACTGATGGGCTTCTTCTTCAATCTCCTCAGATTCCGAAAATAGTTTATGAAGGAATCATCTGTAACATGGAAATACCTGTGCATGGTTGTGGATTTCAGAGTGGATATTTCAACAGGCTGTTTAATATATTTTTGCCGAGCAATATCCATAATTCTGCATTTCCAGAATCAACTTCACCAAACAAGTCTATTCTGTCATCCGGTGCATTTGGCTTTACACGTTTAATGAATCTGTCCCCTGTTGAAGCTTCCTTCTTGGCCAATTGTTCATTATTTGAGGGACTAGCATTCTCAGCGATACGTTGCAAGAGGAATTACACTGATGAAATCGTGGATGCATTCCTTGATTCAGGAGGTCCTGATCTCCGCTCAGTCAGAATGATGCCACGAAAGTCCGTGCTGTTGTTAGATTGTTGCTTTCACCTACAAGGCAGAGTCCAGATTGCTCAGAACAAAGATTGAGATAGGCCTGAGTGATTACCATGTGAAGCACTAGTGCTTTCTCATCATGACAGACTTGTCTCGAACATACGGCTTCTTCGTGCAACATATGCTTTTATTCCACCAGCTAGAGCACCGCCGGTAAGCTCATTTGTTCTATCTGTGTTGACTTGTATTGGCACTTGTGTGCTGAATTAGGTCATCTGTGTGTCTTCAGTATATCTTAGTTTTGGTGTTAAAAAATCTGGTACTTCCATGTAGTGTTGGAGATGCCTTTATTTGATCTATGCATGTTATCAACTTACAACTATGGTCATATTGATTAACCTCCTCTCCCCTTTCCCCCTTCTTCCAGATAAATGTCTGGTGCTCAGATCGAAATTTTGCCTACAAGTTAACTGATGAGATGCATGATCCCTGGACAAGAAACTATTTCTGGGATTTGCTCGCACTTCTGAGTTCAATGGTCCTAGAGAACCGAATAGTCCTAATCCTTTGATACAAGAAGTATGTACTGATTTTCCCATCCCTGAGCCGATGCTTCAGCTACCATACAGGATATTTGGGTCATCTCCGCCTATGAGCAATTTCGATCCAGCTAAAATGCTTACAGTAAGTCTCCATCTTTTGGTTGTGCATAATGCTAGATATTGTCTGTTTAGGTTTGTTTCTTCAGCTGCACAATCTCATCGTCCTTTGTAGTTATGATTTGAAGTCATTGTGTATCTAATGAGGTTCATGAACTGCTCAAGTGCTCACTTGATTTTTCTGGAAATTAGGCCCTCGTCATTATACAAATCTGGTGTAAATACCTTTATATAAAGGCAGAACCATTTGTGTTTTTATTGCTCATACTTTAGTGACCTCACATGGTTATTCTGGAAATTAGACCTTCATCATTATACAAATTTGGTGTAAAAACCTTTATATCAGGCAAAACTACTACAACAACAACAACTAAGCCTTTTGTCCCAAGCAAGTTGGGGTAGGCTAGAGATGAAACGCAATAAAAAAATCATAACCCAAAGATAAAGAAAATGACTTAAAAAGAAAATTATGGTTCGGGCACGTGGATCGCTAATTTCCACGCGGTCCTATTTAGAGACAAATCCTTAGATACATTCCAATCTTTTAAGTCTCTTTTATTGCCTCCTCCCATGTCAACTATTTCTGTTTTTATTTCACATACTTTAGTGACCACTCGTTACTGACATGGAATGCTTGATGACAGGATTCTGGGAAGCTCCACACCTTAGATAAACTACTGCGCCACCTCCGAGCTGAAAATCATCGTGTGCTTCTTTTTGCTCAGATGACTAAAATGTTGGACAGTCTTGAGGTATTATAGTTATTTATGCATGGGCAATTCACATTAAAAATCTAATACTTTGTGAGGGAAACTGAAATAAACAATTTTTTTCCCAAAATGTAATTCGTTTGAATAAACAAAACAAAAGGTACCATTTTGATCTTGTTCTTTAGTGGATAGATCATAGATGTCTAGTACAGTAGTAGAGATATATAATTGAGTTTCTCAGGATCGGTTCCTTGTTGCATAGTACTATGGGAGTATGGAGAAATTGGTAGGTCCAACCTTTAACGTAACATCAAACCTCTATGCAAAACTCTATATCGAGAAACTGGAAGCAAGTTTTGTACCTTTTATTGTCCATTTTACTTGCACTTTTGCACAATCCACTACTCTCTTACAAGTGGGAGAAGTGGGAAGTGGAAAAATGACTGGAGGAAATGTTGTTTAACTCTGTTTAGCTGAAAGTTGTTTGTACCATAAGAATTCGCTTTATGTTAAATATTTGTGCTGGTTTTCTGTAATCGTTTATCTTTAATGAGGCGTTATCTTGTATGTCAGTTGTTAAGTTGGATCCACCAAAAGGATGATACACTCCATTTATATATGCCTATTTCAAAACATCAATTTGTGGGTCTGAGCTTATGTAATTGCATAACAGGATGAAAGTACTGAGTGTTATGTTTTGGAAGCTTTAAGAACATTTTAGGTTTCTGTTATTTTTTGACTGGCCTTGTGGACTTAACGAAGGAACTAAATAGTAGACATTCAAATGAATCATGAAAGTGCATACCATACTTAGCATAATGCGTTGTGTTTGTTAACTGCACATTCAGAAAGTTCTTTTTATTTTAAAGTCTGAACCCCTTTCTAATTTTGAGTTTTCATGCATTACTTTTTACAGGACTACATGAATTTCAGAAAATTCAAGTATTCAGACTTGATGGGTCCTCTGCAATTTCTGATCGTCGTGACATGGTCCGGAACTTTCAGAACAGGTACACATTTAGTGGATAGGGTGTAACTACTGCAATAACATTATCTAATTCTTTTGAAACATGAATTCAGCCGAGTTTTGTTCTCTGCAGGAATGATATATTTGTTTTCTTGCTAAGTACAAGAGCTGGTGGACTAGGTATTAATTTGACTGCTGCTGATACAGTTATATTTTATGAAATTGACTGGAATCCAACACAAGACCAGCAGGCAATGGATAGAACACACAGGCTTGGTCAGACAAAGGAGGTAAGTGAAACCTCAGTTTATACACTATTTATCTAGCCCTGGTTTTGTGGATCATTATTTTACCATTTGAATGACACTCTTGATCTCCTTAGGAAGACGAATTTCATGAGAAATTGGAGATTTTAGGATGTAGAAAACAACTGCATATGATATTCTATACGTTGTTTTCATGTGCATGAATGCTCAGTGTTAGGTGTGCTTGTGAGTTATGTAATATTTTTATTTTAAATTTATTATTCGCTCGTTTACTTTAGGTTGAAGTTTGCAACCTTTGCAATTTTAGCACTAGAATGTTTGTAGAACACATTAATTTGCTGTTATACAAGATTTTCAGACAAAAACTTCCAATCCTGTACAAGATATTCAGACAATATCCTGTTGATTCTTATTCCTTGGGTATCAATGTTGTTACTACATTCAAGTATGAAAATAAGGACGTAGGTTTATCGTAATGCCAATACCTTTTCTTTAAGTTTAGGTTCATTGTCTTTATTTGGTTATTAACTGTTTAGGATTATGTTATAAGTGAAGATTCATCTGTAGGTGTATCTGAACATTTGCGAGAGAAGATGATTTGTTAATTTTTACCAATGCGTAGCTTTTGATCCATGATCATAGCATCACCTAGGCTGTACAGCTAGGTAGGGACGTCTTCATTCCTTGCATAGACTCCTATAGCAAGGAGCATTACTTCATAAATGACAATATTGGCATAAGCATGACTCTTTTTCTTGGTATATTAGTCATGCTGCTATTGTCACCATCATTAATATTAGGGTTTTGAGGTGAGTGACAACCTTGCAGAAGTTACAAACATTGTTCGTAACCCTGTTTCTTTATAATATATATAACTCTGGACCAAGCTGGGTAAGCTGGAGACTAGTCATCTTTTTTTGTTTTCTGGCCATTGCCCTTTGTAATTTTGTTGTGTTCTCTTTTGTTTGCTAACCCTTGTGTTCTCTTTGGTTGTTCTAAAAGGCACTGACTCTCAGCTAATATCTCTTAACTGTTTGGTTTTCACCGGTTTTTTAGAACCCTGATCTTTATCTGAATTATAAATTGCATCATTATTTAAAATAAATGTTGTAATAGCTCAGTTCCTTATAATTTATTTCAAACTTGGAATGTAGGTAACAGTGTATAGACTTATATGCAAAGACACTATTGAGGAGAAAATATTGCAAAGGGCGAAGCAAAAAAATGCAGTGCAAGAGTTGGTCATGAAAGGGAAACATGTCCAGGATGATCATCTGATGAGACAAGAGGATGTTGTTTCATACTTCTTGATGACACACAGATCGCACACAAATTGAAAGAAATATCAATGCAGGTAATTATATATCATTTCCGTCTTTTAACAGAGTCCAATGAGATAAACATAGGGGTAACTTACAATTAGATACATTCGACCAGAATTTTAAATTGAAAAAATTGGCTGGTCTTCATCTTCTCTAGATCACAGAGAAAGGCCGTTCCCACCGTTACTGATGTATGCCTTGTTCATTGCTGATTATGAGTAGTTCTGCGAAAAAATTACACCATGCCATCGTCGTTTGGAATGTTCACAGCTACTTTTGTTTGACTTCAATGGTAAAAAGTCTGGCAAGAGTACCCCTTCTCATCTTTGTTTACCCTTTTAGGCAAAGGATAGACAAAAGAAGAGGCGCGCAAAGGCCATCAAGGTTGACAAAGAAGGAGATTTGAAGCTTGAAGACTTGGATGATCCAACTGCAGAGGCTGTAGAACAAGATAACACAACCAGCAAAAAGGTACGTACGAGAAATGCATCCAAGTTGTTGAGTTACTTATTTCTTAGTGATAGGAGAAAATCACGCCCTCAGGATATGAACCTTAAGTTTCTTTTGCTATATATTAATCCATAATTTCCTAAGCATTCATTATCTGTCTGTGCATATACAAATGCACACAAAATCATTGAGACATTGATTTTATTTGCAAGCTTGAAATTCCAATTAAATGGAAATTAAAAATATATTTTCAGAACTGTAATTCCCAGTTGGATTTAAAATAAGAACCCCTGTAGAACTTTGTTGCCCCCTGTAATATGAGATTGACAATGTATACATGAGTTTGGTTTTAGGCTATATTGATTGTGTTTGACTTGCATTTGCAGTAGGTGACTGTGAAGTAATGGATAATGAAAATGCGCTCAAAACAATTATGATAATTAGTCCTCATGTGTTCTTTTCTGAGGCTAGTTGGATTCACCTAATTGTGTTTGGCCTTGCTGTCTGCAGTAAGCATTATTCATTTAATTAACCCCTAATATTTCCAGAGAAAAAGCTCGCACAAGAAACCTTCAAAGTCGCAGGACAATGATAATGCGGACAATAGTGGGACGGTTCTCACTGAGGGTGATTACCCAGAGAGTGGTCATGCCGAAGATGAAGAACATACTGCTACTCCGAGGCCTAAAAGATCGAAGAGACTGGTGAAGAGCACGAATGAGGATAAGGAACCATCTGCTGCCTCTGATCGTGAGAAACCTGCAGATGTAGCTGAGAATTACTCATCTCATGATGATGCAGAAGAGTTGCAAGACCGGACTCCTTCAACCTAACTGACCACCTGAACTGACCAGATGGGAACAGAAGATGTGAAGTGGCACGACTTGTGTAATTTATCATGTCGAGGACAGGTATCAGAGATGGCACAGTTTAGTGACCAGAGGAGTCGTCTCTCGATCTGCCTGAAGGTGTTACGCAGTTCAATAAGTATTTAACCGTGCAGCTTCTTTTCTGAAGCCTCGGAACTGCTTGACTGCAACGTGTATACTGATTATTTGGAGGACAAGGTGTCGGTGCGGTTGCGATAAGCCGGTAAACACGGGTGCATCCTCCAGCTCTTACTGTTGCCTTGGATGTTAGCATTCCAGTCCATATCGCTGTTGTTGGTGGTGCTAGCTGTAGCCATTGTGTAAATAAGCATTAGCAATGTTCCATCACATAGAGAAATAATTTTGCTGTGTAAAGAGGGTAGGTTGATGTATTAGTCATAAGTTTTGTAATGGTAGCTTAAAAGAGAACATAGCAGGAAACATCTGGCTGCGCTCCGAGTTGGAAACATGTCAGTTCATTTATGACCATGAGTGCTTCTGTCGGAGTCCAACAGATGATATAGTGTATGTAATTAATGCCTAAAGAAGATCAATCTTGGTTGAACTCGTGCGTTCAACGTAGTGACAGGTTTCATGTTTATGTTTAACGCGACTTGACACGTGTGTATCCGTACGCACGTGTTGATTAAGGAAACTAACATTTTTGTACACGACAACCTACAACCGACCAGTATCGACTGAACATAGAAACCGTGGTACATTCGTACATGATACATTCATATCTGAGCAGCAGACCCTTCATGGACTTACCAAGCAGCAAAAACTACCACGTTCACTCACATAAAATACTGGAACCACTACCAGTTTCAATACTCATTCGTCAGCTAGACAATAACCAGGAACTTATTAACTGAAGAGCAAGACACCTACAATATTACATGTCGCTTGCTCTTTAGTAACAAGCTATTAGATGCTTTCAAAAAAACAAGCTATTGGATTTTCTGTATCGAAAATCACATCTAAATATTCTTTCTCCTACAGTAACAAGTATTCTAACAAATTACTAGAGATTGTCTAAGAGATCACGGCATGAATACTTGGAGTTGGATGGTCCATGGACATAGGAGATCAGGGGCTCATGGGACAAAAGGGTGGAGACGACACGCGAGCATGGAACCGCTTCTGTGAACTATATTACTGAAACAATAATCATATTCTTACTTAAAAGTTTTATAAAACTTCTACTTACGTACTGATATGGAGTAAATAATGAGAAAAAAGATAATTAATTCTTACTTCCCACCTCTAGTGCATGCACGTTGTTGTTATCCACATCATCACATAAATAAAACTTTTCATAGAAAACACATCATCAATAAAAGTGCATAGAAGGGAAACATTTTCACAAGACATAAAGCCCACACAGCCTGCATGGTTTGCTACCAAAATTAGGGCAAGTCAAAATGTGTGCCCAATTGGGGAGTCAAATATAAGAGGAAATATGGACATCGGCAAATTTCAAAGCCACAGGAGCCAAAAAAATTTGGCTTGCCATTTTGGGCAAGACAATTGAAACCCTAGCTGCCACGTACAGTGGACCCGGAGGAAAGCACCTTCATCGTCTGCCTTCGTCCATCTCCCTTTTTCTTTGGTGTCCTTGCCGGCGTTGAATGGATAAGGGAGACATTGATTTTTAGAAGCACTTTCTAGTTTTCTTCTTCTCCGATTAGTCCTCTCCCAGATTTTGTTAACATGATTAATGGTTCTGTTGGACCGACTCACCTATACAACGATAATAACGATGTCTACACCAAAAATCAATACCAGGCAAAGTTTGGTGCAAGTAAATCACCTCTGATTTTTCTTCCAATGAGCAATATGGCTACCGAGATGTAGGTCCTATGTGAGGGCACCCAGTTCACACACGCATGCACGCACGCACACGGTGTCAGAGCCAGGAATTTAGGATGCTATGGGGCGAATATGATATACAACTAATGACGGGGCCTAGCAGAATTACTACAAACGAAATCGACTAAAAATGAACTGGCCCTAGTAGATCTTTTGGATGAGACAGTAGCAATAAGGTGCAGAACACATTATTTGGATGAAGCAGTGCAGAAATAAGATGCACAATATAACTTTTCGATGAAATTATGTGTTGTACCTAAGGAATGTGTGTAGCGTAGGGGGGCATGGCTCCTACCCGTCCATCCCTCCCTCCGTTACTGCCTGGACAGTTATGGTGGGTTCGCCACCGGCAACGCGCAGAGTCTGCTCTCGAGCAACGACATGATGCTGGACTTGGTCGTTACTCTGCCAAGAGGTTTGCTTCGACGAGGACCCAACTAGTTGACCCGCCCCGTACGGCCGGCGAAACCACGGAGCAGCAGAGGCACCCGGGGGTAATTTCTTGCCGCACACCAAGACGTACCGCTGAGCATCGCCACCTCACCATTGTCGAGGACGTTGCTGCATGCTCGTCTCGGCAACGGTATAACAACACGAAAAGAACCCAACACCCTCTTCCTCCGGCGAGGGCAGCCAGCTCCTACCAACACAACCCCACCGCCGCCGCCACATGTTTACGAGCTAGACGGTCGTGGTCTTCGCCTGGGGCAATGCGCAGAGGCCGTTCTTGAGCAATGGTAGGATGCTGGGGCTTGGCCATTGCTATGCCAATGTTTCCTCGGAGACGAGGCCCGCACTAGTCGTTCCCGCCCTACCGCCGGCGAAAGCCACGGAGCAATGGAGGCACCAATGATTTCTCGCCGCGTACCGAGGAGTACCACAGGACCAGGGGGACCAAGCCTCCAAGGACGTAGGACCGGTATTGCACATTTGCACACTAAGCAACGATTCCGTCAGATCCAACGCCGGCACAGGGAGGAGGAACAGCCGACAAATCCATATCTCCGGGTGCATGCGATCGCAGCCGCAGGAATACCGGAGTAGCAGGCACACGTGACGACCAGTGCAAATGCTGCACCTCGTTCCCGCCTCGAGCTCGCCCTCCCACAGGAATAGGTTTATTGACACATCTGAACTAACATGCATGCATTCAGCCTAGCTGGTGTTGTGTTGGTAGGACAACTATACGAACATTACACGCTCCATGGCACGATGGACAACTATACAAACATTACACGCTCCATGGCACGATGGACAACAATACAAACATTACACGTTCCATGCTCTGTAGCAAGCTATGTAGTGCAAAAATAACTTGAGTTATTGATGTTGTGAAATGGGATGAAGAGGCAGTACTGAATAAGGTGGATCTCGTTATTGTTGTTATATTGATGAAGTTATTCTTTAGTTGTGAAGAGGAATAACATACCTGTGATACGTGCTATAACGCTGAGATCGTAGTCTGACGTATTGTGTGAGGAACACCACATCATGGTCCAGAATTCCGTAACTCAACCCAGCAAATGCTGTTAGAGTTGTACTGCCAAGCATTTAGGACATACATGTGGAAACCGAGACCTATAAATGACTAATACTTCCACAAGGATCTATTAAAAAAATATACTCATTCAAACTCGAATTAAAAACAGATGTCTAGAGATTCTGGACATAGATAATTAATAACTAGTGAAAACTTCATACAAGAAAATGAGTTCCTTCTCATAATCAAACAAATTATTTGGTGCAGACATGAGGTAGAAGGCAGTGTTCCGAGAGGGACAATAACATGGTACAGTGCCAGAATCCCAGGAAGGGATATCATGCAGAGGAACTGTTTTTCATCTAAACAAAAGTTTCATGGCAGTAAAGCTTAAACAAGTATAGCACAATCCATTCGCTCATTTTGCTTGGGGATGTGAGGCAATGAAGTCAACTGCAACTTTAATGGAGTCAATTTTGTCAGCTTCATTGTCAGGTATCTCGAAACCAAATTCCTCTTCCAATGCCATCACAACCTCCACTGAGTCCAAACTGTCTAGGCCAAGATCATTCTTGAAATGGGCATCTGGTTTCACCTGTAGGACATTGTAAAGAAACTGATTGATGATTATGAATTGGAACAGTGCAAAACTGAGAGCTTCTGAAAGAATTCATAAGGAGCTAAACCACTCAGCAATTCAGTCCATCCACCATCCACACACCCAGAAACTAAGCAAAAACAAAAGTACCACGCGCAAGTATCAAAACAAACTTTAGCTTGAGTGCCATGGAGTTGCACAAATGTATAGATAACTAATAGGTCAACAGTTCAGAATCAAAGCAACAAAAAACATGCTGGCTAGCAGTTAAGTAACTGGAGATCCTGGACCTGAGCAGTGTTTTCTTCCAGAAAGTAGATGGTTGGAGTTAGGGCTATTATGAATGATTCTTGGGTCTCACTGATTACTGCTAATTTCCTGTAGCTATTTTCTTCTGAAAACATAATATTCATTTTAAATTAAGAAAAAAAGAAAAATATCATGTAGGTTTCACCTTGTTACTGTTTGTACTTTGCATAATGGCTCATTTAATGCAGCCAAGAGCCCAAGACATTTTCCATGGATTACGTATGGATAAACCTGATGATTGTCGATTTTGACCCATGTAGATGCAGTGTTAAAGTTTAGAGAAAACCATGCATTGGCACATTACCACCTAGTTTGATATGGGTCGCATAAAACACCAGGTATAATCAATCCTTGCACGAACATAAAACAAAGGATATAAGCAAATTATGTGCAGTGATTTCTTATACCTGCTGTTTTGTACAACTCAAGTCAAAATAGGAGGTGTAATGTGCAATTTACTCTAGAAATTAATCACCTAGATCTGGAAAGCAGCTGTCAGCCTGTCGCCAGTTACCAGCCTCTCCAGCAAACTTTGAAAGCTGGGAAAATGCTTGTTAGGATTTAGCTTCTGTTAATGCAGTCTGCTCGCTAACCTTGAGCACTGCTAGACATACTTAGACTTAGAACTAACAGCTCCCGGCAAAATTTGAAAGCCACAGTATGATGAGCTAAAGCTCACAAAGTATCCGTGTGGATCAACAGAAGCACCCTGTACATAACAATGCACAGATAGACAATAGCACAGCTTGCAGATATTATGCCGTCGAATTGAAAGTCTGAAACCACTCATGTATTGATTCATCCGCCTTGCCACATCTCCGTCAAGGCACACAGTGGTTCCTTACCATCCTCACAACCAACCACATGCACATTCTGTGAGAATGGAAACAATGCCTAAGCTAGATTGCACAACGCGCGGAGATCTATCTATCTAACCAACTGTGTCAGCGTTTCACACATCGAAGCTATGATCATTCCTCCCAACAACAAATAGAGTCCAAGAAATGCTAAATAAATGGAACAGTTAGCCTCTCAGTTCCTGATTGATCCTAACAGGCGTCATTCATTCTATGCAACTGGTAAGAGAGGGAGGGCGTGGTGGGGGGACCTTGGATGGGTCGTCGATCTTCTGGAAGTTCTTGACGACCTTGATGATGCGCTCGGTGACCTCGGCCTTGTCCAGGAACGACCCCTTGGCATCCTCCGACGACATCCACCGCCGCCCCCACAGGGCCCCCTGGAGCGCCGCCACCGGCCTGAGGGACGCCGCCGACGCGGGGGCCGCGGCCACGCGAAGGTGCCGCAGCACCAGGTTCCTCATCGCCGCCGCCGCCATAGGTGGGATGGATGGGTGCTTAGCTCCGGAGAGATGGTGAGGTGGGATCGGAGGCGCTGCGCTGTGGAGCGTTGCGGCGGCGGGGCGAGGCGAGATCTTTCTGGGCTGCGGGGCGGAGGAGGGGAAGAGGAGAGCGTGGGGTTTTAGGGCACATGGGCCTTTGGGCTTGTTATGGGTCTGTTTGCTCTGGGTTCCTGGGCCCTTATTATACCATGTGTTGTGATGGAAATTGTTCCTTTGAGTAATAAAATTCTTAAAACCACACTTATTATTGCCTAAAAGAACTGCACTTTTAGCATGCAGCTTCACAAAAACCACACACCGTCTGTGTCATGATTTCAGAAAACTATACATTTTAGACCAACAGATGTGACCTCCTCGTCAATAACACAACTGTAAGTGTCCAATAAGGTCTATGAATACCCCGGTCTTAGTTCACGGTTGTGTGGCTAACGGCTAACACAAGATGAATGAGTAAGTTTCACAGAACTTCATCTTTAATTTGTAACACTTCACCCTAACCAAGCCTTCTCCTCTCTTAATAGTGATTCTAACCGCTAGGGTCCACGTGTTAATGTAAATCTCCTATTAAAATTCTCTGGATTTGACAAACCAAGCAAATGTCGACAAAAATCATTATTTTCTCCTTCATAACCCTAAAGCTAGTTCCCAAATCAACATCATAATTACATCCACATATTTTTGATCCAAATTTATGTTAACATGTGGGTCCTAGCGGGCAGAATCACAGTTAAGAGAGGAAAGATGCTCAATTAGGGTGAAGTGTTTCAAATTACCTCAAAAATTATGGTCACGTTAATTTTAAAAATATATATATATAATTTTGTGTTACCTCTGTCTCAAAAATAGGGTTCAACTAAATTTCCTCAAGATGAATAGACATACCTACAAACATGCCACAAGCTACATAAAGAAGTCCACGCCTAAATCACCAGACCTCGGAAGGAAACCCATTGAGGACTTGGCCGAAGTCATTGACGACGACTCTAGGGAAACCCGTATGGATCAGCAGTCCATTATTCTTCCTCTTAATCATACAATGGTACCAGTTCCTTGCATGTACTCTCATGTTGTAATGATCAGAATAGTCATTGCTTACGGCTTGATTCCTATTGATAGGATAATGACTAGTTTTTTCTTGATGGAGGCCAAGTGGCTAACAAAGTAGCGGTCCTAACATGATGGGTTCCCCGTGAAGAGAATATGGAGTTCGGATTAGACCACGAGTGCTTTTCGCTCGGCCGGCCGTGACACGCTCGTTGCCTTGAGAGCGGCCTGGCCTCCATGTGCGAGCAGCTTCTTTTCTCTGCATTATTCCGTGGTGCCTTTGGGCTGTTAAAAGTTGTTAAAGTGCGTACACTATAGCATATCAGACACGTACACTATAGCAGATCCGACACAGTTTGTTTAGATGTTATAATTTGTTGCTAGGGTTGTTTCTATAGTTAGAGTTGCTAGAATTGCAACTCTTGTAACAACTTGACTTGTACTCTATCCCGCGTATATTATTTAGAGGCCAACCCGAAGGTGTTGTGTGAGAAAACATTATTCTAGGAGGCCCTGGCCGCTATGTCCTCCTCGAACAGGACTAGGGTGATGCAAGTTTGGTACCAGCTATTGAATCTAAAGGACATGACGGCGTCGGAGTACTTTTAGAAGATGAAGGCACACGTCGATACCATGGCATCAATCGGCAACCCTCTCCCCGATGAGGACATCATGGGTACATGCTTGCCAGTTTAGGATCAAAGTACGATCAACTCGTGACATTGATCATGACACATAATGACATGGTGAGCCTCAGTGATTTTTACTCGTATTTCCTAAGCTTTGAGATATGTCTCAAGTAGAACAGTGCTACACCAGAGTTCCAGTCATCCATCAACAACGTCTCTCGCCAGTTTGACGGCAATAGCAGCAGCCGCAGTAGTGGCCAACGGCAAGGTCGTGGTGGCGGCGGTGGCCAAAACAATTCTAGTGGCGAACGAGGCTACCAAAACTAGGGTCGTGGCTTAGGAGGAGGCCGTGGCAAGTCGACGTACCAAATATGTCACAAAATGGGCATGACGCGTTGCGGTGTCGCAACCACTTTCAACATACCAGCTAGAAGACCACCGCGGTGGCAATTCTACCACAACTGGCTACAACCTCGACACCAATTGGTACGCTAATACCGACACAATGGATCACCTGACAAGCAACCTCGACAAGCTCAAGGTGCACGGGCAGTACATCAGCAAGGATCAAGTCTAGGTCGCCAATGGTGCAAGTTTGAAATTTTTGCATATTGGTCATTGTGTACTTCTGGGCCCACATAAATCTCTATCACTCAACAATGTTCTTCAAGGTACACATATTAACAAACATATTCTTTCAGTTCATAAGCTTGTTTCTGACAATAATGCTTTCGTTGAATTTCACCCCTACTCTTTCTTTGTTAAGGAGAAAGCCACGAAGAGGATTTTTCTTCACGGTAGAAGTAAGGGAGACCTTTACCCAGTACCCAACCATCGGTGCTCATCATCGTCCTTGGCGTCAAGTCAAAAAGGTCTCTCCAATGTCAAACCTTCATCCAAACAGTGGCACAAGAGACTCGGCCATCCATCTTCGTCTACCATCAAGTCTATCACTAGATGAAATAAAATCCTTTGCTCCTTAGATAAAGAGTTGTCAGTGTGTGATGCTTGTCAACAAGCTAAGAGTCATAAACTTCCTTTCCATACTTCGTCACGTGTAAAAACTAGACCTCTTGAACTTATCCATTTAGATGGTTGGGGCCTAACCTCACCTCAGTTGGTGGTTTTAAATATCATGTAAGCTTTCTTGATGATTTTAGCCAGTATACTTGGATTTATTTGCTTAAATACAAATCCGATGTTGAACAAGCCTTCTATAACCTTCAGGCCCATGTGGAACATATGTTGAATACAAAAGTTCATGTTGTTCAATCCGACTAGGGAGAGAGTATCATACGCTCCATCGCTACTTCTAGAAAAACAGCATCACTCATCGTGTGTCATGTCCACACACTTCTGCTCAGAATGGCGTGGTTGAACACAAACATCGACATAGCATCAAAATTGGTCTTGCTCTCCTTGCTTATGCCTCTCTCCCTATTCGCTTTTGGGATGAAGCGTTCCTTATCGCCTGTTATCTCATCAACTAAATGCCAAGCAAGCTCCTTCACAATGACAGCACGCTCGCTCGCCTTCTCCACATAGCTCCCTGACTATAGCTTTATCTACACATTTGGATGTGCACGTTGGCCCAATCTCCACCCTTATAACCATCGCAAACTTGAGTTCCGTTCCAAACAGTGTATCTTCTTGGCTTATTGTAGCATGCACAAAGGTTACAAATGCCTAGATCGTTCTATTGAGTGTATCTATATTTCTCGGGAACATTATTTTTTTATGAGAACATGTTACTTCTAGTCATAGACCCTCCAACATTAGTTCAATTTTCCCTATGTCTGAGCCGATCATTCACTTTGATTTTCTGTGTCATTATTGTGTCTTGGATACTAACCATTATGTAGGTCTAGTCCTGCTTCTCCTGTCGCGGTGCACGATCCACCTACTGCTGCTCCTGATAACCTGACCCATGCCGCATCCGTGTCTGCACCCAACTCAGACGCGTCTCATTCGCCGGGCGTCTCCAACTCACTAGATCCTGCCACCCGGTTGGGCCATCGTCGCCACCATGTCCTGTGGCTCCACGGTCAGTCAGTTGGCAAATTGTGACTTGGCTCCAGAACAACATTTGTCGGCCTTGCCAGCTTATCGATGGTACGTGTGGTATGATCCTGACCGGGCCGCTTCTTCACCACTCCAACCTCACACCGCCTTGCTCTCTTGGATTTTTCGTGGAGAGCGGCGATGGAGGCTGAGTTCGTGGTGCTGCAGCAAAAGAATATGTGGCGTCTCATCCCATGCCCAGTCGGCCAACACATTGCTTCTTGTGTCGTGCCCTGCCAGCCAACACATTGTCAGCTGTAAGTGGGTTTTCAAATTAAAATAGCACCATAATGGTTCTCTTGATAAGTACAAAGCTTGCTTGATCACTCGTGGTTTTACTCAGTGGTACGACATCAATTACCTCGACAGGTTAGTCCAGTGTTAAACTGGTTACCGTGCAGTTGGTACTCTCCCTTGCCGTATCTAAAGGCTGGCAACTTCGGTGGATTGATATAAACAATGTCTTTCTATATGGTTTCCTTAATGAACGTGTGAATATGCAGCAACCGCCTGGGTTTAAGGATTCCCACCATCCTGGTCATGTCCATAAAACTTCAAAAATCGCTCTATGGGCTCAAAAAATCTCCTCGTGCCTAGTAATCAAGCCTCAATGACAAGCTTCAACAGCTCGGTTTTGTGCCCTCCAAGGCTGCCACCTCTCTGTTTATTTTCTCTCATGGTGGTGTGTCCCTCTATATGCTTGTCTACATCGACAACATTGTCATTGCCAGCTCATGTTCTAAGGCCATTGATCAGCTCCTTCAACAACTTATGACTTCGTTTCCCATAAAAGATCTTGGTCCTCTTCGGTATTTTCTAGAAATTGAAGCAACTACAATTTCAGGGGGAATGTGCTTAACTCAGCAAAAGTATGCTTTGGATTTGCTTCATCGTGTGCATATGGAGAATTGCAAGCCTGTTTCTAATCCTATGTCAGTTCAGGAAAAATTGGCAAGTGATGTTGGTGCTCCCCTTCTTGAGGATGATGCATTCAAATATCGTAGCATGGTAGGCCGGTTTACAGTATCTCACTCCCACCCATTCGAATATTTCATTTGTTGTCAGTAAAGTGTGTCAGTACCCGTGTGCACCAACTAATGTTTCATTAGGAAGCCATAAAACAAATTCTTCAGTATTTTAGAGGCACATATGCAACTGGGCTTCGGATTCGACGATCATCTTCCACCCTCCTTAGCGTGTTCACTGATGCTAACTGGGCAGGTTGCACCGATGATTGTCGATCTATAGGAGGGTTTATCGTGTTTTTTGGACTGAGCCTAATTTCCTAGAGTGCTCACAAGCAGCCTACAATGTCTCTCTAGTACGGAAGCAAAATATAACACATTGGCTAATGGCACTACCGAGGTCACATGGGTTCAGTTATTGCTCAAGGAATTGCATACTCCTCAGACGCGAGCTCCAATTTTGTGGTATGATAACCTTAGCACCACATACTTAACCGCTAATCTGGTATTTCATGCTCGGACGAAATATTGACGTTTATTATCCGAGAGAAGGTGACATTGGGAGCACTTGAGGTTTGCTTTGTTTCTTTAGTTGATCAGGTGACTGGCGCCTCCATGAAGCCAGCAATGAAGCTCATGTTGGAGCGCTTAAGGCACAATCTTAACCTCGGCGGTTACAGTTAAGATTGAGGTGGAATGTTAAAGTGCATATACTGTAGCTTATCTAGCACGTACATTGTAGCAGATCCAGCACGGCTTGTTTAGATGTTGTAATATGTTGCTAAGGTTGTTGCTACCATTAGAGTTATTAGGATGCGATCTCTCGTAACAACTTGACTTGTACTCTACCTAAGTTCATTAAATAGAGGCCAACCCGATCAGGGTGTTGTGCGACAAAACATTGTTCTTAACTGGGGCCAAGTGACTCGATTGTCCTGGCACTTTTGGCTTGAGATTATCCAATAGCCTTACGAACCACTCCACGCTCTAGAGACTAGAGTCTAGAATGAGGCATAGTTGCATGTTTAGAAGGTGCTATCTTAAGTTGTAATATCATCCATATGTTATGCTGCTATATGCAGCAAAGCTAAACTATAATAGTTGCACATTTAGAAGGTGCTATCTCAAGTTGTAATCTCGTATGCATATGCTATGCTACTAGAGCAGAGCTAAGATTCAACGCTTGAGACGAGCTCAATCTTCATGACTCACACTTTTTCTATGGTTTACACTATCACTTCACCTATAGACTTCTCATGGCCATCCCTAGGACTCTCACATACTCATGGTATGGTGACCTCTTATGTGGCTCATGGTTACATAGGGGAGGATTTGGCACCTCTATTTATACTTGTACAAGACCATTGAACTGGTATGAACTTGAAACCATCCAAAGCCTTTAACTACAAATATCTCTTCTCCAGAATTCTTTTCTAAAATATCTAAGTCTAGATAATTCCTACTTATTCATAGAGAATTTTCTCTAGCATCTTCCATGGTAAATATATATATCTAGATATTTCTTACATTTGCTATGAAGCATGGTAAATACTTTTTTGTAGAACCATCATGGAAAATATCTAGTTTCTTGCAGTTTTCCTAATATTTCTATAAGCTTCTCGAGTATGCATTGCATATTTCTCAACACTCCTCTCTCCATGCATACTTGCCTGCTGAATATATGATTGTCAATGTCCTTGGATTTTTTGAGCTCTTCCATTCCGTTCTTTCTTCTTTTCTTGGTGTTGTGGAGGTTGTTCACCGTTTTCTGGCTCACACCACTGTTCTTTATTGATCGGAGTTTCCTAACAGTCTTCTTGCGACCTTTTAGATTAAGGTTTTCTTTTCCTTTCTCCACACTTGACCCTTTGCTAATTCTTCATACGAGGGTAAATTAGCTTGAGAAATTGCAACACTTACATACCTAAGATCTGGTGGCCTTGATCTCCAAACTCTCTCCTTATGCCTCTTGACCTCTAGTTGAACCACACAAAGTTCTCAAGGATATGATGGCATACCTTGTGTCTCCTCCTCCTTAGTGTGCATCGATGAACCTTCATGAATTAATGAGTGCTCGTTTAGATGTATTAGCAGTATTTGTTATTTCTAAGACTGAAAAAACATGCTAACATTGGATTTACATCTTCCCTTGGAAAAATGTATAAACACATTGTGATTTAGATGCGAGTTACAACTTTCAGTAATGGAGGAGTTTTATGGATCTTAATTAATCTAACATGTGTCAAACTTAAAAAAATAATATTGTTTGTCATTAGCTCTTCATCCTTCATTATCTTAAACATTCATCATCAAATTATTTAATGACTATGCGGTTAGCATATCAACCTGATGTGTTGTGCTCGATCTTGTCAACATAGAAACTCCGAATAACTTGCATGCCTCGACAAAAATCACTAGCTACATTGCATGGACTAGCAACTCTCTAGAACTTCGCCCACCCACACGGACTAGCCACAATGCACGGACCAATCCCACCTAGCTCTGTCCCTCCTGTTCCTCCCCTACCGCAGCCCCCCTCCTTCCTTCCACATCAACCGATCCCCACCTCCTTCTCCATCTCCTCCCAAACCGAGCCTCCTTCCCCTTTCCTCCATCTCCTCTACCTTTACCACAACCATCATCTCCTCCACCTCGGGCTGCCCAAGCAAGTGAGAGAGGGAAAGAAGATTGGAGAAGAAGAGGAGCTTGAGGAAGGAGAGGAGGAAGAAGAAAAGGAAGATTTGGTGCTCACCTTGACATTCTCGCATCCACGCTTCAAAGGTGATGATTTCCCCACCTTGTGGATGTATTTATGATGTTTTATGATGGATTAATGGTGGATTTGGTAAGGACACATTCGTTGAAGGTACAGCTATAGTGACAGCTATGCATCCTCCAATGGATCTTCCTTGATTTCCGTTCAACAAAGAGGGTGGCATAAAATTACATTATGAGCTCCTCATTCCAATCATAAAATTATATTATGAGCTCCTCATTCCAATCCTGTCTCATACTTAGTAGCTCGGTCAGTCCATGCGCATCACAAATCTCGATAACTTGCCTAAAGTATGCATGTTGCTAAAGGTACTGGAAGTCGATGTAGTGCTAGTGGATGACGGTGTCCTTGCTGAAATGGACGATAGTTTCATAGTAGTCCTATTGAACAAGGGACCAAAATCGGGATTCTGCCACGTCTTGTGGTCATAGGGATTTTTCTTCCACCGAACCTTCCTAAGATCTTCATTGGAGAAGGTTTTGTAATGAACGACCACTCTTGGGACCTTGCCTTGTTTTGGAAGATGGCGAATGGGGGCAAGAGTGATAGAGGTGGCAGCCTCTGGTTCCTCGGGTTCCACATGCACCCATGACTTGCGCATAGTCGGGACTTGTTGAGTTGGAGGGTGAGGAGGAAGCTTGCCCTTGCCCTTCTTGGCGGTAGCTATCTTCATGGCTAGAGGAGATCTTCCTTGCCTATGTGTCGCTCTTTAAATCTCTACGAGGTGGAGGGAGTGAAGGTTGATGTTCTTCTGCTGCTGCTGAATTGTCTTTCCTAGCTGCCTCTACAACCTTTTCCTTGGCATCCTCTTCTTTGTTGGCAGCTTCCTTCTTCCTTGCTCGGGCTTTGTGAGCCAATCGATTTTTCCTTGACTTGGGAGACTCTGGCTCTCCTTTCTCATCATCTTCATCATCGCTGTCGTCAGTATCAGTTAGGAGTGGACGATGGAAGATGCCCTTTAGTCCTTGTTGCCCCATGAATGGACGTTCATTTTGTTGAGATCCTTGACAGACTCCAAGGGCAACTCTAGGGTTAGGGTTTGGGGCGGGGCTGTGGCAAGGGTTAGGATTGGTAGGGAAAAGTGGCGGTAGAGACGACGAGGGGAAAGGGAGGAGAGGAGAGGATAGGCAGCAACGGAGATTGGGAGAGCAGTGTATGATGCGTCCTTTGACTACCACCACCTGGATCACGACGACGCCTTGCGGCCCACTCGTCATGTACTTCCACCTCAGCATCGCCTCCATCATGGCGCCGGAGCCAGACCCTGGAGACAAAGGGTGGGCAACGATGGATGGGTGGAGCTCCGAGCCGCCCATGCCAACGAGGCCAAGCAGTGGAGAGTGACCATCTCCGAGGGTATGGACAGATAGCTCAACGTATATTGTACCTGGGCGTTCAACAATAGTGGGTATCGTGCGTCTGCAGATGGTGCCTTTCTGCAATAACGAGGAAGTGTTCTAGGTGATCTGCATGGAGCTGTGGGGTTCTAAATTTGCCATGTGCATGGGTAGGACGACACCTGTTTGCTGAAATACGTGGCTAAGTTGCGCTTTCCGTCTTGGATGGTTAAACAATTTTCTTGAGAAGGTCATCCGAGAGATATTTTCAAGCTACGTGATGACATATCTCTAAAACTCTAGCATTTGTAATTTTCTTTTCTAGTGCTAGATTGCGTAATATCTAGCACCAAATTTATACTACAATTATGCACGCACCAGCCCTATTTGCTAGAGATTAAAGTATTTTAGCAGGGATTAAAGTTAAAATAGTAAATCTTAATATGTTATGCAGTTTGCTATTAAGCAAACATTTAATGATGATCCTATGAGTAGTATCTCAACAATCATCTGAATACTTTAGGTTTTGAATTCTAAGCTATTCCAAGTCATCCTATTTTCTAATTTTCCAAGGCTGCTTCATGGCCAGTTGATAATCAAAGCAAAGCCCGATTATTTACTTCCTATAATGTTGGATATATAACGATGGCATGCGGGGCGAGGGGGGGGAGGGGAGGTGGGTGGGTGGGTGTTGGATGGATAGCGTCACCTGCCACTGCTCGTCTGTTTTTGTTCAACATTGAGATGAGAGGAAGAGGGCCAGTGCAGTGCGAGAGCCGCGAAGCACGAAGAAGGCAGCGACGCAGGGGCGGGATGGGTGGATAGAGGAAATCAATGATGAGACTGTAGAAATGAAGAGAAGCGAGATGTGACCTTCGAAATTCAACATTTCTAGACAGACCTAGAGGATATTTACGTCACGGGGGAGTATCGCATCCAATGATGCGCATAGCACAAGAGAGGGATCGGAGGATTGAAATTAAAGCGTGAGAGATGTGGCGTGATGAGAAAATCCAGGAACATTCGATGCATAGACATAAGTCATGTATGTGTGTACGTACGTCAAGCAGCGGCAGGTCGTCGGTCCAGAGTCCACTCCTGTGTTGCGCGTGAGAAATTGACCGTGTCATCATACTATACATGTGTTTCCGCCGATATTGCACGACCAACAGCCCGGAAGCTGCGTCCGACCCAGCGCCACCAGGAACGAAGGCTCGGTCGCACCTTCCATCTCTCCAAGCCTCTTCTATAAAAGTCCTCTCCTTCCCCCAACTTTCCCACTCACACAAGCTCACTCCACTAAATTCCCTTTCCTGCCCCTGCGCTCCCGCGATCCCCAATCTCGTCCCGGAGAAACGAAGCGAAGCCAAAGGTAAACACCACGAACGAGCAATCATCCACTTGCGCAGATCTGTTGTTGTCCCGTGTGTAGACCCGTTCCTTCTTGATCTGGATCAGCTACTTGCACAGATCTCTCTAGATCTGCGGTTTCCCAAAGGTCAAATCTTTCGGAAGTCGGGAAATCGTGTGGTTTCTTTTGTTTTCGCAACCTCAAAGGTCGGGGCTTTCGCGAGAGCTGACTATGCTACTGCAATTTCGTTGTCTGTCGCTGATCTGTGCGGTTTGACTTTGATCTAGCCAGGAGGGAAAGCATGAGCGCCATGGTTGCCTTGTCGTCGTCGCTGAACCCGGACGCGCCGCTCTTCGTCCCGGCGGCGTTCCGGCAGGTGGAGGACTTCTCGCCGCAGTGGTGGGACCTCGTCAAGTCCACCTCCTGGTTCCGCGACCACTGGTTCCACCAGCACCAGCAGCTCGAAGACATGGCCGACTCCCTCCAAGCCCTCGAGGGCGAGGACGACGACGTCGCCGGCCTCCTCCCCGACGCCATCGACGACGACCTCTTCTACGACGACGACCACCACAGCTTTGCCGTCGAGGCCGCTGCGCAGCAGCAGCCACCCGCCGCACTCAAGACTGGTACGAACAAACCCACTGCCCTCTGCAGTTGCCGTCATATCTGAGTGCTCAAATCAGAGATGGAACAATAGTAACAGTGAAAGCTCACTACATACATATGTGTGTTACTGTACCTGCAGATGCAGTGCTCAAGGCGCTGAGCCTGGCGTCTCCCAAGGGTGTTGACGCTCTCCGCGGGTTCTCGGAGAAGCCTAGGCACTTGGAGAAGCCCACCAAGTACGCGGGCAGTCCGAGGAGCGGCGGCGCACCCCGTATCATCCACCAGCCTCGCTAGGTTGGGATGGCAAGCTTTAAGAACTGAGCAAAACCTGCGGCTTCTGTGCTGCAATGTTGCTCTTGGCTGCTGCTGCTGCTGCTGTGTGTGGTGTTTCTAGTAGTAGTGGTGGTGCCCTTTTGTATATTAAGTAGAAATGACCTAAAAAACGGACAACGAAATGCAACAGTTGTTTAGTTTGTATTTGTATAAGTTATGTTCATCCAGCTCAGTGTGTCTAGGAGAAATTCCAAGAAAAGGGAAAAAAAGAATGTAGTATAATGCACTCTTGTTAATGTGTGATGTGCTATGGCATGCAGCCTAATGTTAACTATTTAGCCTTTTGAGCTGTTCTGTTGTTAATTTCCTCTGATTTGTTGCTTGGTCACTGCCTCGTTCTCCATTTGGAACTAGAAATCATGGTCCTTCACTGTGCTGGACGATGATCTTGTTCGCTTGGATTTATTTACCAACTGATAAGGAAGCCCAAACTGAGGATCTTGTTCAAGCGGTCAAACATATACACTCAGTTTTCATCTTATCCGTTTCAAACTTTCAATGGTCTTGGAAAAATTAGTTTCTTGTATGCCGATTCGGTGAAACGTTGGAAAACTGATCAACACTACTTGCACAGTCACCTTGATCAGTGAGCACCACCTGGCTTCTTTTTTTAATTAAACCGAGAGGTAGTTAGCCTTGATCTATTAATTAAGCAGTAGAGAGTTGTCTAATTAATTAAAGTGAAACTAGATAAAAACTAAGACTATAACATGTCTAAAAAGGACACCACCCAGTTGACTTGGCCACCAACACAGACTTGACACACACTGTTGAAAAAACAATCCGTTAAAACCGTCCACAAATGTTATTGTCACTACCCATCGCTCCTGATCCGACGATTTCGACTTAACCGCAGATAGTCACCAATACACTGATCACCTAGAACGGTTGCACCAAGCTCACGCCGGTCCTGCCAAACAGTTGACCAATGCATCGAGGACAAGGCAGTTCCGGTTTTGACGACAAGCTTCGCAGGAAAAAATTGTAAGCTTCGCACAACAAAGCCCAGCACAATAGCTGAGAGCGTCACCACCGAAACCACGCTTCATGAGTCATCATCGCCGCCATGTCGTCCCACGACACTACATTGGTGGAAACGGAGCGCAAAGAAACCCAACTGCCACGTCAAACCATCAACGTCAAGAGGCCATGCCGTGACCCAACTTTATTTGTCTCCATCGTCATTTACACACGAATTGCACCACCAAAGGATCCAGAGCAGCGACCCCAACATCCAAGCCACCAACCACTGGACCCCAACTGTAGTCGGCTCTGAATCGATACCTCCAAAGAAGGGTAACGACATGAAAACACCACCATCATCTGATTTAGAAAGACCCAGATCCATGCCAAGCTGGCTACGCCCAATGCCCCCAACAAATCACGCGAGTAGCCGCAGGGGCATGGCCGCTAGCCACTAGTTACTAACACCATCTACAACAATTCGGCAAAATGGGAAGTATTGAGCAACCGATACGATCCTTTTTCCTGTTCCTTACGCCTCACTCCTCAGAAATTCGGTGTGCGAGTTACTGCTTACTACACGTGCACGTCCCATGATATTTTTACGAAAGATTTTGTATAGAAAGATAGTTGACAAACAATGGTAAGCAATGACCAGGCTACTTATGGCTCTAGTTAGCTTCTCCTTGCTTCTGCCCCAAGGCCTTCTCCCTTCCTCTATATCCTTTAGATCCAGACAAGTAATAGTGGCATGGTGTCTCCGTCAAACTTTATCACCACAATATGCATATATTCTTCTTTGTCTCTACTTTCTGTATCATTGTTAAGCCTGTTAGAGTTGCTTCTTTCTCTTGTACGCCGGTCAATCGCGCTTTCTACAACACCGATAGAAAATACTTATAAATTGGCATGGAGTACTTCTGAAAGTCTCTTTGTAATTATGAACGATATGGGCACATAATGAAAAATCCTCTATATTCTCTGGAAACGCTATTCAAGCACAACGCAAAGCTCTTAGAACGAGTCGCAACCGAGGTGTTCAACGCCAAGAGAAGATGGGCATCCTGGATTATGAAGATAACTGCAGACTAGGATGCGATGCTGGTTGAAGACTGTGTCCTGTTCATTGTTCTGTTCCTTGGGCCCCCTGGCCGTTGGGAATGGGACGGTTGATCAGGCAGACTTTTCTAGGACATGGTAGGAATCGCTCATGTGCTACTTATTTTGGCAAGCTGGTTTTTCGGGTGGACGGTGTGTTGAGATGTAAATTCTTATAGTTTAAATTGGAGAAAATCCTGCTTTTTAAGAAAAGAAGAAGAGAAAGATGCGTAACAAGCTATAATATAAGGTTAATTGGAAGATACCATTACAACTTCTTCGATTATGAGAAATACCACTACAAAAATTCATTTTTGGAGAAATGCCATTACAACTCTAAAAACTCACCTACATGTAAAGGTGGCAATCGGGTTGGGTCTCTTCGGGTTGACCCTTGGCAAACCCATACCCAAACCCATGACCCACCCACGAAAAAAACCCACGGGTCCAAAACCATACCCATGCCCAAGCCCGACGGATACCCATGCCCAATGGGTACCCATCGGTCACCTCGCTGCTGGGTTGCTAGGGCTGGGGCTGTGGGACTCGGGAGGGCGACTAGGTGATTGGTGAGTGCGGTCTGCTGGTGGATTAGAATCTAGGGTTTTGATAATGGGCACAAAATTGTACCTATACCCGACCCATGACTAACTGGGTAACCCATGGTTACCCGAACCCATACCCGCTCTTAACGGGTCGGATACACATGGGTACCGGAACCCATGGGTCAATTTTCCACTCTTACCTATATGCCATTATGTTAATTTTTGGTCCAAAATACCCCTTTCTTCTTTGTCTTTCTTCCCTCCTCCTTCTCCCTTCTTTGCTCTTGCCATGGCCAGCCCTTCCAAGTTTTTCTAGAACCGGCATCATATGAGAACTCGCCCTTGTCTCCTTGCTATTGCCACCGCTGCCCTATTTCCTCTAGGTCAGGCGCCATGGGAGCTCGCACTAGTGGCTATGGCCTTCCTCCTCTAGATCTGGCGCCATGGGAGTTCGCTCTCATGCTCATGGTCGAGGTGATCCCACTACCCCCATGGTCATGGTCGAGCTTGAGGGTGAAGTTGGTTAGGAATAACAAGATGTGAGTAAGAAAGGTGAAGAGAGATGATGTTGGGCATGGCCAAGGCATGGTAATAGCGTCCACTAAGGAAGATGGGAGAAGAAGTGTGAAGGAAGAAGATGGAGGCACTTTGGTCCAAAATGTTCATAGTGGCATCTAAACGATTTCTAGCATTGTGCGGTGACATTTCTTCAAGTTTTGTAGTGGCATTTCTCGGAATCTAAAAAGTTACAATGACATTTATCTAATTAATCATATAAAAATTATGCAAAATATAACTGCAGAAAAATAACAAATTTTACATGAAAGTTGAATGCACAAATAGTTAGTATATTTTGCACAAACAGGTATATATGTCATAGCATGTTATATATCCATGAGCTCATTTTGTTTCTTCGCAAGAGTGATGCATTTTCGACGTGGGGTGCGGACGAAGGCTTAAAAATTCGGGCTTCCGAAGTCTCTGTCCTCACGGTCAACAGTACAACAGACTGCAATTTGTTTTTCTCTTCTCGGCGAGGGGTATTTGTGGAATATAGGAGTTTTGTGAAGGCATAACTGCAATTTTCCCTAGCTTCCCCTCCATCACGCGTACTGCACGTGACCTCGCTAACGTCTAACCTAGTTGCCCCCTTCCATCAAAGCGGCGGCGCTTCCTGAGAGAGAGAGACGTAGCCATGGCGTGGGAGGAGGAGGTGGCTGAAGAGGAGCACAGGGAGGAGATGGAGGCGTCGGAGGAGGAGCAGGAGGATGTGGTGGTGGGGCAGATGCCGACGTTCATGGTGCCGAAGCACATCAATAAGCGCGCCCTCAAGAACAAGGCCCTCTCCGTCTCCCTCGACAAGAAAGCCCTCAAGTACGGTACCGCCGCTTCCTCCGCTTTTCGCATCGCCGCGCCGCAATATTCATGCGGAATAGTGTGATTCGTGTTTGCCTATCTTTCTTTGTTGTAATGCGAATTGCGGAATGTTGGCTTGGTAGGGATTTCGTGACTGGGTTTCACAAGAGGAAGAAGAAGAGGAGAAAGGAGGCCCAGAAGATTTCGCAGGAGAAGGAGAGACGGAAGCGAATCGAGGCGCGCAAGAGGGTGAGAAGCTCTCCCACAAGATTTTGCCTTTTTTCTGTGTTATGGTTCGAAGATATATATTGCTTAGAACTGACCAAAAGCAAAATTTCCCACAGAAGATTGATCTACCATTGAGTTCTTGCAGAATCACATTTTATCTGCCCAACCGACTGTATGACCCTTCTATGTGAAGGTTCATTTAGGCGCCTGTTGTTTATGCCAATTGCTAATGTGGATGTGTCCAACTTTAGGAGAATTTTAGGAAGAAGTGGATCATCACGCTGAAACAAATTGAAAGCTGAATGGGTGTAGTTAAGTAGCTACGTGGCTACTATTTTTATATGGAAACATGGGATGCATTTATATTCGGTTCACACCATTTCTAATTGATAGGCATCACTAGTGGAGTGATGGATAATGGGATCGCAAAGATTTGTGGTGATGGGTATGGTGAATGAAAGATGCCTACAGTTGTGGAGCACATAATGCAGTCCTCAAAGCCGAATTATTTGCGGATTCCTGCTTTCTAGTGTGGGTATGATATTACCTCCCTCCGTCACAATAGAAATCGAGAATGGAGGTGTCAGCAAAGTAAGGGGATTAGGAATAATTAGGAAATCCATATTTTGCTGGCTGACTAAACGGGATTTTGACCAAACTAGAATGTTACAGACAGCATCACAGCACTGAAGGTTATAGCTTAATGTTATTTCAAGTGGATTATGTTATGTTTGTCTACTGTGTCACGTTGATAACATGAAGTAGAGTTCCATGTAGCTGTCTCTTGGTTTTACTAAATGATATAATTTTGTTCCAGAGAAAGCAAGAGAAAGAGATTGCTCTATATGGTAGAGTCCTGTCATCAGCTGATGGTGAAGATGCTGACAATGATGGTGACGAGATGGAAACTAATGATGATTTATCTGCATCTGCTCCTGGTGAGTACAGGGACTAGATTTTATAGCAGTTGCTGCCATGCTACCTTGTTACCACCTTGATGCTTATCCTATTACCCATTCATTGATTTGTTTATATAGAAATCAAAACCTACGAAGATGGCGGGACTAGAATAACAGTAGTCACCAGTGAAATTACTAATGAAGATGATGACCTTGGCCCGAAAAGTGTTGTGCCTGTGTCGACAAGCTACTCCAGCAAGAGTCCTGGCTTGGCTAGTGCCAAGAAGAACCCCAGTTTAGGTGTAAAGAAGAAGCCACCAAAGAGAACATTCAGGAACAAAAGTAAAACGAAAAAGGGCGACAAGAAGCGAGGCACTGCAAAGGGTAAAGGGAAGAAGAAAGGAAAGAAATGATGCTTTGTAATCCGTCTGTAGAAATGTGTATGCCTGTGGCTGGCCTCAGTTGCCTTTTAAGATACAATGGGTCTGTACTTTGTTCCTGATTGATTGCCCATACGAAGCGCATGTGCTCAGTTGTTGAATCGTGCCATTCCAGCAATCTCATTCGCAGTCAGCATATTTTATAACAGTCTTCATATGGCTTGAATCTGATGAAGCAGGGTAACTGCTTGTCTTCGTGATAGTTGTTTTTGGTTATTGATTTGCCAACCAATTTCTCCGGTTTTGTTCGTTAACTGTAATTTACTGTGAATAGGATATGGAAAATTTTCTTGATCATAGCAGATGTAATGCATATAAACTGCTTCATAATATAAGCAACTTATGCTAGATGACGCGGCGCCTCCAGATGAGTTCCTTACTATATTTCATCCTTACCAAACAATGGACTTGAATTTTGCATTAAAACTGGAGTCCCACGGCTGATCGCGCCAGCTAGTTTGCGGCACCTGTCGTTGTTGTTGATCTTTGTAGAATAAAGTTCGAAATTCAAGCCATAATTACATAGACCAATTCCCCATAATTACATATTTTCTTTTGCACGGAACACATAATTACGTAATTAATTACAGATTCAGGGATCAATTGTAACATAAAACTATAGATTTAAAGATTGGTTTCACATAACTACAGACGTAGAACCAATTAGGCCGCAAAACTACAAGCTTGTGACGCATTTTAACGAAACCCGGGCTCACATGGCATTCTCACAATATCCTATTTCAAATTTTATGAAATTGGTTCTGAAAGCTCTAGTTTTGAAAATTAAACTTGTAGTTCTATGAAATTTACTCGTGCTTATATTCCTAGTTTCCTACCATCTCGCAGATGGTGTCTAGGCGTGAGGGTGCATGCAAACACGGAAGGCTGAGACACCAGGCGTACTGAGCACCTCTACGGACGTCGGCCATGGCAAGGCCGGCGAGGAGGCGCGGCCGCGTGTGGTGCTGCACCGGGCGTGGAGCCGAAGCGGAGGTAGCCCGCGGCGCGGGTTGCGGGAAGGAATGGAATGTTTTTTCTTCTTCTGTAGGAGCTTTTTTGTGTTAATTCTGACTTCCTAGACGTGCGCAACCGCTGTGCGGTGCCACTCGTCGTTGCTCCCTCCCCCTCTCCCCCTCCTCCGGAAATGGCGCACCACCTCCTCTCCACTCCTCCTCCCTCCACCACTACTTTACTTTGCAATCCCTCCACTCCGCCGAGCTCCCCTTCTCCTCCCTCCTTCATCCCCCCGATCGATCGGATCCACCACCGCTCCGCACGGCGCACCGCAATCCCCCACCGCAGTCTCACGGAGAATTTCGAGGTTGATGCGACGACCGAGCGATCGATGAATGCAGCAGCCTAGAGGAAGGAGCCAGCGATGATGTTTGGCCTCGTGCAGCTGCTGGTGGGGTTCGTCCGTCGCTTGGGAGGGCCTCGAGTTCGTCCTCCGCTACGGCCTCCTGCTCACCGCCCTCAAGCTTCTAGTCTACGCTGCCCTCGCCGCCGCAGCAGCATGCGTCTCCCTCCTGTACGCCTCCCCGTTTCTCTCCTTATCTCCAAACGTAAAAAGGGAAAATGCGTTCGTTGCTTAATGTCAGGTGTTCTGTTTGTTCAATTGTTGGAAATGGGTGATTAATTGCTTGTAACAAATGGTTGCAATGCAAATGCAGCTTCCTTGCCAAGGCCGTGGCATGGGTGCTCCACCGCACTGTCAAGCTCTCCATCGGATGCCGCTCCTACGGCTTCAATTATATCAGGGACATCACCATTAATTCCCCAAAGGTACCCACCTGCAGGCTTAGCTTCATCACTTGTTGACACCCAGTGCCAATCCAGATATATATGACCGTATCTCGTTTGGTTCGCTTTCAGGGACCGCTCGTGTCCATCTGTATCGGTGAAATTAGACTCGGCCTGCGAAAACCACTCACCCAACTGGGATTCACCATACTAACTCAAGGCCCAATCCTGCAATTGCGAATATCTTATTTGGACATTGTGCTCAGGCAACCACAAAATCCGCAAGCAAAAAGAAACCTCCCCCTCGCAAGTCAACCTCAGCCTCCTCAACGAAAGCAAAAGGAAAATCCAAAGTACAAGCAAAATGGAGGCTTATAACAAATGTTGCCAGCCTTTTATCACTTTCTGTAGTGGAGCTGAGGCTAAAGGTACCCCCTTCTTGTTAAATATTTATACTCTCGCCAAATAGTGTCATATATGCTGATGAGTTGAATCCAAGATGTATTTCTCTCTCTTTTGTTCAGCTTGTATATACAGGCTGTGTTGAACAAAGATGATATATGCTCATACTTTTGTGCACAGAATATTTTTCTCCCAGAATATTTTGAAAATAATTTTCATCTACTGTTATTATCATGTGCAGATGAAAACCTGGTCGAAATCCTGTTTGAGATATTGACCCACTGAACTACTCAAGAAGTGGAGACAGTTCATACATGTTATACTGTTTTAGCAAATATCTTGTAGAATGAGAGATGCAATAGCTGTATACTTTGCTTCTTAATCGTCAAAGGCTTCTAGTTACTTGATAGATTTATGCATAAGTTCTTGTGCTCTAGGCAATATTTTCTTAGTTTGGTTCTGGTTCTGGTCTTGGTGCGTTATATATGATATAGCTTACCAAATAGTTCAAACCATAATACCATATTTTACAATTCTCTTTTCTTGTGTTATTTGGAGTGTAGTAGTGCTGATAAAGTCATCTTGGGATTTGGCTGACAACATGTTTTCCCCATACATCTTTACATATCAATTTGCCCTGCTTTTGTTCATAAGCTATGCTATTTTCTGAGAACATTATCACAATTTAGATTTTACCATAGCACCTTCTATTGTCTTGCAAAAAGGTATATGTTATGTACAATACGTCATGGCCCTCATGGGCCAACCCTAGATTAGATGGGCCAACATGGGCCAAACCTATTCATGCACTGGACTCATATATTACACTTGACACCGTCTTCCAAATTCAAGGTAGATCAGGAGTATCTGCAAATACGACAAGCTATGCTGTTTCTCTGAGAACTGATGGTTAAATATGAGTCGCAGTGTTCTAATTATTGTTTATGTATATGCTTGTACTCTGTTCTGTTTTTGCGTTGGTAACTTGGCATTTTCTTAATATTATTTTGACGCAAAAATTGGCATTTTCTTATTGTAGGCTCCAAAAGCTGCTCTTGGCTTCAAGGACCTTAAGATTGATTTATCTAAAACTGGAGCACTGCATCCGGTTCTAAATGTTGAATTACACCTCATACCTTATTTGTACAAGCATTAGAGATAGATGGCATTGACAACAATACTTCAGTATTTAACAAATTGGATTGGTGGGTCAGTGGACAATACTATTCAGCCATGGACACTTCTGACTGTAGCTCTTTCTTGTTTGAGGATATAGCACTCTCATGTGAGCTTCATCAGAGGTAACCTATAAATGGAAAGCTTTGCAAACGTTCTCAATCAGTTCGTAAGGGTCATTTTCATAGAAAAATAGCCATTGATGAGTACCACCTGCGATCATTTTGATTACAAAGTAGTAGCTGCTGGTGATCACTATTTGCCATCTAGAGCTTGATGCAACTTAACCATAATGTGCTCTTGTATACCATAGTAGTCACAAATGACTGTGGAAATCACCTTCTCTGATTCAACTTTGGTTTCTAATACTCACTGGCAGATGAGGAGGTTTTGCCTTATCAATAGCACATGCCCATGCTTTTGAGATTCGATAATTCACATCTTGCACCATGCATGTAATCCTCCAGAACTTATCGATAAGCCTAAAAGGAAATGTGCGTTTTCAATTTCTTAGCGTTTACTAAAATTCAGGATGATTAATAAGCACAAGGCTACAGCATATTCCTAGCAATCAGGGCCATATAGCAATCATTTTATGCCTAGGTCAAGCTCAAAATTGCTATCTTAGCCGTTTTATCATTTTCCTGCAAATCCGGGAGAACCTATTCAATTAAAGAAATTGCATGTGTTGTTATGCCTTGTTTTGAAAGAACAAAAACTGCATCCTGGAGTATATATGTGTGGTAGTGCAATATCAGTACCACATTGCATATGCTGCTTTAACTCATCTCTTGTACTCCTATAGATTAGCCCATTGGGCCTCAATACATGACATTCACTTGAGTCTTTCACATATGTAACATTATTGACAACACTCTTTAGGGATAAAGGAATTAGAGTCAAGAATTTGGATTTGATGTTTGGTCCGATTGTTGTGAACTTGGAAGAAAAACTATTCACCAAGAAGAAGCTGTCTGCTTCTACTGTTGCTGATCAGAAGGATGAACCTGCTGTGGATAATAAGTCAGCTGCCAGATCTGAAGGCAGCGAGCTTTTGTCATTGAATAAGAAGATCGATTTGCTTCCTGAAAAGGTTGTATTGATTTCCTGTAGTGCCACTGATGTTTACCATTTTTCATTATACATGGGCATTGCCTTTCTCCATATATGATTCTGTGTTTTGTAGCTTCTTTCTGCTTTTGACATTGTTAAACAAGAATCCGCTTAGGCCACTTTGTCCACCAAATGGATGAGAACATAATGTTGTTAGTTATATTCATTTAGCAGGCTGCATTACGCCAATATTATGTAGGCAAGAAAACTCAATTCCTGATTAATGCGCAACCAGGCCAAGATGTGAACATCTTCATATTTTCAATTATCAAACTACTGTTCTCTAGTTGTAATATTTTTAGCATGGACAAAGATAACCTCTGCCTTTGAATAAATCTAACTATGACTGTTTCGTTTGGAAATACTCTAGGACTCTAAGAAATGTCAAACACAAATCCTGAGCTGATATGATGTAAGATGTAACCCACGTACTGTAGTTCATAACAATCATACTCCAGGGCGCAATTTGAAATATTTATTGTTGGTGTCACTTCATCATCTTCTACACTCTTTGTTTTGCCATTTGAAATTGTTACATCTTAATATACATTGGCTGCTGGGTTACCATTCACTAAAATGTAGTTGTTCTTTGGAAGGTTAGCTTCAATATGTCCAAGCTGGATCTGAAGTTTTTGCCAAACGACCATGGCCTCTCGATCAACAACGAAATTGGTAGCATTTCTATGAGACTTATGAAATCACAGCCACAGAATGACTTTGTGGAGGCTGCAACACATCTTTGGTTGGAAACTGATGTGACGGATATTCATGTATGTTTCCGTATTTTCTAACGGAGATTTTATTTTTTCAACTTAAGATTGTATCATGATTGTTTGTCTTTCCAGCTTCTAATGGATGGTGCTACATCTGTATTAGAGGTTGTGAAAATTGCCACTGTTGTTTCAGCTAACATTCCCACTCAGGTCAGTCTGACGTGCTTGCATTTTAGATTTGTACTACTGTTGATCCAATGATTTCTCTCAAGAAATTCCTGTGGGTTTCAACTCTATCATAGCTGTAAATTGTTGCATTTGCCAGAAAATACTTCCCTTACAAACGGATAAAAATTCCAGTTCAACGTATAATTTGGACTTGACTAGGTGTCAGTGCAAACAGAAGTAACATCAGTATTAGAATAAAACGACTGATTCCACCAGGTGTATCTTTCAGTCAAGCCGGTTTCACGGCCAATTGAGTAAGCCCCAATGCTTGGTGCATCTACCGTGTGTCGGTGATGTTAGATACATTGCCATGTCTTGCATTCGTTCATATCCATCCTCACATGCACATGCAAAGAGGGAGATATCCTAGGGTTGAGCAAATCATAGGTTTTCATGCCCTTTTTTAGTAAAACATATTTTGCACATCTCTGTTTTTTTGGTGTAATATCTTTCCCAGGGTTACATGTTGATGCATTATCTTCTCTCAGCCAACATTGCCAATTCGAGCTGAAGTAAATATCAAGATTAGTGGGGCCCAATGTAACCTCATTATAAGCAGAATTAAGCCACTGATTTTGTTGAAGTCAGCTAAAAAGAAGCCCCTTGTTCTTAGTGAAAGTCCACAACAAGAGAAGGCACCCAAAGAAAAATTAGCACTGGCTTTGGTATCTACATTCTCAGCACCTGAGTTGGCTATTGTGATTTACAGTCTTGATGATGAACCACTGTACCATGTAAGTTCCTTATCATGTGCTCTGTTTTACTATTGATTCAACTATTAATTGCATTAAAGTACTTGCAAAGCATACATTTTACATGAATTCACTCAGATTTCAATTGTGCCATCTTCTATTTATATCTCCTCTTCTAACTGCTAGAGCACACACAATTGTGTGTGTTAGGTTCAAATTTAGCTTCAGGTTCAGAAAAGAGCCAACTGTTACTGTTAGTAATCAGCTGAATGTCCATGAGCCTATGAATAACTCTTGGTAACATGACTAATTCATTCAGTTACACTGGTAGATCTACACAATACCAGTCATGAATTATTTCAAAGTGTTATTTCTTTCTTGCCCTTTCCCTTTTCCTTCAAAAGAAGAAAACTTCCAAAGTGCTCCTAGTTTGTAATGAACTAGCCCTGGTAATACGTTTATATGACGAGCACATTCAAATGTCATGACTGAGCCCTCGTAATGTAACAATTGCGAATGATTTCAAGGTGTTCTGCGTTTACGTTCGTTCTTTCAACAATGACTTCATTTCTGTTACCTATTCCTACACTCTTGAAGACAAAATGCTAGATCCATTTTCATGATATTCCATGTCGTAGCCATATCTATACTATGTTATAGAATGTTCATTTGAAAGAATCTTTACCTTTTGCTATTCTTTTCACTCATCTCCATGCCAAACTGCGTAAACTCTGACTATATCAATAACTGATATGGCCATATCAGATCAACTTAATTACAGTAGCATGTTCCACTTCCAAGACATTTCTCCTTGAAACACTTGGAGATGATGTGCTTGCGGTAAATGTAGTTATTACTTTCTTAATAACAGAAATTGCTGGCTGCCCATATTCCCATTTATCAAGACCATCCAACAGGATTTAACAATTTGTGAGATTCGTGTCTGCTTGGTAGTGCAGGAAAATTAGCGTCAAGGGATTGTAATTACCATGTTTCACTGGTTTCAAGCTTCTTTCATGTGTCCAAATTATGAATCACATCAAATTGATATATTGCCATTTTCTTTTAACTACTAATCTTACCTGTAAATGCTGGATAATGCAGTGTTGCTTGCAGTCTACTCATTTTTCTGCAAGTAAGTTGGTAAACCAAGGACCTGAACTGCATGCAAAGCTTGGAGAATTAAAATTGCTTGTTGCTGGGAAACATCAACAGTTGATAAAAGAAAGCATTTTGGGCACATTACTGCACATTAACCGCTTAACTCTTGATCTGGAGCCAAATGATTCAGGCAAAGATAATGGCGTAGACCATGCTAAATCTGCTCTCGCTGTTAACATATCTGGAATCGGAATGCATTTCTGTTTTTACTATCTTGAGTTGCTTTGTACAACCACAATGTCCTATAAGGGATTTTGAAAAGCATTCGCCCTCCTAAGAAGCGACCTGAACAAGAGGCTTCTAGTAAAAAATCTATCAAGAATGCTAAAGGAGCACAGCTAGTCAAGATTACTGTTGAACAGTGCTCTATCTTGTATGATGGTGAAATGAGACTTGAAGATATGACAGTAGCAGATCCAAAGCGTGTAAATTTTGGCTCACAGGGTGGCCGTGTTATGATAATCAATGATGCCAATGGTGGCCCAAGGATGGCCTATGTAAACTCAACCAGCCTTCCAGAACATAAGCATGTTAACTTCTCAACTTCTCTTGAGATTAATCGATTTGGCGTATGTCTGAACAAGGAAAAGCACTCCATGCAGGTTGAACTTGGGAGATCTAGATTAACACATCAGGAATATCAGTTTGATGATAGTCCTGCAGAGGAGATTACGCTTTTTGATGTGCAAAAGGCAAAGTTTGTCAAGCGTTCTGGCGGGCTAAATGACAATGCAGTCTGCTCCCTCATCAACGTGACAGACGTAGCAGTCTGGTGGGAGCCTGATCCCTATCTGGAATTACTTGAAGTAGCTACGCGGCTTAAATCTGTTCTACACAGGATGAAACTCCAGAATTCTGTTACGGATGTAAAAGATGAAGCAGTGCATTTGGATACTTTGACAAAAAAGGATTCACCCACAGACCATGGCCAGCAAGAAAAGGCACAAAAGAAACGAGAATCAGTTATTGCCATTGATGTGGAATCATTGAAAATTTCAGGCGAATTTGCAGATGGGGTTGAAGCAATGATTAATGTTGGCTCTATTTTTTCTGAGAATGCAAAGATTGGTGTTTTGGTTGAAGGAATAGCAGTCAGTTTTTGTGGTGCGCAGCTTTTCAAAAGCAGCCGTATGCAGATATCACGCATCCCGATTTCTGTTTCAGAAAGCCTTCATGATAAGAAGCTTCAGTCTGCAGCTACATGTGATTGGGTTATTCAATGCCGAGATGCTTATATTTGCCTGCCCTTTAGGTTGCAGCTGCGGGCTATTGATGATGCAGTTGAAGACACATGCGGGCCTTTAAACTTATTTCTGCAGCAAAAGCATCCGTATTATTTCCTGAGAAGAAACCTAGCAGCAGCAGCAAAAAGGGCAAATCAAAATCCACAGTATTTCGGTATATAAGGTTAATTGTACGTGACCTCACAGCAGAAATTGAGGAAGAGCCTATCCAAGGTTGGCTTGATGAGCATATCAATTTAATGAAGAATGTATTTAATGAGTCCATAGTTAGGTTGGATCTGCTTGACCAGCTTGATTCAGCCAAAAATAAAGACTCCCCCAAGGCAAAATTGGATGGCTCTGCTTCTGAAAAGAGCAATGACTGCCCTGATGTTTATGTTGATGCACCTGGCATGCATTCTTTTGAAAAGCTTCGAGAAGAAATATATATACAGGCATTTCAATCATATTACCAGGCATGTCAGAAATTGTCAGTATCAGAAGGGTCAGGTTCATGTTCAAGTGGCTTCCAGTCAGGATTTAAGATGAGTACACGCAGAGCATCAGTTATGTCAATCTGTGCAAAAGATGTTGATGTGAGCCTATCGAAGATTGATGGGGGAGATGAAGGAATGATTAATTTTATTAAAACTGTGGATCCTGTTTGTGCAAAAACTGATATTCCATTTTCCCGGTTGTATGGTAGCAATTTTACTTTGAAAACTAAATCATTATCTGCGTATATAAGAGATTACACATTTCCACTCTTTGCTGGAACCTCTGGTAAATGTGATGGACGGCTTGTGCTGGCCCAACAGGTTAGCCTTCGATGCTGTTCACTCTTTTCACTTATGGAATACTATTAGAACTGTTAACTCATCCTTTGCCAGTAGAAAAGAGAAAGACTTACTCGAACTGGATATAGTTGTAATTGCTCCCTTTGTCTGTTGAAGTACATCATAGTGCTCACAACTAGGAGATTTAAAATATTTCCTGCAATATTTACGTTATACAGTTTCAATAAAATATTTCCTGGTTAAACATCACTCAAATTATGTAATGATTTTTTTTTCCTGGTTGCAGGCAACCTGTTTTCAGCCCCAAGTTCGACAAGATGTTTATGTTGGGAAATGGTGGAGAGTAAATCTGCTACGTTCTGCAACCGGGTATACCCCACCAATGAAAACATATGCTGACCTACCATTGACATTTCAAAGAGGGGAAGTCTCCTTTGGAGTTGGCTATGAGCCAGTTTTTGCTGATATAAGCTATGCTTTTACGTGTGCATTACGGAGGGCAAATCTAGCTAAAAGATGGTTCTTTGAGCGTCCCGAGCCCCCTAGAAGAGAGCGCAGTTTACCCTGGTGGGATGATATGCGGAACTATATTCATGGTAAATTCAGCTTATGTCTTGCTGAAACAATGTGGCATCTCCCTGCTGCAACAAGCCCCTACGAGAAGCTAGATCAACTGCTAATCACAACTGGCTATATTGAAATACGATATGTGGATGGTTATGTCAGTCTGTCTTCGAAGTGTCTAAAGGTGTACATAACTACCCTAGAGAGTCTTGCGAAGAAGTGCGGTCTAGAACCTCCACATCATGCCGCTATACCTTTCCTTGAGACACCCTCCTTTTTCATGGACATCACGATAGAGTGGGGATGTGATTCAGGTAATCCTATGGATCATTATATATTTGCTCTTCCTGTAGAGGGAAACCCGCGAGACAAAGTTCTTGATCCATTTCGCTCAACCTCACTCTCACTAAAGTGGAGTTTTTCACTTAAACCTAGTACTGCTGAACCTGTGGAGCGTCAACGTAAGAATCAAGCAGTTTCAAATGATTCTCCGACTGTGAATGTTGGAGCTCATGATTTGGTCTGGCTATCAAAGTGGTGGAACTTGTTTTTTCTTCCTCCCCATAAATTAAGACTGTTTTCCAGGTTTCCACGGTTCGGAGTTCCTAGATTTATACGGTCTGGAAACTTGCCACTTGATAGAGTTATGACTGAACAGTGTATTCGTTTGATGCTACACTATTGCAGATCAACAATATGCCGCTACAGGCTGATGATCCTGCCAAAGGTTTGACACTGCACTTTACGAAGTTTAGGTTAGAAATTTCTTCCAGTCGTGGGAAACAGATATTACTTTCGACTGCAAGCGGGAACCTCTTGATCTTGTCTACATGGGCATAGACATGCACTTATTGAAGGTATTTATCAACAAAAGCCCTGAACCATCAGCTTCTAAGGATGCCCAGGTAGAAAACAAGAGTCTGCATACCAAAGTTACAGATAGTCCTGTCTATGAAAAGGGCAAAACAAAAACTAGATCGACTGAGAAAAGCCGAGATGATGGATTTTTTCTGTATTCTGATTATTTCACAATACGAAAACAAACTCCCAAGGCTGATGCTGCTAGATTATCAGCATGGCAAGAGGATGGCAGGAAAAATCTGAAACGACTTCGTTCAGGTCTGAGTTTGATGGGGGGGGATGAAAGTGACCATGCACAATCAGGTAGTGATGAGGAGGGATTTAATGTTGTGGTTGCTGACAATTGTCAGCGAGTATTTGTTCATGGATTAAAAATTCTGTGGAATCTAGAAAATAGAGCTGCTGTCTTATCTTGGGTTGGTGGTTTAACCCAAGCATTTCAGCCTCCAGAACCATCTCCCTCTCGCCAATATGCTCAAAGAAAGATTCTTGAGAAAAGCAGGCAAGTAAAGAAGCTGAGATGTCTAATGATGGTGCTCTCAGCTCTTCACCCTCAGCATCACAGTCTTCAGATTCTCCTCAACAGGCCAAGAGTTCAGACCCGCCTTCTTCCAACGGATCCAGCAAGCTAGAGCCAACATCCAGTAGTGAAACTGGTATTTTTATCACACAATCCTTTTTTGCACTAGTTGTTTGCATAATTATGACTGACTCCAGGACTAAATTGGTGTTTTTTTATAATCAATAGGCACATTCTTGTCACACTGTTCAAATTTCAGCATTGCATTAAACACTTACAAAATTTGGCAGCTACATAATAGTTTTCTTACTTTGATTAGTAACTTATGCTGTAGCAACGAAGCCTTCGAACAGTAGTGATTCTGAAGAGGAAGGTACGAGGCATTTCATGGTTAATATTGTCCAACCTCAATTCAATCTGCATTCAGAAGAAGCAAATGTGAGTATACTGCTGCCCAGCTTGTTTGTCAATTAATATTTTGAAGCAGCACTTAGCAGTTTAACAAATATCAGATTGTTTATTCAACATACATACTTGTATTTGGTTTTTTACTTCAGTCATAGGCTTGTCACACTATGCACAAATTTTATCTTTAGGCCTTTAACAACTGCTGGCAGATAATGCACATAACCACTGTTCCAAAAGCTAGACCCATACAAGTAGTGGACTTAGGCTGGTGGGGTTCTCGGTTTGTTATAGCGTATAGCAAATTTGAATAACAAATGACTCGAGGTGGTTTTCACCGGTTAATGGACCCAAAATTCATATGTGAATTCAAAATATGAATTTGACTACATGATACCCTGCATATTGCCCTCAAATTACTGCCATATAATTGAATATTATATAAATTTTGACAAACTCTAAGGTCCCATTTGGAACGCATGATACCCATAGGCATTTTATAAGAAACCCTACATGCAGTGAGAATGGATATTTTCTTTTCTACGAAATTCCTATGAAATTCTCACATTCCAAACAGTGCCTAAACTTCACAATTTTGGTGAGACTCAGAGTGGACACTTCTTGATAGCTAGTGAATTTACTTTCAAGTCCATTTTCTGTTATTTCCTTACTGATGCCAATGACGTTGATGTTTATGGAAGAATTCTTTCAATTTTGGTTATTGACACCTAAATTTAGGAGCTCTGCTGCAATTGCTTAGATATCTGTTACAATTACATCAGGGTAGGTTTCTGCTAGCTGCTGGGAGTGGGCGGGTGCTGGTTCGTTCATTTCATTCAATTGTACAAGTTGGTCAAGAAATGTTTGAGAAAGCACTTGGTTCCAGCAACGTAGCCATTGGAGAGACCAAGCCAGAAATGACCTGGTCACGTTTTGAGGTCTCTGTAATGTTGGAGCATGTTCAGGCTCATGTTGCTCCAACCGATGTTGATCCTGGTGCTGGTATTCAATGGCTGCCAAAAATACATCGCAGATCATCAGAAGTTAAACGAACTGGTGCTTTACTTGAGAGGGTATTTATGCCATGCCAATGTACTTGCGCATCACAAGACACAAGGGAGGAAATCCTGAACTAAAGGTCTATCTCTTGCCAATAATTTCATTTTGCTTTGCACCTTTTTGCTGAGCATCTTTTGGCATAGTCACTGGAGGCAGCTAGTTTATCTATTTACTGTTTTTGTAATGCAGGTCAAACCACTGAAAGAGTTGGCATTTAATTCTCCAGATATAACTGCTGGTATGACATCACGTCAATTTCAGGTTATGATGGATGTATTGACTAATCTTCTCTTTGCAAGAGCTCCCAGGTATTTGTCTCTTGTAATGCTTCCATTTTAGCATTTCAGTACTATTATGCTACCAGTGTCATCACAATAGATTAGGATAATTGAATCCTGTAGATTCCTTAAAAAAGCTAGGAAATACACCAATAAGGGGTATTGGGGGGTTTGGTCATATGGATACTAACAAATGATGTGCATGTTGTAGTTTGATGAGCTTTTGTCATATATCTTGTTAAGGAACATCACTTGTCAGTGCTACATGCCACGTGTGATATATGTATATACATTATGGGATGCCTTGGCCCACGTTCCCACAACTCCCTTGTATATATCTGTATTGCTAATGGAACAAGATGGATAGTCAATTCCTTTCTCTCTCACTCTCCCTAACATGGTTTAGAGCAGGGACAACCTTAGACTCCACCATGCTTTGCTGGCTCCACCTCCACTGACCTCGTAACCGGTGAGGCTCCAACCACCATCGCTCACCCTTCCGTTCCCCACTCTTGCCCGGCGCTAGCATTTCCTTTCCGTCACCATCTGCGGTGGAGTTGGCTATTGAACCCTAACTGAGCTGCGCTTCCCTGTTGGACCTATTTCATCACCATCTTTAATCCACGGTGGATTCGTCCCCGCTTACTATTTGATTAACCAAGAGTGCACGAGTCAATTTATGGTCCTTCCGTAATCCTATCCGCGAGGATCTTTGGAAAGTCGTGACCGTCTCCTGCAAATTCTGGTTGCCTTTCCTGTGGTGGAATTTCTAGGAAGAAAAATATAATATTTGAAGATTACAGATTGGACGACTACGGTGTATGGATTAATGTATGAAAATAAATGTTCTTGTGCTTTTTGTGGAGGGTACTATTGTCTGCCATATAGCCCGATATTTCTAATTGACACACGCATAAACATTTAAAGTTCCTACTGGACCGACGCTTAAGGGTAGTGCTTCCAGCGTTTTTCCTTAGTCTAGTGCCTGCCAGGAACTTACCTACCTGCCACCTACTCAGTTTTACAAACTCTACAAAACACTATCTCCACATATGGTTGTGCTCAACCTATGAAACTTGGGCCCTTCAGAAACTAGTATTGCAACCATTAGATGAATGGACTTCTACACAGAACTTACCTGTACAGGATTAAAGAGATCAAATCCAGTTCCCGACATCGATACCAAGAATTGATCCCTTATATCGTCCTATCCCTAAGGATGACTACTCACTTAAATAAAACAAATAATCAGAGTCCTAATGAAGATGGATTGAAATATATTAATAATGAGTTAATGACTGAGTTTATAGAGAATTGTATAACTTTACTACTATAGCGGAAAATGGTGCCTGATGATTACAGCAGATGATTCTAATGGTGGAATTGGAGAACTAATGGTGCGAATGGTGGAATATCTGGACAAAGACCTCTGCACGTTGCAAGCATTTCCCATTTGACAGCGCCAGTGGCACATTGGATGCGACCCCCAAAAAGCATTGACTCCAAAGTTCAGCCAAATGGCATGCTGGTGGTCAATTTACATTGATGTATATTTTCATATTCAAACAATGCAGCACAACATATATTTGGTGATTGGTTGAACTCAGCCATTGTGCCCAGTTACTCATATTTGTATAGTTACAGATCATAACTAGTGTCTGACATAAATTAGGCATATTACAAGCTCCAGCCCAAAATATATGTTGTTTTACCGTTTCACAGAACAAGATGTTAGTAACCTTGTTCCTTACATATCTTGGATACATATAAGAGCATTAGAGAGACAAGGGAGATGGTCCCTTGGTTAGCGAGAGGTTATTTAAGCGTATTAGTTTTGTTTCAAAATACTTTTGCCTACTAGAATTTAGTAGGGGCATTTGGTGGGTGGGTGTCTTTTTTATTTGTGGGGGGGTTGGGGGGAGTTGGGTTATGGCCAGTATTTGAAGTTGTGAACACCTAAGTTCAGTTGTTAAAATAAACAGTTAATATGCCTGCAGGTAGTAATATTTTAGCATGTCGTCCATGCCAATTTTTGTTCAGTTCATAGGTTATTCGTACTTTGCATTGTTCAAACATCCTTTTCAGAATTTAATAGGTTGCTCACGGTTGTCCATGCTTTGTAGTGTTGATCTTTTAGGGTTTATATGTGCATTCGTGCACCCATATGTATGTTATTTGTGTCCAGCAGTCCGTGAAGCATCCAAGACATGTCCCAGAGACATGGACAGTTAGACACATGGTGCCTGTAGACAATTTATTATGGACATAAGTGTTGAACGTGTTGTGCTGGGTAAAACCTAACGGAGAAGGAAGCGACAAAGTCTGTGCAAATCTTGTAGTAGATGTACGTTGTGTGATAAAAGTGATGCCTGAGCCCATAGGGCCAAATCTGCTATCTGCAGTCTGCAATAGTAATTGTGGTGTCAGAATTTGAACAAACTTTGGCGACAAAGATTGTAGGCCATTGTGTCAACTGGTTTACTTGTAGCACTGTATGGTGTACCAAAGCCTGGCTTAGTCTTTGCATTGATGATTTAATTTCATCTCTGATTGCCATCATTGATCATCTTGGCGGTTACCATGTGGTAAAATCTTCTTCCATGTTAATAGTTGTCCACATTGTATCCCAAAGCATGTACATCGCTAGGCATGCAGAAACAGTTAGATTTTATTTTAAAATCAAGCTAGTAGACTCTTGCTTGGTTTAGCACAGCAAAATGCTTATCCTGAAAGAACTGAACAATTAGTATCAAAACTGAAATTCATTGGTGTACTGTTATCACTAAACTCAGGATTAGCCATTTTAAATTGCACATGGTAGACCGGAGTTAGTACTCCTGTAGAATTTATACTTGTCAACATGAATCTCTTAAAAGAAAAATATAGTGAATCAGTTTTTGTAGTTCATAAAGCATTTTGTTTTTTCTATTAATTGGATTCATCTGTAAACTTGTTCGATAATACGTATCTTAGTTAATATTTGCACACTAATGAAACTACTCTATTTTTCAGAACTCAGAAGAGTAGTCTATCCTATCCCCTCGATAATGATGATGGCGACACTGCTGAAGAATCTGATGCAGTTGTACCAGATGGAGTCGAAGAGGTGGAATTAGCAAAGATCCATGTTGAAGTAAAGAAAGAGAACGGAAGATACTGCTTGATGATATCAGAGCCTTGTCTACTGGTAGTGAAGTATCTGCTGATCCGAGTCAGTCCCCCAAAATCTGATGATGCCACATGGACTGTTACTGGTTCAAAGTCAATGCTGGTATGTTTGATAGTTACAGTAGTTATCTCAATTAGTCCATCTAAGCTCACATTAGCATAAAACTTATGTCGTTTCCTGTAAATTGTATTCATTTGTAAACTTCATTGGATAGTTTATATCTTAATTCATATTTGAGTCACGCTAATGAACTAATAATTTGAGTTCTTATTGGCATGAATCTTATGAATAAGCTACTTCACTTTGAGTTTACCACCATGGCTTAATAACCTGTACCAGGTAAAACGTCTGAAGAAAGAACTTGTGAATGCCCGGAATGGTAGGAAAGAGGCATATTCTATGCTAAGAAGTGCTATGCAGAAAGCTGCACAATTGAGATTGATGGAAAAGGAAAAGAATAAAAGCCCTTCATGTGCCATGAGAGTTTCAATAAAGATAAACAAAGTCGTCTGGAGCATGTTAGCAGATGGAAAATCCTTTTCCGAAGCTGAGATAAATGATATTGTAAGTTTATTTCTCCCCAGCCAAGTATAACCTTGATTTTATGACTTCTCATAATTCATAGGACTAGGAGTACTTTTTTCAAATTATGGCGGTGAACAATTATCTTTAGTTTTTTTGCCAAATAGTGAAAATGTGCATGCCTACTTAGATCTTTCACTGATTTTTTTTTATCATCTGTAGATTTATGATTTCGACCGGGACTACAAAGACATAGGCATTGCTCAGTTGACAACCAAGTTGTTTGTTCTCAAAAATGGACTTGCTAATGCAAATCAGATACTGTTCTTGCACCCTGGAATCCACCTTCTGAATGGGGCAAGTAAGGATGCCTTCTTTTCCCCTTGCAATCATAGTTACAGTAATAGAAATTCTACAAGAATGAAGTGCTGTGAGATTCCTTTTAGGCATTTTCAGTGTCTAATTTTGCCAACTTAATTGTAGATTCTTTTATTTCTTAAGATGTTACATTTAGTCTTCAAGCCAGGATCTGCATTTTCCAATAACAGGTGTGCTGCCTATTGTGTGAAACCACGACTTCAAAACACTACTAAAAATGAAATATATAAGGGCATGTACAAATGTACAATGCAAGAAGCTTTTGCATGGGCACTTAAAGAGAGATATGTTGCTTCATCACCAAGCACCCGTCTAAGAGCTATCTCCCCCAATGCAAGCACCTCTTTGTAGGTGCTTAGATGGTTGTATAATTTACTTATTAGAGATATGCATAAGCACCCCTTAAGCACTGGTGCCTAATCAAGCACCGTTACTAAAAGTTATCACCTTGTCTTTGCTACATGGCAAGAAAAAAGAACAGTTTTCTTAAGGTAAGCACATCTCCAAGCATCTGCATCGTACATGCTCTAATTGGAAATTACTAGTAAGTGACACATGTGGAGTTCATGGACTATGGGTACCAACTCTATCCTTTTTGTGTGGATTGAGCTGAGCAGAAGTACATCAAAGATCAAGTGCAGCTCCACTAAGACAAAAGAGCAGGCTACTCCTGCAGCGCTGATTGAAAGGGCAATAGGGCATACTAAGTGAGCTCAGCTTAACGCACGGATGCCTAGTGTGATTTTGAAGTCTGAACTTTTTGTTTCAGTTGGTTTCCGTTTCGTCCTTCGTATGTTTATATAATCCACTTTAGTTTAGAATATCTATTCTCGACTCTGAGCAACCATGGTTCAAAACTAATTTTAAATGCAGGAATGCAATGCTTCGTGTTAATGCTAGGCAAGGAGCTCCAACTGATGGAAACTCAGTAATTGAGAGTTTGCTGGTAAGTTCAGTTGGATTTTATTTATTTTAATTTTATTTTTTCTGAACTCAAGTTCAGCTGCAATTTTTCCCTTTGATTGCTAGCTTTACCCGCCTCTGTAGTTTACAAGAACAAAAAGTTACAGATTAGGCTGTATGAATGAACACTAGTCTGGTGAAACAGTATACTGCAGGGTTGTTTTAAGCTGTGTATTTACATGCATGGTGTATGACAGTGGCTCCTTTTTACCCTTGTTAATGTAGGTGGACATTTATCCGCTGAAATTTATTTGACAGAAGCAATGTACAGAATGATGTGGGGATATTTCTTCCTGGTGATGAGCAGCACCCACAAAAGCGGCAGGTTATATCCATGTTATTTGTGCTGTAATTTTTCCAATCTTAATTGTGCTTTCTCCTTGTTGCTCATATGTACTTGTCCTTTTCATTATATAGGAACTTTTCAAAGTCTCCACTACAGCAGGGACACGGCGAGTTAAGAAAAACACTTCTGTTGCAGAAACAAACAGTCCCCAGTAAAGAATCTGCACTTGCACAAAGCCTGAACTTCGAAGGACATCTTCTTTTGACAGACATGGGAGGAAATGTTGCTGAATCTGTAGCTAATGAAATTGTTTCGCAGATTCAGTTCAGTCAAATGCCCAAACTGAATCTCAAGATGCTGCTAAGGATTCCAAGTTAGTACGACCTGTTCGTTCTACTCGTGAAGAGAAGAAACCTGTAGAGCCTAATGAGGTGAAACAAACTAGACCTCAGAAAATGATGGACTTCCGCAATATAAAGATAAGCCAGGTCAGAATATACTTCATCAAATGATGTTCTATTTCTGCAACCTACTAACTTTAGTACACAAAACCTGCTGAAATAATTGCCATTTTTCTTGAATGTTTCTGACTCTGTTAATCAAATGTGCCTGCTATTAGTCCATATAACGTGAAGCTCTTGATGATATATGCTAGGTTGAATTGCTTCTCACATATGAGGGATTGCCATTTGCTGTTAGTGATGTAAGGCTACTCATGGATACCTTTCATCGTGAAGATTTTACTGGAACATGGCAAGACTATTTTCACGAGTAAAGAAACATATTGTATGGGGAGTACTGAAGTCAGTAACCGGCATGCAGGTAAGTTATTGCTTTCAAACTTTTGAAGCTCAAATGACATTTCAGATTTTGAATGCTAAGCAGTTGAAATAGCACATCATGCAATGGCTTATGTGAATCTTTATAGTTATTTCAAGTTAATCCTCTGACTTAGACGTCACTTCTCTTTTACAGGGTAAAAATTTAAAGCTAAATCCACGAGCCAAAAAGAGCCAACTGCAAGTTTAATCGCTGCCAGTGATTTTAATTTAAGCGATAGTGATGGTGATGAAGGTGGCAATTCTGATCAACTACCAGCTTTCCTTAGAAAACCAAGTGATGGAGCTGGTGATGGATTTGCCACCTCTGTCAAGGGATTGTTCAGTTCACAACGAAAGAAAGCAATGCAATTTGTCCTGAAGACTATGAAAGGAGAGGCTGATCACGATTTCCAGGGTGAACGGAGTGAGAATGAAATCGAGTTCTCTCCATTTGCTCGGCAGTTGACTATAACAAAACAAAGAAGCTTATTAGGCGGCACACGAAAAATTAAAGTCTAAAGCTCCAAAAAATGCAGGTGAGATACGAATCACCGACTCACTGATTCGACCTGTCAACTATAATTGAAGTAAAACTAGATAAAGAATAGGACTCCTTGTTCCCCACCCTTGTTTGGAAAAAAATAAAGAGAAGATCTCATTGGTCTGCCTATAACAGCACCTGCCTAACCATTCAGCCATCTAGCATGCATAGTAAAAACATAATATTTCTTGCATTTGTTAGCATAGGAGGTTAAGGAAATTGCTACTTTTTGTGCTACAAGCAAGCACTTCGAATTGTATTGGGCCCAAAATCCAAATGCTATCATCATGCACTTTTTTAACTGAAACAATTTATAGATTGTTAAAACTATCTAAGGGACATGACTGAACAAATTGGAGGTGCCTCAGGTGCAGTGTAGCCAAAATCTATCATAGACTAGTTTCTGTGAGCTGAAACAAATCTGTTCTCGTTGGGATAGTTTACAAATTAGAAGATCGTGATTACTTCTGAGTTCTGACTTGTGTGTTGTCTCCCTGTCAGGTACTCAGCAAGAACAAGGGCCGGAGTTGCCACCTCGTGGCCCCTCTGGGCACCGTACGGACTCCTCCTCCTCCTCCTCCTCCTCATCCTCTTCCTCTTCTGACAACGACAACCCATCACCGGTGCAAATGAGCCCGAAAGATTAGCCGGTGCCGGTGGGGATGATTCTTTGCTCCGGTAAAAGCTGGTTCAGGTGGATGCTTCAGACTCGTGGGTTAAAACGCCTGTGCCTGAGCCCTGAGGTGATGCGCAATGCTTCAATCCAGATTCCAGTTGGATAGATCGATCCTGGTGACGCATGTGAAGCATTATTTTTCCGATAATACATAGTTGTGAAGCATTTGAAAATAGGATGTAGGAGCATTTCATCATCCCCTCATTGGATGGAAGTTTGAAATAAGGTAGTCTGTGAGCTAAGGTTGAATTTCCTGCAATCAGTAGCAGCCATCTGATGAGCTGCAGGAACTGTGAATGTTCGGTTCCTTTTTCCTCTTCTGTTTTACTGTGACACCAACAGAAAGAAATTTTGCATAACCTCACTGCAATTACATTTGACCCCTGCCGGGGTAAGACTTGGCTCCTCAAGTATAGGGTCGTCAGATGAGTATCAAGCAGCTCGCTGCCACTGACCGTTTAACCAGGAGAAGAACTGAAACTGCCTCACCGATGGTCTCCAGCTGGTTCGCCCACCACTAAGGACATATTTAGTAGTGTGATGTCAGTTTTCTCTCAAATGTTGAAGGAGAGAGAAAGAAGAGAGAGAAGATTGCATTTCTTTAATGAAGGGATGATTCTTTGGAGATCGCTATTTTCTCCGTTATACAATATGTTTTTTCTTCGTCGTTTGTTTTCTATTTTAATTTTAACCCTACGTTCATGTAGTTATTAATTGCTAGAAATGGCATTAAACATAATTCATATATACAATCACTAATTGCTAAAGATGATATTAAAGAATAAATTATTGCTTAACGTGTTTTTATTCTAACACATGGAGGGTCTAAAAAAAAGGCTGAGGTGCTTATAGTGGATCACGTAACGAACCTACAAACAGGCCAGGCAAAGCCGGCATCAGGTGGTGACCTACCCCGTCTCCCACTCGCGCGCCACGTAGCAGAGTTCTCGCCGTCGGCACACGGAACAACGGAGACCCGTTTGGCGGGTTTGGTCTGGTTCAGCCAATTGTATGTTCCCTGCTGACCATGGACCCCATCCTGTATAAGTTACCCGGGATGTAACACGGTGACCAGATCTGCACGGAAAACCCTAGGAACGATGGCAACGTCTGCCGCGGACATGGCCGCGCTTTGCTGCCCGACGACGTTCTTGTGGAGATCTTCACAGGGCTGCCGGCTTAGGTCCGTCCCTCGCCTCCGCGCCATCTGCAAGTCGTGGTGTGGCCTGCTCTCTGACCCCGCGTTTCTCCACGCCCACCACCAGCGCGCGCCCCGCACCGTCCTCCTCCGCCACTACATCCCCGCCGACCCGATGTCAAATGTGGACAACGCCATGCATCTACACGTATGCTCCCCCTTGCACCGCCATGGCCAACCAGCCGCGACGCCCCTCCACGTGAGCGACGGTCACCAGCGCTTGTTCCTGCACGGTTGCTGCGAGGGCTTACTCCTCCTCTCACACTCTATGCCACCCGACCCGATGTCTACAAATCCAAGCGCCGCCGCTATTTTGTGTGCAACCCCGTGACGCGGGAGTGTGCCAGCCTACCCGCCGCTGACCTCGGCTACGTCCGCTTTGTGGGCTTCTACCTTCACGCTCCCACGGCCGAGCACCGTGTCCTCTGCTAAAACATGCGGCCGGACTGGGCGCCCCACCTCCACACGAGTACCTCGTTACATCGCTGGGACAGCCAGGGGTGAGGAGACTCGCGCCCAGTGACGTGCGAATGTGCGGCGACGTCTAACACCAACATGTCCTCTGGACCACGCGCCTGTGATTCTCCGAGGCTTGCCTGTACAACTGGGGGAAGAATCTCCCCAAGATGATCGTGTTCGACACGGTATCGGAGCAGTTCCGCACGATGCGCGGCCCGCTGGAAGATGGGTTCAAGATTGGCCAGCTCGTGGGAATCGACGGGAGATTGGGCTATGTCGTCGGTGGCTGAACACGGGCGGGTGCTCAAGGTGTGGGTGCTCGAGGATTACGAGGAGGAGACATGGGCAGTACCGCGTCGACGCGAGCTCCTTGGGTCGTGGTCGGCGTTCCTGGTCAGGCCCCGCCCGCGTCAGCGACGAGGGGGACGCACTGCTCCTGGCCCTTCGGGATGCAGTGGTACAACATAAGGAGCGGCGAGGTGGTATGTCTACTAGGAGAACCTCGTTTCTCTTGCGCCCAAAGGCGTGGGTGCTCCTGCTCCACCACCGTGACGATCGAGAAAGCTGCCGGGGCCTGTCGCCGTGCCCGTGGACCAGTCGGCCGTTGTCTATGAGCGCGAGGCCACATCGGCGGCCGGGATCAAGGCCCAAGTTTACTGGTGCCACTATCTGCATTGCAAAGCCACAGATTCCTATTGGTTTCAAAGCAGTATTGTTCTCCTAGGGCTACAGGCTCCTGCCAAATTTATTCTTGTAGCTGCCGCTAGAAATATAGAACTACAAGCTATATATAAGAGCTTTGCACGAGAAACTTAACTCTTTTGCTCTGCTAGTTTTCTCTCACACCTCGATCGTGTTCATTGTTTCTTCTACTTTTTCCTGTGATTGATTGGTTGGATTGTTTCCTTTGAGTATTTCACTTTTTTTTCGTTTTGCTGATTTTGACTGATAAATGCATGTGACTTTCAAGTTAATGATTACTGTATAACGACATATGTTCATCATTAGTCGTTCATCTTGTGTATAAATCATGAAAAACAACAGGTTCTTGTAGTAAGGTACTCCCTCATTTCTTTTTTACTTACTGTTTTGACTTTTCAATGTCTTTGAGATGCTATTTTGATCATAATATTTTATAACTTTATATTAAGCTGTACCAATAGAATTATAATATTATGAATATTTGTAATAACAAATCTAGTGGTATAATTTTGTACTGCTAATTTAGTTAATTTTAAATCTAATGGCGGTTAATCTTTAATAAATATGACGGTACAGATTCTAGGATGTCAGGTTCAGGTATAAAAGAACGGAGACGGATTCTAGGACACCGGGTAAAAATGAACGGGGACAGTAGCTTTTACTTCATTTCAGTTTCTAGGTCTTTGATCATGGGCACGGTGGAAAAGATGCCGCCCATTTTAGTCATGATAATTTACACAGGGCTATTGTGGAAGACGCCGATTTTCCTCCAAAGCTTGAGAAAGAACTAGGGCGATCCTTCTGTGCAAATATATAGCCCTCACGGAAAAAAGAATACAGTCCCTGCCGATCACCAAGGCGGCTGAGGTCAATGTCCATATCGATATAGCATGGCTCTCCATGACGAGTAAACTTAGCAAGTGGCAGAGGACGGACAAAACATTTAGTGTGGCGAAGTCAATAACACGGATCAAAGAGCATATGCAAAATCGAAGTAACTTCCTCTTGCTCTTCCTCTCAAGTGGCGCCATGTTCGATTTTAGTGCCGAGTGTCTACTGCCGGAACCCGCAGCAGCCTGCCGTGCAAAATTACTGCTAGACATCTAAATTTATTTGACTTTTAGATAATAAAAGAGAGAACTCTCTTTTTCTGCACCATAAAGTGTACACAGTCAATTATTACAAAGTCATAAACAAAAGCATATCAGTGGACCAACAAGGATGCGACAAACTATATAAGGAAAAACTCAAAAATTGCATAGCCTATTACCAAATCACCATCCCCACTGGGACATAAATCTCCTGATAGCCACTCCAACTTCTTGGCACTAAAAACCATCTGTTCCTGCGCTGAAGACGGCTATTGCAGTAAGGAACATGATCGCAGCCAATTGATACATAACAATAGAACCTGTAAAGGGATGGTTAGCGACTTTTTATCAAATAAACTGTCATTTCTGCATAATGCAGCAATCCCCACTAACAACTGTGAGTGAAAAGTTCTATGTGCCCCCTGCAACCAAGGCCCAAAAATATGAGACACTACGAGGTGGTAAGATACAAATTTACGAGGATCGCCTGCCATGCAAAACGGGCAACATGGCAATCAAAAAAGAGATGCTGATTATCTCCTTCTGTGCACAGAAGGCACACTGTGTGCTACCATACAAATTCTTTTTAGCTAAGTTGTCTTTTGTTAATATCACTCCTCGCACAAGGAACCGAAGAAAGATCTTGATTTTGAGTAATACTTTTAATTTCCAGAGATGTTTAGCCTGGAAGTGGAAGCGAAGGTCACCAAGAGCGGTGTACATCAATTGAACCGAGAATTGGCCACTAGCATGAAGGTCCCAACAGAAATTGTCTCTATCTAGTGTGAGGTGAATAAATTCCACCTTTGCAACCAGCGCATTTCATGCCACAAGTCTATTCCCAACAATGGCCCTCCGGAAGGAAATATTGAAGGGGTTAGAACTAATCACCTCCGCGACCGTGGCATGCCACTTCCTGGCGATATGACAGAGGCTGGGGAATGCATCCTTGAGGAGTTGACCATCAAGCCACTTGTCTTCCGAGAATTTAACCTTAAGTCCCACGGTTGACAGAAATGTGCCAAACTGTAGAAACTGCTCTTTGACCTTCATCAGCCCACTCCAAAACTGGAAATCACCCAGGTGTGACTTGGCAGTGGAGAGAGATTTACCTTTGAGATATTTGTTCTAGAGGAGGGTCTGCCAAACCCCATCCTCACTTTAAAATTTAAACAACCATTTGCTGAGAAGACATTTCTTCTTAAGCTTGAGATCCTGGATCCCAAGGCCACCTTGATCCTTAGGTCTGCAAAAAAAATCCCCCACTTTGTAAGTCAATATTACGTTTGTGATTATCACTCTGCCAAATAAATTTTGATCTACAAATCAAGTCTTTTGCGCACCCTAAACATAGACAGGGTACTCAGTACTGAATTTATTATACTAGACGGCCACCACTAGAAAGATGACAACCCTTCCAACTACTGAGCGTTTTCTCAAATCGATCCTCGACTCCTTTCCGGTGTCTATTTAGCAATTTTCTAATAATGAATGGGTATTGCCTAGGTATCGGAAAGGGAAGGAACTTAGGTCACACCCAAAAAGTTGGGTATACTGGATCTCATGCTCCTTGGCCCTGCCAAACATAGAGCTCGCTCTTATGAAAATTGATCTTCAAACCTAAGTTTGTTCAAAGACCGTGAGCAGGAGCTTCATATTTGTGGCTTTATGCATATTGTGATCCATAAAAATGATGATGTCATCAGCATATTGTAGAATAGACAATCTGTCATCCACTAAATGGGGAACGACGCCACTTATTTGTCCATCTATCTTGCACGCTCTATAAATGACGCGAACATATCTACCACAATATTAAAAAGAATAAGAAACATATGATCCCCCTGTCTGAGACCCTTATGTGATTGGAAGAAAGTCCCAAGATAGATGGACAATAAGTCCCAAGATAGACCCCTATCATTTTACTTTTATTGCCACACTCCCCCCTTTAGTGAACTGCTCTATCCAGACCGCCACTTCTCCGAAACCATTTTATGTGTAATGTTTGCCGGAGGAAGGACCAGTTAATTTTATCATACGTCTTTTCGGAGTCAATCTTGAAAATGATTCCGTCTAGCTTCTTTGTGTGCATTTAGTGTATTGTCTCATGCAACACCAGTACTCTCTTCATAATATATCGACCTGGCATAAAAACTGTGTGAGTAGGTCGAATAATCTTTTCAATAGTTAAAAAATTCTATTGTGCCAACTTTTATATAAATCTTAAAGCTGACATTAAGTTTATTTGAAAAACCACACTAGATTAGAATGAATTGCCTAAGAAGACGAGGGAGATTACATCTAATCAACTTCCACTACTAAACATGCTATGCGTCGCAGTGAGTTGATCGACTTCTCATGCCCATGAAAAGTTAAATTTTCTCACAGGTTCACGTCACAAGCAAACAAAATAGTGAAACATGGAAATCGATGGTCGCGTAGATGCTAACTTTCTAAAGGCTGACCCACCGCACCAGGCCACAGCCAGTCACCGTTTCGCCATGACGCCAAGTAAGAAAGCTCACGCAGTCAGGAACAGAGCTTAACCCTTTGACGGTTCGACTTCGTCCTCGACGCGCCGGGACTCTCATGGCACCGCCGGCTGGTTCCAGGGAGGAAAGAGCCGATATGATCAGCGTATATAGGAGATTTCATGACAGAACTAGGTATGACCGACGCCATAGCTCATCATAATGGGCGCGCCGCCCTGCCGGTCCGTGCACCGAGGCCACAAGGAGCTGATCGTCGCGCTTCAAGGCCGACATTCAGTTTGACACAACGGCAATGCATAAATGATTTGGGAGTTTCTATACAACATTCAACTGAATTTTTTCTGTGTCCATCAGTCGATTTTTTTTGGACGTGCGATCAAAACCCAGTGATCTATCCCATGCAGCACCAAAAACGTGTCGGGGAAAAGAGAGACTAACGGGTCCAAAGATGGGCTACAGGGAACGAAGCCCACGTGAAAAAAGTAACACCTAACAAAGCCTGGTCATGGCTTGTTTCTTTGGTCTAGTTTCTTTTTCTTATTAAGTTCTAGAGAGGAAAATGAAGAAAAAATTATTAACCACTGACTATGCAGGTTTGTTTGAGCATGTATCGTTATGAACGGATCACGACGATGTTCTTCATTGATTTTAGCTATCTTAGAAACCAATAAAAAACGAGTTATTTAGAAAAGATTAGTCAAAAGACATAGACTATAAAAGACGAGACATATATGGAAACCAAGAAGGGCAAATACTTACAAAAACTAGATATAGATATATACTAAGAAAGACAAGAGAGGGATAAAATAGAGACTAAGAATGAATCTTTTTTTAAAAGACTAAGTAAAGGAAGCGATAAAAAATAAAACATAGATAAAGACTAAAAAAAGATAAATATCAAAAAAGACTCAGAGAGACAGAGACCAAGAACATAAACGTAGACTAAAAGATTAAGATAATTATTTAGAAAATACTGGACATAAACAAGGTGTGCTGAAAATCATTAGTGCATTACTGTACAAGACAAATGGCATGGAACTTGGGCAACGATTTGTTCTTGACACATAGGATAGCATGGGTGCTTGATTAATTAGATACTAGTGCTTAAAGATTGTTTATCCACATAACTAGTATTAATTAATAGATAATAAAATTATCTAAACACCTTCAACGGGGGTTTGTATTAGAGATGAAGCTCACATGAGTGATTGATCATATGGTTATATAGTCTCTCTTTAAGCACTCATATATAAACATCTTTCATTATACATGTTCTTAGTGTATTACTATACACGACAAATGACATACACGAACACACAGATGAAAGGACATCTAAGCCCCTAAGTGGGTTTTGGGTGTAAATGACAAATGATTAGGGGACTAACCACGTTTACAAAGTATATGAACAGATGTTAGTCCAATGGATGATAAGTAAAGGTGGTCGGAGACCCCCTAAGCAAAAAGGAGAGAAGAAGACGGCGTATTTAAATTATGTATTTTATCTTATGATTGAGTCATAGGAAAGCCGGACTATTAAGAGAGGCAATGTGATGAACAAGAGGGTGGTAACAAATTTAGAAGGGGATGTTTGAGCAATTCGTGGAAGACATATCCTCTACATCAAACATCGTCTTTGGTGACAACAAAGGAAAGGTACTCGGGTTGGGCAAAGTGGCAATCACTAATGACTTATCCATTGAGAATGTAATACTTGTCCAATCCCTCAATTACAATTTACTTTCCGTTTGGCAATTGTGTAGTGTTGGTTATGATTGCTTATTTTCTTTATCTAAACTGACGATCTTTAGAAGAGATAATCTCAAAGTGGTCTTTGTTGGACATGTGGAAGGCAAGCTTTATGTTGTTGATTTCTTGAAATAGAACACTAAGCTTGAAGCACCTAATAGCCAAGACCGACGTGGGGTGACTATGGCATCATAGATTAACCCACGTCGGTATGAGAAATTTAAAAAATCTTCTAAAGGGCGAGCACATTGTTGGACTAACCGATATTGCGTTTGATAAAGATAGGGCTTGCAGCTCATGTATTGCCGGAAAGATTGTTAGAAAGAAGCATCCCACCAAGAGCATTATCACAACTTCGAGGCCATTAGAGCTCCTTCACATGGATCTCTTTGGACCTCCATCCTATGATAGCATTGGGGGAAGTAAGTATGGTTTCGTCATTGTCGATGATTCTTCTCGACTCACTTGGGTGTATTTTCTTCGATCCAAGGATGAAACCTAAGAAACCTTCAAGTCATTTGCCAAGCGTGCTCAACGAAAACTTGATGAGAAGATCTTGGCAATTAGAAGCGACAATGGAACTGAGTTCAAGAACACCAAGCTTGATGAATATTTAGATGAAGAGGGGATCAAGCATGAGCTATCTACACCATATACCCCTCAACAAAATGGTGTGGCAGAAAGGAAGAACTGGACTTTGGTGGAAATGGCTAGGACCATGTTGAATGAGTACAAGTCTCCATACAACTTTTGGGCTGTAGTCGTCAACACCGCGTGTCATGCATCTAACCGGCTATTCCTCCGCAAGATCTTGAACAAGACATCGTACGAGTTACTCACCGGAAAGAAGCCTAACGTCAAATAATTTCGAGTATTCGGTTGTAAGTGTTTCATGCTCAATAAGAGAGATAGACTAGCTAAGTTTGCACCTAAATCTATAGAGGGCATATTTGTTGGTTATGGATCAAACTCTCACTCATATAAAGTTTACAACAAATCCACCGGATGTGTTGAAGAATCTAGTGATGTGGAGTTTGATGAAAATAATGGCTCTCAATTAGAGCAAGTTGATTCAAGTGTGCTAGGTAACGAGGATCCTTCTCAAGCCATCAAGACCATGGGAATTGGTGAGATTTTGCCAATCGAACAATCTAAGAAAAAGGAAGGAGAAGAATCAAGTTCAAGGCAAGTTGAACCATCCACCTCAACACAAGACCAACTCAATGACCAAGAACAACCTCAAGATCATCGATCAAGTGAGCAAAATCGAGGTCAAGATCAAGCTCAAGATGGGAGCTCAAGTTTCAAATGAAGAAGATCAAGCTCCACGCCAACAACGGATCCCATGCAACATGAAAGGACTCAATGTTGACAACATTCTAGGAAGCATATCTAAAGAGGTAACCACTCGTAGAATAGCAAACTTTTGTGAACATCACTCGTTTGTTTCCTCTCTTGAACCCCTTAAGGTAGGAGAGAAGCAATGGAAGATCCGGAGTGGGTGTTGGCTATGCAAGAAGAACTCAATAACTTCACCCGCAACAAGGTGTGGTCTCTAGTGGAGAGACCAAAGGACAAAAACCACAATGTCATCGGGACAAAGTGGATATTCAAGAACAAGCAAGATGAAAATGGCCAAGTATAAGGAACAAAGCAAGGTTGGTGGCACAAGGCTTCACCCAAGTCAAATGTTTGGATTTCGGTGAAACCTATGCCCCCCGTTGCTAGATTAGAGGCCATTCGCATCTTACTTGCATATGCTAATCATCACAACTTCAAATTATATCAAATGGATGTTAAAAGTGTATTTCTTAATGGTCTAATTAATGAGTTGGTATACGTTGCGCAACCACTGGGTTTTCAAGGACCCTTATCACATCAACCATGTCTATAAACTCCATAACGTGCTCTATAGTTTAAAGCAAGCTCCGCGAGCTTGGTATGAGTGCCTTAGGGATTTTCTAGTCTTGAATGATTTCGTGATTGGGAAAATTGACACCACTCTCTTCACAAAGAGGGTTAAAGGTGACTTGTTCATATGCCAAATATATGTTTGATGACATCATCTTTGGTTCCACTAACAAAACATTTAGCAAAGAATTTGGTGAACTAATGGCTAGCAAGTTTGAGATGTCGATGATGGGAGAGTTGAAGTTCTTCCTCGGATTTCAAGTCAAGCAACTCAAAGAAGAAACATTCATCTCCCAAACCAAGTACACCGTCGACATCATCAAGAAGTTCGAGATGGACAAAGCCAAGAGGTGCAAGACGCCAATGCCTACCAATGGGCACCTCGACCTCAACCAAGAAGGTATAGCAGTAGATCAAAAGGTATATCGCTCCATGATTGGACCTCTACTTTACCTTTGTGCATCTAGGCCGGATATTATGTTGAGTGTGTGTATGTGTGCAAGATTTCAAGCCGCTCCAAAAGAGTGCCACATGGTGGCAGTTAAGAGAATCATTAGATATCTTGTTCATACCCCTAAGTTAGGGTTTTTGGTATCCTAAGGGTTCAACCTTTGATCTTGTTGGTTTTTCAGATTCGGATTATGCCGGTGATAAGGTTGATAAAAAGTCCACTTCCGGAACATGCCAACTCCTTGGTAGATCATTAGTTAGTTGGACATCCAAGAAACAAAACTCCGTTTCCCTATCCACCGTCGAAACCGAATATATTGCCGCCGGTAGTTGTTGCGCTCAATTGTTGTGGATGAGGCAAACATTGAAAGATTATAGAATTGTTGTTGGAAAAGTGCCTCTTTTGTGTGATAATGAAAGCGCAATCAAGATAGCCAACAACACCGTCCAACACTCCCGAACCAAACACATAGATATCCGTCATAACTTCATTAGGGACCATGTTACTCGAGGTGAAATAGAGGTATCTCATGTGAGAACGAATAAACAACTAGCAGACATCTTCACCAAGCCCCTAGATGAAGTTAGGTTTTGCGAGTTGAGGAATGAGCTTAATATCATTAATTCTCGAAACTTGACTTGAACTCTTGCATACACACATGTGCTTTACATTGTATCTTGCAATCTAGGTGTGTGCATGGAATTAGGGGGAGTGTAGCTCAAGTCATGGGCTATCACATCCTTAAAGGATGCAAATATTGAAAAGCGTGTATATTAATTACTTGTGTGATTGATATGCTAAGATGAGTGATTCTTAGAACCCATTACTCTCAATAGATCTCGAGGTTCTAGATCAACATGCTCAAACATTTGGTAGAAATACCTCTCCAATGTCTCTTATGCTCTTTGTTTATTCTTTTTGAGTATTGGCATTTGTGTTGATTCGAATCATGTCCAATGAATCTATTTGAGCTGTATTTTATCTATTGGATATGCCTAGAATACCTAAGGAACTTCCTAGCGCTGTCTATGCTTAACTTATGCCATCTATTCTATCTTTGCACAAGTCATATTGGTCTTTAGAATAGCTGGGAAGAGGTTTTCTCTCAGCCCGGATGTTCCATCCGGAGGTTTTGGACTGAAACTCCGGACTGCTCAGAATCCGAACAGCATTCCGGGTGAGGCTCCGGATGAGTCCAGTAGCCACTGGACCCGCCCGGAAATTAACCCGGAAGCAGCTCGGAATCCGGATGGCCCAGAGGTTGAGCCCGGAGTTTCCGGACCGAACCTCCGGACGGCGCGGGTTTTGTCCTTAAAGGGCCGAGTCGGGGGAAAAGATTCTCACTCTATCCTTTTTCCCCCCGACCCTGTGCCCTAACCCTAGCGCCGCCGCCCACCTCTAATACCTCCGGAGGACTCTTTTGAACCTCCAGAAGGCATTTTGGCCGCCCGGAAATCCGGATCTAGCTTCGAGCTCTTCAAGGTCCTCATCTTGGCGGTTCCCCACCGTGGATTTGGACGGTTTCTTCGCCGATTTGGAGGGATTCGGGCTCTTACCCACCGAGCTCCCTCATAGAAGGTGCTCCTCGCCGAGTTAGGGCAAGAGCATCCATGGAATCGGGTAAATCTACTTGACATTCTCTCTCCTCTAGATCTCACCACCATTGCTCCAATATATGTGATATTTAGTTGTTGTGTTGTTTCTAGTGTAGAAACTTGTCATATGGCTATTCCACATCCATTCATGGCCATGTCCCTTCCTCTCGTTGTGATTTGTGGACGCATTGTGCTCTTTAAGTTCACTCGGCTGGTTCTGTACAGCCTGGAGGTTCCACCCGGAAGCTCCGGACCGAGCCTCCGGACCGTCCGGAATCCGGACACCATTCCGGGTGAGGCTCCAGACGAGTCCAGTAGCCACTGGACCCGCCTAGAAACTAACCCGGAAGAGGTCCGGAATCCGAGCAACCCGGAGGTTGAGCCCGGAGGCTCCGGACTGAACCTCTGGATGAACACAGAGAAGACAATAATGTCCATAAAAGATAATTTCTTTGGCCCTCCGTTCTTATGGCTTGTGCACTTATCCTATTCTATGCGTACCTATCATGTTCACAGGTAGCAGTAACCCTTCAAGTGAATATCGTGCCGTTGCTCGTGAGGCTATGAGGGCAAAGAAGGTAGCTCAACCTAGGCCCGAGGGATCAAGGTCTAATCCTAGAAGGAATGCCACTGTTCAACGCGGTGGAAAGAATGAAAAGGGCAAGGCCCCGGCTAAGAAAGCAAAAGGTGCTTCCTCTAGTGCTCCAAGAGGACCACGTCTTCCAGAAGAAAACTTCAGAACCATGACAAGGCAGAAATGGGCTAAGCTAAGGATGAAGAATCCATATCTTGAAGACAGAAGCAATGAGACAGATGATCGTTTTTGAGATTATCAACAAGAGAAGATCTTCAATAAAATCTTTGAAGCTCACAAGACTCAAGTGGTCACTCAAAAGACCATTGACTTTAAATTCATAGAAGACAACAAGGAATACTTCTCAGGCATCATCGAGACTTGTGAGAAGTTGGATGTTTTGAGGTTAATGAAGGTGAATTAAGCATATTGTCCGGAGCACATTCGGCAATTCTATGCAACTGTACATTTCTATCATGATGAGGGGAGATCTCTATCTTGGATGACTGGACTTCACATGTACAAGAAGCTATTTGCTCTCTTTGCTCAAGTGCTTGGATACTCTTTTAGATTTGACAGAGACAACCGTGGCGTCCGTATCCACAATGAAGACTATGCTAGTAAGGATGAGCTTAGGTTTTGCTATGGACCGGGGAGGATCAATATTGGCTTCACCAATGACAGGCTGTCTTTCTATGATGTGATGTACAAGCTCTTCAGCAATCCATCGGTGCAAAGGTTGAAGACACTACAGCTGTGAGAGGGCCTTTGATCAACCTCATGCTCTACACAAGGCCGGAGAAGCAAACTCGCATTGATGTGATGGATTTTCTCTATCAAGAGATGAGGCTTGTGGTGATTGAGAAGAGGTCTACTACCTATGATCTCTACATTTAAGCTTTTATCATTGGAGCCACCTCTCCCGCCATTCTCGAGACTGCTCCAAAGCAAAAGCATGGATACTTGCGTCCTACCGCTTGCCCTCACCTACCAAGGACACCACTACTACCTCTAAGAAAGGAAAAGAGGTTGAGCATGGAGCCTCTTCTAGCCAACCCAAGAGGAAGGAAAAGAAGAGCAAAGCTATGAGGGCTCTCAAGTCTATCTTTGGGTATGTCAAAACTATTCATGTCCGTCTGCACAAGTTGAATAAGCGCGCCAAGAAGAACTCTCATATGATCAATGAAGAGAGGCGCAAGAGTGGAGAAGACGTTGCCCATGGATCCGAGGAGCTCGAGAGTGACTTGGAAGTTCTTGAAGATCCTTTTGAGAGCGACAGTGATGACGACCAAGTCAGGCATGTTTCGCTTTCCCCAGCTCATGATGATGAAGATGCAAGCGAGGAGGAGGACGGCAACGACGACGAGGAGACGGATGATGATGAGTAGTTCTTCAGGTGGCGATAGCATCGCTCACTTTCTCTCCTTTTTGGTGTCTAGATGCCAAAGGGGGAGAAGTGGAGTTCTATTAGGTTTTCTCGTGGTTGTTGGTTGTCTATGGGTTATTTGAATGATCACAAGCCCTCGTTTTTCGCTTTGATTCTTATTGGGCTTGTGAAACTCTTTATTATGTACCATACTCTATATTGTGTGGTTGTATGACTTGCTACTCATATGCTTAAATTATTGTATGGATGATGGATGAGACTTGCTTATGCTTTAATATCATGGTTTGTGGCTAAGGTGGCTTATGGTGTATATTCTTTACCTTAGGTTATCCATGATATCATGTTTATGTCTCATATGTCTCATGCCATGCTTTATTGTTGAGTAATGATATTGCATATCATATATCCTGTCACACACACCATGTGTTAGTGAGTTTGTGCTTTATGTTTATTGCCACTCTCTCACCAACTTGTGCAAAGATGTTATTATGTTCATATCTTACACTTTGTAACACCCCACAGTTTCTAAAGACATAGGGGGAGTTTCATCAAACTCTATATTTGTGCACTTTGTATTTAAAAGCAAAACTTTCAAATAGTGCACAAATCTAGGGGTGCTCTCTCTATATCCAAAGAAACCAAAACCTTCATTTTATAAAACCTTTAATGTAAGCTCTAATCATGGTTGTCATCTATCACCAAAAAGGAGGAGATTGAAAGGACATCTAAGCCCCTAAGTGGGTTTTGATGTAAATGACAAATGCTTAGGGGATTAACCACGTTTACAAAGTATATGAACAGGTGTTAGTCCAATGAATGATAAGCAAAGGTGGTCGGAGACCCCCCTAAGCAAAAAGGAGAGAAGAAGACGGCGTATTTAAATTATGCATTTTATCTTATGATTGAGTCATAGGAAAGCCGGACTATTAAGAGGGACAATGTGATGAACAAGATGGTGGTAACAAATTTCTTATGAGATCTTTCATCCACAACCCATGTTCGAGAAAAACCCCAAGAGAGAGCAAGTGAGAAGCCTCAATTTATACCCTGCCTTTGCTCTCTGTATGTATCCGGATGCTAGGTCCGGAGGTTCCGGACAAAACCTCCGGGTGGTTCGGAATCCGGATGCTTTCCGGATGGATTTCTGGACGAGTCCAGTAGCCTTTGGACTCTCCCGGAAGGCTGTCCGAAGGACAGCCCGGAATTCGAGTTGACCCGGAGTCTGGGTCCGGAGGTTCCGGGCTGAACCTCCGGGCGACCTTGTTTCCGGATGGATTCCGGATGGAGTTCCGGACGAGTCCAGTAGCCTCTGGACTCACCCGGAAGGCTGTCCAGAGGACAGCCCAGAATCCGGGTGGCCCGGAGGTTGGGTCTAGAGGTTCCGAATGGAACTCCGGACCATGCGCGCAGAGCCCCAACGGGCAGATTTCGGGGGGCCTATAAAAGGCCCACCCTTCTTCCCCAAGGGGCACCCGACTTGAGCTTCTTGAATACCTCTCTCCTCCACTATTTTGAAGCTCCTAAGCTCAAGGATCTCCTCCCCTAGTGCTCAAATCCCATCAAGCCTTTAAGGGAAAAGAAAGAGGGGCCCTAGATCTACAATCCGACCAAGCCAAATTTGAATCCTCATTGAGTTCATCACTTTGCTTGTTACTCTTGAGATTGTGGGGATCCCTAGATGGTTGATGTCTCTCAGAAGCCTCCAAGGTGTGGATTTGTGCTCCGGAATCGTTTGTGAAGGTTTAGAGGCCACCTCAAGGTCTACCACGAGTGATTTGAGCTCGGGTTTGGTTTGCCGAGGCTCAAAGGAGAAGAAGGCGAGACTTTGTATCGGGAGGTGCTTTGTTGGGCCTCCGCCTCTCCAACGGAGATTAGCACCCCTCCCAAGGGTGTGAACTTGGGTTAAATCTTCGTCTCCCATTTGTGGTTATTTCATTTTCATATCCATATTGTGATTGTGTTGGCTAGCTTGTTCTCCTTGTGTTATCTTTGTGCAATTGATATATTGTTATATAGGTTGATTCACTTAGTTGCACATTTAGAGAATTTATATTCCGCACTTTCCTAAAAGTAACTAAGAAAATGTTAAAATTTGTAGTCGCCTATTCAACCCCCTCCCCCTCTAGTCGACATCTTTGATCCTTCAACAGAGACCGATAAACGAGCCCTAACTATTCCTCCCTCTCGACCATGAATCTCACAAGAAAAGGAGTAAACTACTTAAACAACTAGTTAGATTCATGTTCGTACAAAAGAATGTTCGTAAAAGCCCGCTTGAGGCCCGACAACATGTGCGGTCAGGAAGAGGCCACATAGGCACAATACGAGGTTGGGGAGGCAAATTGCCGAGAGACCGAGAAATCCACGGTACGAATTTTTTTTGTTTTATCTATTTTTGGTGATTGGTAGGTAGGATTTGGTTGCTCAATGACGCTGGGTGTGTCAAAACATACAACTGGAGTTCCGTAATACCAGCCCATTAGTGAAGGCTAATGTGCTCTAAGTATAGTTCTGTGGTAAGATTAGTTCTACATGGATAATTTAGATAGAGTTGGTCAGCATATATACCTCTGCATTCCAAGCATAGCACCTCTGTATTAACTCTTTTACACGAAGCAAAGACGAAAGTATAAGAGAGGTGATATATATACATGTGCTCGCCCAACAAGTATGATGGACATTAAGCGAATTTGGGTCAGGGTATTACAGGTGATATCAAAACAAACCCCCGTTGCATGGATTGCGTGTACGTGTGTGCTCGCGAAAGGCACATGACACGAGACGTGTACCGATGGGTGATCCTGGACCTTTGCTATGAAGCGGTATGCTACCGAAGGCGTCAGCCCTAAAAGGGGAGTGGGTATAATACATCAACCCGTTAAAGTGGAAGCCCATGTGGCTCAAGTGTAGTTGTGTGGTGGAATTAGACTTACATGGATAGTTTATACAAAGTTGGTCCAGTATATATACATTTGTGTTCTAAACATAGCACCTTCAAATTAACCTTTTTACACGAATCAATAATAAAAATATAAAAAAGATGCTATGCGTATGTACTCACTCCATAAGTGGACTATGTGTTAAGTGAATTTGGATCAGTGTTACAAGTTCTCGTCCAAAAAACTTATTCTGCTTTCAGACGGAGATGTTTGCTGAAGTTTGTTGGTAAGCTAGTCTTGCATCGTGCCATACGATCTCTCAGGTTTTACATAGGTGTTTCTCTTTTAAATATCGATCGATAATAACTCGCTATTAGCTGAAGTCGGAGGCACACCCTCCTTTTCGGGAAAAGAAACTTGTTATTACATGCATGTGCTTGTCTCCAAAGCAATGGAACCATAAGATGCTCTGATCTCTCGAGATTTGCCGCTTATTTGAAAATACTAATTTTTCAAAGATCAAACGTATCACTAATCCACCACTCTTACCATTGCGTAGTATCTCTCCTCTGATTCACTGAGTGTGCACCTGAGTTTCATCCCAGCGTTTGTAAGAGATGTACCGCATGTCCTCGAAGAGACGAGTTGAGGATGAGCAAAACCCGTCGTGGACTGGCAGGATACGTGCGCAACGCTTTTCGCACGAGCAAGTAGCCATCCATTGTCAAACGAGCACAACATATGCAAGTTAATTTTAGCTAGGATACAAAAATATTTTTTTTTCTTCGATCTTTGTTCTTCCTTGCAATATTTTGACGAAAGAATATATGTGAAGTGCTATCCTTGTCCTAGAACTAATTCCCCATTCCCCATTCCCATCCTTAATATGCACAGTTCCTCACGTATATTTTTCTGAATGGATTTTGACGTTACATATTTATCACGAGCATACACACATTGGAAAATAACGATTGAAAGGTCACATAAATGAACCGCAACTGTATCACAGATTGAGCTGAAGATTTCACAATTTCTTTTCAGTTAAAACTGGAATAAACTTCCAGTCAAAAAAGCAAAATGAACAGCGGAGCGGAGATCATTTGGGAATACAACTAGGGGAAGTCAGTACGAGAAGCTAACTGTACGAATATTCTGGTTTAGAGTACTCCTACTACCACCCGTCAAAAACTAATATCCCATGACAAATTAGCAAAGGAAAATTACATCGAGGCAGCGTACTTCTTCCAAACAGAAGAAGCTCATTTGTTTTTTAGCAGAAAGCTCCTTCACTTTTAAAACTATCAGGTGCAAAATATTTGAGAAAATATGAGGTACATATGACAAGAATGTGCACAACATATTTCACAGGCTAAGGGTTATGAATGCTACAAAATAGCTTCATGCAATGTGAAGTGCTTGGAACGGCAGATCAGCAAAAGGGAGGACAAGCCCAACCTGTTTCCGAGAACAGCTGAAGTCAATGCCTTAATCCAATTCCATCTCATTATCCCGTGAACTGCTTCTGCATGACCAGACCTTTATTGTTCTATCATGTGAAACAGTCACAATCTGCTGTCCATCTGCACAAACCATAGATAAACCATTGATTAGATGTTTAGCTACGACACATTTGATGCTTCTGTTGGAATTTCATAAATGGACGAAATAATACTAAGTCATTTGAAAAAATAAAGAGTAGAGACAACCAAATAAATTTATTAACTAACATAACCATTCATACAGTTCACAATATTTTTGGAGAAGGGTGATACATTTTCCGCGAAGAAGTTGTGGAAGAATAGAGGTGGTGGAAAGGATAATCATCATTGACATATTCAACAGAGAAAAAGTGGTGGGAGTGGAGCACAATGTTATAGATGATTAAAAGTAAAAGTAGAAAGGTTATACATTTATTTTAAAAAAGTTAAAGAGGAAAGGGTCACAGAATGGCATGTATGTATTAGGTGGTACAGCTTGCAGTTTAACTCATCACAAAGAAAATGATCAATCTTAAGACTCTTAGTTTAACAATTTTCACTAGATAACTGCTCAAATAACTACTGCTAGTTCAGAAAAGAAGAATATCATAGTTGTGTAAGACAATCTAAGAGTGTACATGGTAATTTTTGTACTATAAATAACTAAGTGAACGGACAAAAATGAGAATGTGAATGATCCTACTTGGTTTTCAGGTGACCAGATAAAGAAAGGATTAATTAAACTAGTTACTCTAGAAAAAGATACCAAACATATAATTCTACACAATAAAAATGGTAAGTGCTTAAGCAATTGGTTACCTCCACTAATATCCAAACTAGTAACCTTCGATTCATGTCCCGCCAAACTTTTGATTGGTTTGTAATCCCGAGCTGACCATAGCTGGAAAAAAAAAGAAATATATTGGAGATGAGTGAACTAAAGAGGAAGAAAGGAATAAACAGATCCAAATGACATACCGCTGCTTTTGTGTCATAGGAAGAAGTCGCTAAATAATGACCCTCTTGGGGTTCAAATTTCACATGTGAGATAAGAGACTTATGTGCCGGTATAGAATATAACATTCTTTTAGTCCTCAAATCCCATATTCGACAGAAATTGTCTTCACTGCCAGTTGCAACCAGATAACCATTAGGGGAGAAGCTGATTCCTAGGACCTGAGATAGAAAATCAAATCATGTCAAATACAAAAGAAAAGGAAATATATTTCCACAATAAATAGTCAAATACATGAAACCACAGAGCAAGTAACATAAAACAGACTTGTTTTAATTGGAGAATTACAAGCAAGGTACTTAAGAAGGTTTCATGCTATGAACTTACAGGTTTTACATGTCCCATAAGAGTACAGTATAATCTTCCTGATCGTAGATCCCAAACTCGAGCATATGCATCAAGCCCACAAGACGCAGCTAAAGAACCATCTGGATGAAAGCTAACTCCATATACACTTCTGCTATGCCCCTCTTGGAGTAGAAGTTCCTTTCCAGTATTAATGTCCCACAATCTCCAAGTCTTGTCAAAGCTAGCTGTGCCAAGGTACTTTCCAGATGGATGAAAAGCAAGGCGAGCAAGACGATCCAGGTGACCATCAAAAGACATTAGAAGTGATCCATCACTGTTCCATAATTTAGCAGTTTTATCAGCTGAGGCCGTCGCTAAGCAGTTATCAACTGGAGAAAAGGCAACATCAGTTGCACGTTCTGTATGACCTTTCAGGGTTGCAATTTTAGTTATTTGTGGCATGCTCCATACTTTGATGATCCCACTCCAGGAACTAAAGGACCAAGAAAACAAATAGTTATTTACTGAAAAGGAAGCAGGAATAAGAGAACATAAGCTTTCATTAAATTTCAAAATCAAGGTAAAGAAAAGGTCGTTCAGTGCCTGACAAACAAATAATTGCACAACATTGCTAACCATGAAATACCAGCATAGATTGAGTTGTGCATCTTAAGTTTACCAAACTCATTTAGTGTGCCCAAGAACTCTTGCAATTTCAAATAATATATCAATTGAGCATCATCGGAGATACTGTCACTGCTGTTAATCTGACAATTCTGCGTACTGCCAAGACCTCAGTCTACCCAAAATGGGCCTAAATTTTTTAGATAATTAAAAAGATAGCTCTTTCAGCCTCTGCACCGAGGTGCACACAGCCAACAAATACAAAGTTAACGAGTTCAACCAAGAGATAAAACAGATTACAAATCCCGATAAATGAAAAAGCATCAAGTGGCAGCAATCCTTCTAGTAGACCGCCACCCATGCAGGGTAAAAAGCTCGCGGCTAACACGCTCCATAGTCTGGCACCCCGCCAATATGAGCTCTATGCGCCCACCCTGCTGCAACGTCGCCCAAGCTCGTAGCCAACTGATAGCCAGAAAAATAATGGGCCTAAATGATATGCAGGATACCACCCTCCATTTACCAGGAAAAGAAGAAACTCTGCTCCTGGCTACCTAGCAGTCCAATCATACTGAATACTAAAATCTCTAGTTATACTAATCACAAAAACAACTGTGTCATTCATTTAGCTCAGTAATTAAGAAGCATGGACATCTGATATGAATTACAGCGATTCTGATTGTTCAGTCATTTGAAACCCAAACTACAAATTTTACTCAACTGGGCTCATATATGCTCAATAGCAATAGTTAAAGAGTGTCGCCAAACCAAAATTAAGAACTGAAGTCAAATCAGATTATAATCCGGAAGTTTTAGGCAAGCATCCCTCAATGTTCAAGTAATTTGCAAACAAAACCATATGCAGTTCTCTGTTATTACGAGGCCGTACCTTGTAGCAAGCATTGACGCATCGCGGGAGAAGGAGCAGCCAGTGAGCGGGCGGTCGTCTCCAATCTCGCTGCACTCAAGCACGAACTCTCCCGCCTGCTTCACGGCAAGGTCGGCCTCTGCCTCGGGGTCCTCGTCGGGGTCACCGTGGCGGCGCTTGGCCCTCTCGACCCTGGCCTTCGCGCGGGGCAGTGAGTACTGCGCGATGTCGACGCGCGCCTGGAGCAGTTCATTCGTGCCCTCGGTGAAGAACGGGTACTGGATCTGCTCCGCCTCCTCCTCGGCGCCCGCGGCTCCCTGCTCGTCCTCCTGCGCGCGGAGGAGGCGGTCGAACTGGCCCTCGGCCTCGAGGCGAACCATGAGCGCGCGGAGGCGGTCGCGGCGCTCCATTTCGCGCTCGCCGAAGAGCGTGATGGGCTCTCCGAGGCGGCGGAGGCGCGCGCGCACGGCGGAGTCGTTGGTGGGCACGGCCATGGCGTAGGCGCGCCGCCGCTGGAGGAGCTCCTGCACCGCGCGCTCGTGGCGCTCCCGCGCGGCGCGGTGGTCGTCGGAGACCTCGTACTCGACCTCGTCATCGCTTCCGCCTCCGGCGGCGGAGGTGGAGGCGGCGCCGGGCGCGGGGGCGCGGGGAGGGGCGGGGATGGGGGCGATGGGCGGGTGGATGGGGAGGGGAGCCATGGGAGGTGTGGTGGCAGGCGCGTGGGGCCTAGGGTTCTCCATGGACGCGACGCGGGGTTTACGATTAGGGTTTCGAGGCGGGAGGCGGGAGGAGGGAGGCGGTGGTGGTGGCGGCCGAGACGGAGGCGGAGACGGCAGACGAGGGGGGTGCTCTTTTGCTTTAACCCCCTTCCTATGTCGTCCGAATCGAATTCGATCTTCTTTCTTTTGTCGTGTGCTTATATAAAGAGCTCCAGGCCCGCTCAATGAGTACACCTTGCTCTGCGCTCTAAACCTGTGATAAGGCTCGCACCTCGCAGCACTAGTGGGCAGCTCCGTCCGTTGGTGTCACCGCAGCTAGACATGGCCACCGTGAATGAGTACGTCGTGCTGAGTCAGCCCGACAAACTGGTCCTGCTCGCCGAGATCCCGGCTACAGATTCGTGTGATTCATCACAGCCAACAGCCACGTTCCGGCTGCTCGTCGAGCAATGCTACGACTACGGCAACGGCCCCGAGGATGTTGACACGGTGGAGGATGTGACCTGCCGCGTGCCGCTTCGCGACCTGGGTTGCCAGGGCGCCGTGGACCGGGCGTTCGGAGAGCTGGTGGCCGGGATCGACAACCCGATGCTGCGCCCGGAGGTCGCGCCCGAGGCCAAGGCGGCGGCCGCGCGCGTCCTGGCGAGGTGCGGCGACCGTGATGCGGACGACGAGCTCCGCGGCGTGGTGTTCCGCCTTCGCGTCATGTTCATCGACGCGTTCGATGATTCGGCGTCGACGGAGGACGACGAGAGCGGGAGCGACATGGAATTCGGCGAGTTTGATTTGGACGGCGCACGGCACCCTACCGTCGTGGACTATGAGGATGACGACGACGACGACGACGGCTTCGGCGGCCAGTTCTCCGCCCGCCCATACTACGGCGCCCTCGTGCGAGAGGGCGGGCCGAGCGACGGGACCCTGCTGCTTTCAGGCTTCGAGACGCGCTCCGACGGGCCCCAGCTCACCGAGCAGCACGAGCTGACGTCGTGGGACATGCATCGCCTCGTGCGCCTGGCGCTGGACGGCGGGAGCATGGACGACGACGCGGCTTACCAGCGGGCGCTGGCCGGCGGCACGCCCGTGTCGCGGGCGTCGAGCGCCGCTATGCTCGACCAGGCGCTGCAGTCCGCGAGGCACCAGCAGCAGTCGAAGTCGCCAAGCCGGGCGTTTCGGATGCGGACAGGATTCTGATGTGCGCCGGATTGCACCCAACTATTTTACGTGTTTTTTCTCGTTTCCGTAGGTTGGATGCCCATCGTTTAATCTTCGTATCTTACTCTACTCATCAGTCTACTGTTGTGTAATCGTCCCTGAAACCTGTTTCAATCATATTGACATATTCTATGCCTAAATTGGTTTTGTAGCCGTTGAAGTTCAATCATTTACCTTAAGTCACTTGTTTGCAGGAAAAAGCAGCACAATATTACATATGTATTGTATCAGCTGTTAAAAACTAGTCATATTTTGTTGTCAAAAAGAAAACAAGTCATATTTTCATATGCTATGGCATAGCAAGAAAAATATTCAGGTCCAGCAAGGCAGCAAGGCAAGATATACAATTTATGCGAGACAAAATTACCATGTTGAGTATTCCTAGGGGAAAACTTTGAAACCAGGAAACTAGCAGTTCAAATACTGTAATCTAATACAAAAACAACAAATACAATTCACACTAGCTTCCGTGAAACAATGCCACACCCACACACCTGTAGTCGGTCATAACTGATCAATTTTGAAGGAATACCGATCCTTAAGTTTCCCGTCACTTGATAAGAGGCTCCATAGCTTCAAAGAATAGAGGCACAAACTCCCTGTTTGGAGTTTTGACTGCACACTTCGCTCCAGGAACACCTACTGCAGCAGTAAGCTCTATCAGGAAAGGGATTCCACCGGGAATCTTCGCAGACAGATACAGCACATCCATGTTTCCATTTCTCCGCTTGGCAATAAAGAACACATTTGATGCTGCAAGGTGTTCAATGGTAGCATCTATGCTGTTGATGACAGAATTGGGGTATTCTTTTGAAAATTCATTGTCATCGGGTAAAGATTTCCAGGCCTACAATCAGATAAAATCACTTCAAACTTCAGGTAAACAAGGACACAAAGACGGAAGAGTACTCACCACAAGAGTTCTCAAAATATATAACAAACATTTAAGGCCAACGGAGCAAAACCAAACTGCTGAGGGAATCAAATCAACTAGTACTGCAACATTGCACTACCACACAAAAGAAAAGTTTTAGATTTTACCTCAAGAAAACTCGTTCGCTCCATTTTGCCATCTTCACCAAAGTAGACATGCAGCGGACCTTTGTCACTGAAATACCACACTGGTTGCTGATTATTTTTCACCGCAACCTGCAGTAGCGAGTTTGGTGCTCCAGGAGAGACATTCTGAGAGAAAACCATAGGGAGGAGCGTCCTGGCTGAGGCCCCAGGTTGCAGTGGAGCAACCTTATTCATCAAAGGACACCAAGTTAGTACATGAAACTGAAATTCAAAAACAAAATACTTATACAATATAGATATCATAGCACCTGAAGTGGTCCACCAGCTGCAAGACCAAATGTATTCTTGTTAAACTGAATCATAAATCCATCTAACACACCCTGGGTGCCATTCTCAAAAGATATATCATAGAATATCTGTCCATCACGCCGCACTAGTTGTGCGCTAATCTGTAGTCCCTGGCCAGTGGTTGAAGGTAATACAACAGGTAGTGGAGGTCTGCAAGGAAAAGAACCAGCAAAATCAAACTGGTCAAAAAAGGGTTCAAGCCATATAACATGAATAAAATGTCAAACTAAAACGTATAACTGTAAAAAGTTTTGCTGACCCTGAAGGTGCTGTAGGCTCGTCAACAGGAACCAGGGCATTATCCAAACCCATTAAATCACCTAGAAGATCTGGGATCGGAGCAGGAGCTGCTGGGGCTGCAGCTGCCGGCTGCTTCACTGGTACATGCGATGAAGTGCCAGCACTAGAGGAAGGTGATGCCATATCAACTCCCTGAGATGGTGACTCTGAATACCCTGTTTCTCCTGTATCAGCAAACTCCTCGTCATCAGCCTTAGGAGCTGCCTTAACACGGCTGACAAATGCTTCTGGAGGCTTGTGATAAACTGATGATAGGGTAGAAATGTTTGCTAGTAACTCATCAAGAAGTGAAGAGTCAAGCTGGTTGGAGTCATCGCTGATCACAGGCTTTTCTGCCAGAACAACATCTTTTGCTGCCTGTGGAAAGCCACACGTAACTCAGTGGTCATAGGGATATCTAACAAAACATTGGATGAAAGGTGTGAAGTGTAAACATGCAATACCTCAGGATCAGTAGAAAGAAGTCGCCAGTATATGTAAGCTCGATCGCGCAAATCAGGATTGTCCGTTTCAACTGTTGCATTGTTGAGAACAGCCTACAGAAAACGATGCAGGTTAGGCAGAGAACGGTGATAGACAAAGCTATTAGACTGGATTTATTAGGGGCACGGCATCCATTCTATTGGAATAGGCAACTATTCATTTGCATAAATTGATCATTGGGCCAAGGAAAATGTGAATATATTATACCCTTATGGACCAAACCTTCTCGTTCTCATCACACAGAGAGTTGACTATTCTAACCATTAATGTTTTAGCACAAATCAACACTATGCTCAGTGCAGTAAAGATTTCAATGGGCCTCTTTTGAACATCCACGAGACCATGACATGCCATGGTATCAGATAAGGAAATATTTAAAGACACCTTAAACCATGTTTAAAGTTATTCTGTGCTCAGCAATCTCTAAGCATATCATCAACACAAGTAAATACGGAAGGAACTGAGAATAGCAACCTGTATCATCTGTTGGGGCCCCTCAGTTGGCTTCTTAAGAAACAACTTAACAGTTGCTGTTAGCAACTGCAGTTGAACTAATGCTGGTTCTTCTGGGAATGTCTCCAAGAAGCTCTCAAGGAGTTCATCAGCATTGTCAATTCTTTCAGCATATTCTCCAATTATCCAAATCATTGATGCCTGGAGAAAAAAAAACATATAAGTGAACAAAATATGCAACAAATTGCAAAGACTGTTCGTAGACTAATACCTTAGCCTCTGGTTCATCTAAAGTGTCCAAACTTTCACAAAGTGTTGCGATGATAGACTCATATCTGCATATCGGCACGAAAACAATTACATTTTACAAACATTTGTTGAGCACAAAATAAGAGCTCTGGTAGTTCCATAGTTTCAAAGGAATAGAATGCTGAGCTTTCATGCAAAGGCAACTTACGTGTTAGGATAGCGTCTAAAGATGTCCTTGATAACAATGATAGCTTCCTGTACGACATAATTAACCTTTATTTTAATCAGCTCAAGCAAAACACTGATGCACCTTTCAGCAGCTCTCTCCAATTTAATTGCACATCTTCCAATAGCACGAACAGCTTTCCTGACAAAGTCAACATCCACCTCCGTGGCGTACTCTTTGAACTCCAATAGTACCTAGAAAGAGCTATGTTAGCTTCTGGATGGGAACTTGTAGAAAACAGATCATCTAGTACCAATATCTGGAACGAGCAAGATGTTTAATAAATTTAACTGCAAACAGATTTAAGCTTGAGGTATTGAACCTTTGTTCCTGCGATGTGTTTCTTTTTACAATTTGTGTACATTTGTTATGTATGGGACCAGAATATAATAGTATTAAACATTGAAAATACTCTTCCACTCCAATCAACATTATAACTAGATTCAATACTAAATTAGTAATATGCACAAGAATAGAAGATTATGTACCTGATCTATGTTCCGATCTGAGGCAAGCTTTATCATAATCTCCAACTTTTCCATCTTGACATATATTGGATCATTGTACTTGCAAAAGAAGACCTATTGCCAGACATATTATTGAGTTAAAGGACACACTATGTCATGATTATGAATAAGAATAACTCAAAGATAAACAAATGTATCACCTTAATTTCATGTGCAAGTATTGTAGGCCTTTTTTGAACAATCAGATTGATGTTCCTCAATGCTACATACTGAATCTCAGGCTCTGCTGAAAGTAGTGTAACAAGAGGGGGTGCCATTTTCTTGCAGAGATTCCGGACAACATCTGTGCTAGTAATGAGCTCCATTTGTAGAAGGATTATCTGTGTGAATGAGATAACAATGGGTCAAATCTTACTAAAAGAAACAGAAAATCTTTTTGGAAAAATGAAAAGTGAACAGCAATAGCTTTGAATAGTAGCTCAATTGGCATTCTAAACTAGTTCAATGGAGATGTATCATAATCGTATTCAACAAAAGGTCAAGAAACATACAAATCAATCCAAGGTTAGACTCCATTGGTTCCTACAATTTATGATAATACCAATTTAAGATGAAAGAAGAAACTCGTTACCTAATTAGAAGAGCCGCATAAGTAATCAACAGGAGTGTATTGACCAAAGTTTTTCCTACCCTGCTAAATTCAGTGAGGACCGGCAGCACCTCTATTCAGGCCTGCCAGGTCAGGACAACTACACTTGGCATTATGCTAATCTATGTTTACTGAATACCACATATACAAACTGCATGTGACACTTTCTAAAACTTTACTATGCTCTACTACATGTGAATCAGGTTAATGTACCTTGACAGCAGAAAGGACAACTGCACAGTTTGCATGTTGGAGACGGGGTGTAACTCGTTCCACTATATTTTCCGCATCCCTGGCATCAGTTGCTTTGTACCTTGACAGAGAGTCAAGAATGAAAACTTGACCCCACCTGCAAAATTACCAAATATGTTAAGCAGCTTACAGTAGAAAAATCTGAAGGAGTTCAAAACCCAATATAGCAAGAATTGCATCATACTCTGTGCATTCATTCAGAGCAGTCAGAAGCTTTGACAATGTATGGCTGGTGATCTCAAAGATTGGACGAGCACTACTGTCTTGAATCTCTGCCAGAGCAGCAACAGCATTTGCCACTACCATAGGATTATTGTCAGAAATTAAATCTTTAAGGGCCTCTAGAAATCCTCTGTCCTCCACTAGCTCATCATTTATATCATAAAGCTTAGCAACACAAATAGCGGCTGTCTTCCGCACATATGGATCATCATCCTATGGAAACAAGTCAAAACCAACAAATACACTTATTTAGATGGAAGGAGTCAAGAAAATTTGAAAAATACTGTACATGCAACAGAAAAGACCTTGAGGCATCTTTGAAGAGGATCACAGAGATACTCTGTGATTTTGTCCACACGGATGCAACCCATTGTCCTCACAGCCAAAGCACGAATCAATGGATTTGGATCTTGTGAATCCTGCGAAAGTTGAGTTATCAATCCTCTTATATTAGTTGCTACGTCTCTGATGTATGTTTTATCATGTCCTAGACTTATTTTTGCACAAATGTTTACTACGTGTATGGTTATAATTTATTACCTTAACAAATGTGTTCACGGCAAGTATGGCTAGGTCCGGTTGACTTTTAGCATAGTTGATGAGATATAAATACACTAGTTTCTTCAGCTCCAAATTCTCAGTCTGCATGCAGTTCACGACATCCGTAAACAATGATGAGACATCTTTTCCAACAGTCATAGCTGCAATCACTTTCTTGACAGCATCTTTTCTTTTATCCTGCAAACCATGTTTGCAACAAAATCTCAGATACCAGAAATTGCTGAAATGCATTTTACTTACTGAATAAGTCAAAGTAAACACGAAATCTCAGTGACATGAAAATATAAACAATCGTACATTTGTTCCCGTATAAAAACACAAGAATTGGGACAATTGTATGGCTGTGATTGATTGACGGCAGCATATAGTCCAACCAGTCTTGCTACATGGCATACTTCATCGCTCTATTGTTTTCCATTAAAAGCTCAAAATGCACATCTTCAAAATTTAACACAACAGTGGAAAATGTACATTTTCAAAATCTTCAAAATGTTATTTATCTCCATGATTCCTGATAGCATGTGCTCAGTGCTTATACAGTAATATGTGTTTTATTTCATTTTGCAATACAACATGCACTTTACAGCATTCGTGCAACACTGCAACACGTAGCAAAACAAGATAAACATGGAAAAAACGTTTGCATAACCAATGGGTAGAGATAGGCATCACAAATTCGTTAGACACCAGAACAAAATGGTGTAGTATGCCTTGCTTGCAACGAGGAAAGTGATAAGACTACCTCCTTGATGTTTTAACTATTTTGCACACTTCGTGCACAAAACTATAAACACAGTGTGGATAAAGGATAAACACATTTTTCATCAGCAACAAGGTGCCATTTACAGCTAAAGCAATGCATATTGATGCATATGTGGAGCCATGCAGGTAAAAAATGCATATATGCATGGTGAACCAGATGGATATAATGCACTGAAGCCATGCACATACACTTACAATTTTCTACCCTACACAGACTACTTCATTTATGGTCAACAGCTTGGCCTCCCGCTAATTCATCTAAGCAGACATCGAGCAGTCACTCAATTCAAATCAATCCAGCTTTCACTCAAGAGTCCCTCTATTGTGCACAACTCCCCCAACCGTTGGATCTCCATCTAACGGTTCAACCATCTTCTTCTTCCTCCGGTCATCTTCTTCCTCTTGCCACCACCACATGTCCGGCAGCGGCTGCCGCCGGATCAAGCCTTCCCACTAAACCCCCGGCCTCCGGTGAACCCCCAACCCTAACCCCTAACCACTCCAGTGAGTTCTCCTCTCTTGACTCCACCGCCGTCACCAGCGGCTCCGTCTCGCGACCCTAACCACTCCGATGCGATCACCACCCTCGGCTCTGTCGCCGTCGCCGCTGCCGCGTCACCTGCGGCTCCACCTCGCCACCCTAACCACTCCGGCGAGTTCCTGCGACACTGGACATGGAGAAGACGTGCACGGATCTTGATGCGATCAGATGGCTGCGCAGTTGCCTGGAATTTAAGCAAATTCCAGGCAACTGTGCGCTAGCAAATCCGTTCACTCAAAGCCACGAGACGGATCAGGATTCAGTACATTCATCTCGCTCCAAAACAATTCAAACCCACATCCGTCCGAACAATTCTAACGTAACTAGAGCAATCCAATCCTGCACCTAATTCGAAGTTCATTTCGTCGCAGACATAACACCGAAATTTGCACTCGCTACGCAACATCCAGTCCTCCGAACAGAACCAAAACCCGCAGATCTCGAACCGCACACGCCTGGGCACCCAACACCTCGCCCAGATCTGGATCCAGGCCACCTAATCCACAGGCACACAGTAAAGCTACACAAGGAGATACACACGGGAGAGATGGCGAGGCACGGAGGGGGACCTTGTACTGGGAGTTGAGCTCCTCCTTGAGCTCGGGGATCTCCCCCTTCTTGGTGGTGGAGAAGTACTTGGAGTCGTGCCCGCTCATCTCGCCCCGGCGAGCCTACCTGCCGACACGCCGCTTGCAGCCTCCGGCGCGGCCGCCGGGTGGTCGTGGGGGAGGGGTTCAATCTCGCGCGCGGTGGCGGTGGGTGGCGTGGGTGCGCGACGGGATTGGACTTGGCGAGGAGGAGGTCGGTGGGGTGTGTATATGCGTGCGCGTTTGTGTGTGCGAGTTATGGAGATCAGAGAGATCGGGAGGGAGGCGACGAAGACGACGGCGGAGATCTGATCGGCTGCTGCTAAGTCATTCTTTTCTTTTTGTTCCGCGAAATTCGATATATCATTTCGAAACATTGCAATTTGGAGAGGGAAAATATTGATCATTTGCCCTACAGTTGAGTGGCCCTTGGTAATGTGACAGTATTATGGGGGTGAAAACTACCTATTGAGTGAAAGCGTGCAAAACAATCGGTGGACTGACGTGAAATGTCAAATATATTACCGTTTGGTAGTATACAATCACTTAAAATTTTAGTAAGTTTTAGTCGGTTTTTGTGTATATCTAATATGCTTCGTGATATGTATTGAATAATGGGGATCCAAGGGTGAAAAATAATTGACTAAAACTTACAAGTTTGTAATGTATAGACAATGTAATATCAGATGGAGAGCACAACATTGAAAACAACAATGTTGATCAGCGCAGCAACACGCCAAAGGTGGTGTAGAGACAACAGTAGTCCCCTCTGCCATGGGTGACGGATAGAGCGGAGACCCGGTTGGATCAACAAGTCAATCGATAGTGGAGAACGACGGGTTTGAGTGACGGAGCTCACCGTCGGTGTTGTCAGGGCCGCTGCCCCTTTCTTTGTGAGTGATACGACGGTGCAGCGGCGGGTGAAATAACCCTAGAGGCAAATGGAATGTATTTTTTTAGGGTTAAGCAAATGTATTATCTCCGAGCAAAAGGTGTGGGCCTGACAATGGAATTTTCCTTTTGTAGGAAATCCCTCCAGGGCAATGGTCAAATGGCTTCCCAATTTGACATATTATTAAGGGTCACCCAACTATAGAAAATGATTAGTTTTCTCTTTGGAGAATGTCATTTAGTTTCGTCGGTTAGAGAGATATCATCTAATTCCAGTTGAGTAAATCCTTAGTTGGAAGGTTTAAAGCTGCTAGACTAGAAATATGGATTTCTCAATATCCAATTTCTAGTTCTGATAATTATGAAGACATGTCAACTATAAATTTAAAATCCTAGTTGAATTTTGCAATGGTGCAGTTCAAGCTTGAAAGGTATCAAACTAGAATTTTAAATCCTAGTTGAATTTTGCAATGGTACAGTTCAAGTTTCAACCCTTTAAGAGGTATCTATCAGGTATGAGAAGTAATGTTCCGCCTTACTCGTAGATATAACCACTCTAATAGGTTGTATCTTCGATTGGTTTTAGTGGTTTCACAAACTTTTAAGTTAGTGTGTGAAATTCTCATACTATGGAACCATAACACATGTAATTTAGATACTGCTATTGCACCACCGTTGAATTAAACCACACTATGTTGCATGAGATATATAACTAAACTCATTTCTTGTATTCTCTCTCCTCTACATCATCATTAGAATGTGGTAAATAATAATTAGATACGTGATATCAACATTTAGCCCTGTTCCGTCGTGAAGCATGTTGCGGTATAAAATGAAGCTATACAAGGAACAACACTGCCATAATTTCAACTTGGGTACGCGGTTGAAAATTTTGACCATTGTTCGAAGAAAAAAATGGAAGAGCGGTCGAAGAACTTGACCACAGGATCTTGACGGGACACTGGGCCGTCACCTTTTTGCGCGCTCCCCCGGCTATGAGTTCCGAGCGACTAATGAGTCGAACTGAAGTTAAACTCGAGCGGCCCATGGACTAGATGGGGGTTAGCTTACTGTTCCCCGGATCTGGCCCAAAATTATCCGATACAACAAGACGCGCCACACAACGAACCCATAAACCAGCAGCAGACCCATAATGCACCTGAACAGCGAACCGGACGCCACATGCAGTTGCGAGAGATGGATTGTGACACATGAATATCAAATTGCACAATGCACCTGAACAGCGAACCGGACGCCACATATATTGCACTTGCATGATTAGTCCTCTCCAAATTTACTCCAACTGTAACAACCAATGACGTACGAGATGGCCAAAATGGCCCTGCTAGCTGCTGACTCCATCCCTTCCATTTTGCTACTGGTCTTCAGCTCTTGCCTGCTAGTTAGCCCATTTTCAGCTCTTGCCTGCCACCGAAACAGAAAGCAGCTAACGGTATACACGCTTGTACCTGGAAACTTTGTTGAAACATCAAGGTCATGTGGTACTGGTACCCCACATTTAACTATAATCCGTAGCAATATAATTTTGAGGTAGTACTAAATTAATAGAGTCAACCCAAAGATCTTGGTTTGGTTAGATAGTCTTAGCGAGAATTACAAACAACCGCCTCAGTGGATCACAACAATAACTAGCATAGCATCATAGCATTGGATCTTGGGTTATATCATCTACTAAAATCGATGTCTAGTTTTAGTTATATTTCTATTGCTACTACCTGATGTGTTTAAGATCTCAAGAGAAGATAGCAATTTTCTAGCTTGTGTCAAAGTCAACTGAGTTTGCCATTGGATCTTGGAGCCAGACCAAGTTAAGAAATCTGTCCACTGAAATTCACCGCACTAATCAAATCGCTGTTGGGTGATTGGCTAACAGAATCTTCGGCATGCAGGGACTGGAAGTCTTGGTCCTTCTGTGCAAAAACAAGAGAGCTCTGCAAGACTTTGCAGCTTGTTCTGCGGATGTTTGTGAGGTGATGCGTATGCAGGCCTTAGCATGTGCAATTTAAGCACATTGATATGCTCGCTTGCTTGTGTCTGAAGTAGTATTAAATTGATATAGTACGAACGTATGTTAGTATGTATCCTGCCTCGCAAAAAAAAGTATGTATCCAGCGGTACCGGCCATCCATGCACCCAACTAAAGACGATGCAAATTGTCACAAAACAATCCTAGAAAAATTGGTTAGACATCTCGTGGTCAGGTATAATCAAGTACACTGCATACATAAATTCAGTTGTAAACACGACAACGCATACATAAATTCAGTTATAAACACGACAAATTAATGTAGCACCGGATATATAAATTCGGTTGTACACATGACAACGGTTGCATCTACCTCTCAAAAGAAGAGTCGTTTATTGTTCAGTTTCATGAAAATTCTATTTGTCTCGGTCAGCCTTTGTGTCATCATCACTGCCGCTCTATCCTTCCCTTTTCTCTGGCTGCCGCTACCACCGGATTCACCCACCCCGCCTCTTAACCCCAATACCGTCTCACCTCCACCATCGGTCCGTTGCCACCACCGGTCTTCCCTTTAAATTTGGGAGGCACATGCCTCTTCTCTGGCTACAGTGACCTCTTGCCCTGAACATCTATTTATTAGTGCAACCTATACATCGATCTCGTGGAGAACGAAACGAGGAAGAACAAGGAGGAAATTGACTGACATCCAAAATTAAACTAAATAATAGCAAACACGTCGGACAGGTGTAAAACAGCAGTGCTAGCTGCATGCCATTTTTTAGCAACTACTTATAATCATTGCACGCTAAATGACCTACAACTACTACCAACAGTCGCGGTAGCACCGATCAACATCTTATGCCACGCCATTGGTCCTCTTTTCCTCTCCCAACTTGTACACTCTTGCCATGCTAACTGCAAAGCCCAAGATCTGCATTTGAGCTTACTCCATTGTGGCACCACTAGCATGGCATCTGATCTGAGCTAAATGGAGAGACCTGTCTCTTTCTTTATCATCTCCATGTTAGTACGTTTTAATAATTGTTCAGATAGACTTGTTTGTGTGTGTGTGTGGAAGGCTGGTCCTGCCACATGGTTGCTGGTATTATTGCCTGCCTGCCTTTCCATGCACCTAGCTTGGTGGATTGGATCTGAAGGCCCCGTGGAGAACAAGATAAATGGGTACTCTTTCTTGCCATCAGAGCCCTTGAACAAATGTCCTTTTTAGTGTACATAGATTCCTGCCCACGGCAGACGCACGCAGGGTAGCCGGGGCTAGGGCCAGAGGTCCGGATGGCGCTAGCCGGAACTTGGGTACCTCTCCACGGTCCACACCACTATCCATCCCATAAGAACATGTCCTCAAGTAAATGAGCCTCACGTCAATTTTGTCGTGTTCGGATCTTTACATAATTTTATCCTGCGTCACCACACGAAACCGCCCTGACCTACGCTCAGTGCAGCGACTTCGCATAATCGCATTACATCGGACGGTAAATGAACCCTTGAGCAGTGGCTTAGGGTCTTAGAGACCATCCTAGGCTCTGGTCCGTCATTTCCACGATATAAATTCTTTTTGGAAAAAAAGTATATTTAACCCTATCAAATAATTCTTTAGAAACATTTATCTTTAAGATACTTACTCAGCCACTTAACCCCTTAAAGTAACAAAATCGGATAAAATACTCCCTGCATCAGTTTTTTAGCCAACATTTTTGCCACATAGACGATGACGTGGCAATGATACAGGAGGCCTTGCTATATTTTTCTTATTGTTTGTCCTTCATACCTTATCTCCTCTTTCTCTTTCTTCTCCATTCCCAAGCACTAGCTTCCATCGCCGCCAGCCAAAACAATGGGACGATGTGCCTCTTGCCAACTCCTCCAGGCTAGAGCTCCGCCTTGATGTGAATAAGACGGGGTGCTGCTAAGCTTTCTGCCTTGTCCATCGCTTTGCCCAAATCACAAACTACTTCATGGGCTAGAGGTTGAAGAAGTCCAACAAATAGGTTCTGCATTGAAGTGAGTGAGAAAAAAATTTATTTATTTTATTTGTTAAATAGTCACCAGGATAGTTGCTTAGGTGGCTAAAATCATCTTGAATATGTGTTAAGTCAGCAAAATTGACCTTTAAAACTGGATTTTTTGGGGGGGAGGGGGTTTCAATTTCTCCGATTTCATTGCTTCAGAGGGTTAAATGGCCAGAAAAATAGATCAAAAGGTAAAGTGCCTCTAGACCAATACTTGAGGGAGTTAAATATTTTTCTTTCTTTCTTTTTACCATGTATGCATCTTGATATCTTAGCCCACCTGGCCTGCTAGAAGCTGCAGCCAGCCCATTATTTGGCTCATGCTGGCGCTGAGCACTAATGCAATGGTTACAAATTGGGTTTGATGTTATGCAATTGGCTACTCTACACTGTGGGTCACGCTCCGCCACTGCCCTTCGGATTGGCAGTTCTGAAAAAACACAATATGGAAAGGCATCTCGCCACTGTCTACGTAAGCGGGCGTTGTTTCTATGGCCTTTTGATCAGATCTTCAAAACAGCGCTCGGTAAAGTGAAGCGCCCACAAAGTTTTTGATCAGATCTCCAAAACTGCGCCCACAAACGAGTTTGATCCATGCCTTACAGCCGTGCATTTGTCAGAGGGCTTTCCCTTTTCTGCCTGCTTTTGTTTACTTTTCATTCGTCAAGTGGGCACCAGTTTGTTTGTACCAATGCACACCGCATTAACCAAAAAAGAGAGAGAGAACGGAAGGAAGAAAAAGGAGTGACGCCTCAACCCTTGATTTCTGTAAAATAGCACATCAATATTTGTCTTTTTTCTTTTGCAGAATATCTGAAACAGAGTCAACAACACAGCGTAGAGCGGCAATCTCTCGCTTGAAGACGAGGGGTCATGATGTGAGCAACCATGGAAGAAGGTGAAGGGCGTTTCACACCTTGCCAAATCTGCAAGGTCTATTTGCAAATGTGCCATCCTATATAAATTGGGGAGTCATAGAGTGTTTGTGTGTGCGCGTGAGAGAGAGAGAGAGAGAGTTCTCATACATGCGGGGTTCTCTCAGACGGTGGCCATAGCTAATTGCTGGCTCCCCACTGGAATTTGGTTCCCGCATATGGCGAGCACGATTTGCTTACACGAGGCCCCTCTCCGTGCCATCAGCTCCACAAGAAGCTGCTGAGAGACTGAGGCGTTCTTGGATCAGTCACAGAAGAATCCCCTATAAGGTACCTCAAATTCAGTTCCGTTTTGCTCTCATGGGGAGTTCTTTATCAACATCTCCCTCTCTCCCTTCTCGCCCCTTCTACCATTTGAGAGCTAACAGTTCGTGACTCCAGATGCAATGCGAGTAGGTCTCTGTTACATTTGATTGTTTGTCTTTGATTTGTTTCCAAAAGATTGTTTGTCTTCGATGCTCTGTTCGGTTGCAACGCAATGGTCTGGAGTGAAACCCTTCCATTCGGTAGCGAACAGTTCCGTTCTGATTTGTCGCATCCTGTTTCTGGAAATGATTTCCGGTTGTAGAATGTTTCGGTTGGTGTTCTTCTGGTTCGATTTCTCTCTTGGACAAGACAGGACAGGAGAGCACTCCACTAACCGCTGCTCAACCCAAATCCAATGCAATTCGTCCGGTTTTATTTATTTATTTCCTTCTCGATTTCTTCATCTGCACAGAGCCGCACACACGGACAGTGACTTGTGTTACTAGCAAAGTGCCGTCATGCTAGACCTTTTGCCAACATTTCCGTAGGTCTTACGACTGAGACGTGTGAGCAACCGACTCTTTATTCTTTTTTTTTACATTTCTGGTAATGGTGATGTGTTTCTTGCTCCAGAGTCCAGACATTCCTCGGTAGAGAGTAGATAGAGTTATAATCACACCGCGGCAGCATGGAGAGGAAGAAGAAGGGTTGGTTTGAGCGCATCAAGAGGCTCTTCATCTCCGAGCACAAGCAGAAACCGAAACCAGAGAAGGTTTGCACTTCTCGTCTCAAAGTTTGATTTTTTTTCATTTGATTCATGATGCCGACAACGAAATTTCGTTCAGAAGGCGAAGAGCAAGAGATGGCTGGTAGGGAAGCTCAAGACGCAGCACTCGTTTGCTCTGCCTGCTCCGGCGCCGGAGTCGGCGACGGACCAGATTCAGATCAGGCAGGCGGAGGACGAGCAGAGCAAGCACGCGGTGGCGGTCGCGCTCGCCACCTCGGCGGCCGCGGAGGCTGCCGTCGCGGCCGCCCACGCGGCCGCCGAGGTGGTCCGCCTCACCAGGCCGCTAGCATCGGCGCCGCCGCGTCGTCCAGCGTCGTCCTCCGGCCATGAACACGCCGCCGTTGCCATCCAGTCAGCTTACCGCGGATACCTCGTAAGTGACCGTAGTAGCATCCCGTGATCCCATAAGCTGTAAACACCAGCCAAATTAAAGGTGGCTCTAATGGCGCCAGGCACGGAGGGCACTGCGCGCGCTCAAGGGCCTGGTGAAGCTGCAGGCGCTGATCCGCGGGCAGGCGGTGCGGCGGCAGACGGCGGCGACGCTGCGGGGCCTAGAGCACCTCGTGAAGATCCAGGCCCGGCAGCGCGCCAGGGCGAGCGCCGCCGATCACCCGGCGCCGGCCGCGGACGGCATGGACGCGCTGCTCAGGAGAGGCCGGGAGCTGTACGCCGCGGCGCTACACGTAAGTATACATCTTTCACTGATCACCATGCGTCGGCCGCCGGTCAGGAGGTTTCCCATTAGCTGGTGTGAATAGAGATCGGCGAACGTGCGAATGATTTGCGACGCTCATGCGGTACTCGCATAGTTCCATGTGGGATTAAAGTGACACGGCATGTGGGGTTAAAGTTGGCAGCAGCAGCAGTAGCAGCAGAGCAGAGGTGTCCCGGCGTGTAATGCCGATGTGTCTTCTTGCTTGATGGGTAGTAGTAGTACGTGCATCCATGTGGGTGATTCTCGGGGATGTTGGTAGCATCGTGTTGTCCCTGTCTGTCCGTGCTGTTATTCCTGTGCCAATCTAGTATAGACGCTGCACTACGCTAAGCTACACATTTGCATCAATCAGTTGTGTTCGGGTTCGGTGGGCATGTGGATATGGATGTGGATGTGGATGTGGATGTGGATGTAGTTGGGGCGACCAGTAGTCAGTAGACTGCAGTGTAGGCCCTTCCCAAAACGTGACGAGACTTGCCAGCGTGAATGTACTACCGTCCATCTACGAATCCGCTACTAACCCTCTGTATGAGGTATGGATGTGCCAGTAGAAACTGGTGTAGCGCAGATCACGAGGCCCTGTCTGGGTGTTGGAGAGAATAGAGATCAGATCAGAGAAGACACAAGCATGCGAGTACTGTAGTCAAAAGTGAGCGCATCTACTTGGCATATTCGACCGCCGTGCCGTGCCAGTTACTCCGTACTTACTACTGCGTCGGTCGGTGAAGGAGCTGCCGGGGATCGAAATGATTGATCGTCGCGTCGCCGAAGCAAAGCCGCCCTGAAACTTACTTTTGCATTGGGGCCTCCTCATGCCGTGTTGTGTGCCGTGCAGGAGCAGCAGCAGCAGAGCAGCAGGGGATGGGACGGCAGCACCCTCTCCAAGGAAGAGATGGGCGCCATGATGCGGAGCAGGGAGGAGGCCGCCATGAAGCGCGTGCGCGCCCTGCAGTACGCCTCCCTGCAAAACGTACGCGATTTCTCTCGGTCCCACTGACATTAACATACCTAGTATTTCACGCACGAACTGTCACTGACGAACGGGTCTCTTTTGTCAGGAGAAGATCGGCATCAGGAGGCAGCCGATGTCCAGGGACGAGATGGAGACGCTCAACCAGCGGTGGAGCTGGCTGGAGGAGTGGGTCGGGTCGCAGCCGTTCGACAAGGATGTCCCCGTCGCTCACCAATCTCCGTGCAGGGACGTCGACGTCGACGTCGTCGTCAGCCGCCAGCAGCAGCAGCAGCAGCAGCAGCACCCGCCGGTGCTTCGCTCCAGGGGATCCTCCCTCGCCTGCCTCGGCGACGACGACGACAGCCGGCTCGGCTACTCGGCCAGGCGGTCCTTCGTCCGCGTGAGGCGCACGCCGGGGCGGGCGTCGGACGTCGACGACACGCTGCAGGCGTGCTCACCGGCGGCGTTTCCCGGGTACATGGCGTCCACGGCGTCCGCCAAGGCCAAGTTCCGGTCCATGAGCACGCCCAAGGAGCGCTTCGCCGTGGCGTCGGATGCCTACTCGGAGCAATGCTTCCCGTCCTTTGCGGACCGCCTCATGTCGCCGATCCCGTCCATGTCGCCGATGCCTTCCATCGCCAGCGACATCGTCTTTGCTCGGTCCAGCAGGCCGCCGGTCGCGCAGAGGTCGCCGCGGGTGAAGGGCCCCATGACGCCCACGAGGTCCCGGTCCAGGAGGTCGCCGAGCCGCCACAGCTTCGGCTCTGAAGCCGCGCTGCACCAGCTGCAGATGGAGCAGTACACCCCGATTCGGTAGACAGGAAGTTCTTTGTAATGCAACGAACGCTGCATCTCTGGTCCCTTGTTGGACGATATAAAGGAAAAAAGCGTGCTCTGTCTGTTATGTTTTTTCACTGGAAGGTTAGCTTTTCAAACTATGCTATGCAGTAATGCAATATGGATCCGCAAACTTTTAAGGTCACATATACGACACGTACGCATACAAGATGGAAGAACAAGAGGATTCACTGAAGAGTTTGTAAGAGCAACTAATATTCTGATCAACGTTTCTCGATGCATAATAATATTAATATCTCAAGGTGGTTTTACATGATCACATAGGCACAAGCGCACGCACATTGTAAACAAAGTTCCAAAGATTCGTCGAGTGTATTCAGTAAAGGGCAAAAATACAGCTGGTCCCAAATTTGACTTAATGAGTATCTGATCGATTAGTAAACTACTACTGGTGTACTCCAATTGCAGAATTGAGAAAACGTCAGTATCGCTCACGGACGATCCAAGGGAGGTCCATCATATAGGGATCATGCATCTAGACTACAAGTTCCTGATTCAATAATGTGGAGACAATAAGACAATGATCATAAAAAAGCCATAAGGACTTCTGATTTTATTCATTCAAGAAATGAGTGAAACTCACATGAAAGCGCTTCTGTAGATCACTACTTGATCATGTAGAATTCTAGCATCTCTTGTTCCACAGGATGAGTTTCTCCCACTATGATGAGGCAGTGAAGGGGTGGGCCAAAATCAACATCTAGTAGTTTCTTCATAGGGCCAGCAACAATCTTCTGATCATCACTTCCAAGGCGAGCTACACCCATACATAGTGAATCTGGGCCATATGCTGGAAATAAAATGATCTTTCAATGTTAATTTTGCAGCAAGACCCACTTGGCTAGAGCAAACAGAACATTTAAAGCACTACTAAGAATATCTGTGTTGCAGAGGTTCAAGGAGGTGTCTAAGACCCTCCTGCTATCGTGGCTAGCTTCTCTAGATCAATCCTAGGCGTGCTTCCTTTGTGACCCCCCTTTGTACATTCTTCCCCTAGATCTTGTACATATTTTCTTACACAAGTAATAATATATATACTGTCGGGGACTCCCCTTCCCTAAAAAATCTGTGTTGCAGGATATGATCAGACTTTGATAGGCACATCAACTCCTGCTTAAAAAGAGCATGTTTGGAAGAAAGCTAACTAGAGGAAAATAAATTAAAACACAAGAAAATACCAGATCCCCCACGCAGTTCCTCCACCTCCAAAAGCTGACTTATTGCAGTGTTTACAGTCATGAATCTTGGTGGTTCATACACTTTCTTTCCTCTGAAAGTGAATATCCCAATTAAATACAATGGCAAAACACGAACAATGAGCAAGTCTAAGGGAGGAGAATGCAGAGACATGATATCTCTAGTGCATATCTAATTCTTGATAGAATTGCCGAAGCTACTTCAAAAACAAAAAATTACACAAATTACCTGCATAAGGACTCGAGTGTTGGCTCCTTAACACGAATATCTGCATTGAATAACAGAAACAACCAGTTAAGTGATAATGGTAACACCGAACCAAGCCCACTAGCAGTAGCAGATAAAGTAACATGAGCACCGGTATTGAAAACAAACTTTCCTTAAGCTCAAGTAATCAGAATTGTACCTTAACTTGCAGACAAAGTGATAGTAGGATCACCAGTTGCTGTTACCAAGTTACAAGAAACAGTGACTAGGAAATATTTAAGTGTCTAGTAATGTCGTATAGTCATCATTGTTACACCTTAGTTTCATCGCGGTATATAAATATGTTGAGCATGTATGCGTTTCTCATGAAAAGATTCAAGGCCCAATATCATGTAGGGAAATGTTAACTGTAAGACATGCCATCTATCTACAGCTTGTCATGGTCAATCTTAAGAATGCCGAGTGCAGACTGTAGGTCAAGCAAGATTTACAAACCTAGTAGGCAAAGGGTGTGCAAGCCAAGTCGACGATTGTTCTGAATTTTCTCATAGAAACTATCTGGTCTCCATGTCTCTGTGAAGAAAGGTATAGAGATGGTCTCTCCGTAGCGGTAAAGTTGCAACCCACAAACTCCAACTGCGTTCATGACAGATGCATTATGGATAACCTTCACTTCTACCCCCATGCTCTTGGCACGAACAACCAAATCAGTGTGTGTGGTCGCCCTGCAAATCTCATCACAATTACATACAGGGGGGGAAAAAGCTGAACTTACCGAACTAACACAATCTGAGAAAACTACAAGAATATCACACGTCTGAAAAGTCCTTACCCTAAGCTGTATTCACAATAACGTGCATGCACAAAGACAGGATCATGCATCCAGGGCACATATGTGCATGGACAATGACATAAGAGAAATTGTGTGCCTAGAGTTATCTGAATGCGCATGCAAACATGTGCATATATACACGAAAACACATAAAGACATGGGATTTGTTATTTCTAAGATATCCGAGAAATTGTTATTTCCCAGTTGACCGAGTTGCACATCATCAAACCTACAGTTACATAGAAAATTTTGTGCAAACTTTACGCCTAAAAGTATGCAACCGCATCTCTAAAACTAAAGGCGTGTGCAATTCCTAAAATATACAACTACCCAATTAATCATTAGATAAAAAATCAACGTTTAAGATCGTCGACTTAGAAATAACAATTTCTCTGTCGACTTAGAAATAGATGCTCCCTAAGACATGTGGCACATGCTCTTTTCCTTTGGAAAAAACAACAGACTTTGAAACCCCAAGGACATGTATCGAATATTAGAAGTGAGGCCAACGATAATGTAACTGACATTACCAAATCGACAAGTATACAACATACAAATGCATATCCGAACAAACACATTTTTAGATAAATGCATGGACATTATTACGCAAACAGGAATACATTTTTAGATAACCTCATGTTCATGGCCACGAACGGAACGCTGAACAAAATTAGGCATACCCAAATCTCTGTGACAAATGAGCACGCACATGCTACAAGCTAACACCCACACGCCCTACACAGCCAACTCAAACACCAGATAGAAACAGAGCAATCATTACCCGAACGGGTCGCCGACGACGAGGAAGGCGACGTCCGCGTCCGCGGCCTCGCGCAACACCTCGTCGGCGCGCTCCTCCACCATCTCGCGGTCGGCGACCGTGATCTCCTTCCCGTACAGCTTCTCCTGCGCAGGAATGGGCAGGAAACGGGAGGTGAGCGACGACCCCAGCCCTGGATCAGCTGGCGCGGCCATTTGCTCGAACAGGTGGTAGGCATCAGAGAGAGAGAGGCGGGGGGAGACGCACGAGGTTGGCGAGCGCGGCGGGGTCGAGGCCGAGGGAGAGGAGGGAGGTGTAGGCCTCCATGTAGATCTTGGCGCAGCGGCGGACGGCGTCGAGCCCCCGCACCGTGATGTCGCGCTCGTCGCCGAGGCCGAGGCCCACTATGTACAGCATTGCGGCGGGCGTTTGCTTCTTCTCTCCTTGCTCTGTCTTCTCTCGTGGAGGGTGGGGAAACTGGCGACGCGAGTACAGAACACACTGTTTGCCCGTGCTGCGATCTTATATTGGAGTAAATTTCGCACAACTCTCTGCGCCTATTGTATAAACTATCACAAAACTTCAAATTTAAGCTTCAATTTTTAAAAACTTCAGATTTTAGGTGATCTTGTGTAATAAAACTTCAAGTTACTAAACTGCTGCTACGTGGGCCCGCCTAATCAGACCTGAAGTTTTGTAATACAAGAGCGCCTTAAATCTGGAGTTATGTGGAACTGAAGCTTAAATTTGGAGTTTTGCAGAATTTACTCGACAACAGGGACTCAGGAATCGAGTACGGGGGACTGTTCTGTATACGCGCTAGTGTCATTTACCAGCTCAAGTTGTAGTTGGCTCCATTTATCTTTACCACCCAAGGACATCTACAGTGTACTAGAAAAACGTGGTCAAATTATTATTACTAGACGATTGAGAATCATTGGCGCGTCTCTTGACCCGTTATTTGTTTGGTAAATTGACTTTTCGTAGTTGACTGAACGGAGATTGCACCGTAAGCCTTAGCGCACCCAAATACGCTGCCGACTTTAGTATCAATAGAATGTTATCAACTGGTACTCGGCCCTCATGTAGAAGCCACGAAGAATGACAAAAAAAGGGAAATGCTAAGAAGTGAGAGCACAATCACCTCATGAGACACAAAAATGGAAATGAAAAGGATTCTTGCCACGTCATTGCTAAATCTTATTACACAACAATGACAATCTGCATCTGTGTATTGATACTGTTCAAGGACTAATGAACTATGTTGCTTCTACCGAATTCCACTACAGTATGCAATGTACAAGTTATAATGCACCCCGCTCTGGGCTTCACAGAGTACCAACTAGTTCGATTCAACAGCTCCGAATAGCTCCTTCCATTTCTCCGGGTCGCTCCCAGGTCCTGCGCCCTGCATCATGTTATTACCATATCAATCAGAAGATAAAAGAAATTTCAATTAGGAATCCTTTCAATTAGTAACTAGGAAAATAAACGACAATGCATTTGAAGTGAGGTCCATTTGGTGTGTAGTTCTATTAGGGTAAAAAAAATTCACGCCATGAGTCGAAGTAAATAGCAGGGTAAAATATGCACCATCACCCCTACTAACCACACACACCCACCTCCATTTTATGTTGAGTGTAAGTTGTCGCAATGGTAAAAATGCAAGGAAAGGTTTAAATCACGAATTAACATCATGTCAGAACACATGAGTACCTTCACTGAACTAATCTCGTATATTTGTCCTTCGGTAGATTCAGTATCCAAAGCTTGGATACAGGCTTCTGCCACCACCAATCTGCTAGCTTCTCCCACAAGCTTGTCACCTAATAGGATAGTGACGAAGTGTTAGAGGAATAAAAGAGCTTAGCAAAAGCAGTAGTTCATCATCAAATGGAGGGGGATAACAAAATGAGTAACCTTGTCCTATCTCAACTGCTCGTCTTTCTCCAGCTGTAGCTTTAAGAAGTGTGTTAAGATCATAGGAAGTGTAGGGCCCCATCAGTTAATCTCCCAGGTCTGCAAGCAGCTAGTGCCATATCAGAAGAACATGTCCATGATGAGCCCACGAATTATTATTTTTCTGTACATAATATTAACCTGATAATGGTGAAAGGTATGCCTGAATTGCGGACAAAGTCTTCTGCCATCTTCTTGTACTTAAGCACACCTATTAAATACTGAAAATGCGTAGTACGGAATAAGGTTAAAAAGGTATACGTTATAGAAGTTGAAGAAGTAAACATAAAATTAAATTAACAAAAGAAATATCCGGGTGAAAGGCACGGAAACATAAGTTAGAATGAATAAGCATGCAAGTCATACACCACAGATACGCTGGCTTACAGGAAGTTATTGCTAAAATGAGCTACTAAACTTTTGCATGTATAAACTGTTTATGAAACTTTGGTGAAAATGTGAAATTTTAGTATCACACATGGAATACATGAAACTTTGCTTCAGAGAGTAGTATGATGACAGGGAAGTTCAATTGTAAAATACCAAAGTTCTTCATTGGACTTATAAGGTATACCTCCATGGTATTTCGTTGTATTTTGTAACACCAATGGATGACACCAAAACCAATCTTTTAATTGTCTGTGGCATGGCGCTCACCAGATTTCTGATGCCATCCCAGTCTAGAAACAGGAAATGGTGCGTAATCAGTAACAAGCGACAAAACAATGTCTGCTGACCCTTGAATTCATCACAGACGCTGCTAGCTTGTTATATATGGGATAAAGATGGATCTGGCTATATCAATTTATAAAAAATAGCATCAACATTTGTGGACCAGGAATGAGTATGAGCAGTGGTGTGCCATGTGCACGATCATGATCAACAAAAAGTACATGCCAAGCTCTGAAAACGAATGTCGAGATTTCAGAATTCTCTAGCAACTTAGCATTCTGCGACTGTCAAAATTCAATATTTAATTTCTTATAGACTCCCCAATATTATCCTTGCCCCAAATCCCAGTGTCTATCTTAAAATTTGCATTTGGCATAGAATTAGAAAATAGAAAATTTCATTAAAATAAGGTAACTGCAGAATCTTAGGCAGCACGTACCTACACGTTCAGGAGTGTTATCCCCATCCCAGCGCTTTGACGGAAATGCTGTAGTCCCAGTAGTACACATGTGTAACTCCCTATGAAAATAGACCCTATATTTCGATTTATTCAATCATGCATAAATAGATAGTCCACAAACTCTGTATGGGTTCAGCTTTAAAAAAACGAGATAGAAGAGGACGACCTCAAATATTTCTGGATTCAAATCATCAGCATTTCTCGTGTCCGCTTCATAACCTGCCACAAAGAAGCAACTCATATGAGCAAAATTCACGCACAGGAGAAAATAGAATGTTGAAGCTCTGGATGTAAGATTACCTGCAAAACACTCTCATCTTGCTTGCCAAACAAGGACACTGCCTTTTCAGGGTTTCTTAGGAGCAACCTTGACTTGATGTTCCTGCGCAGCAAAGATGCTACAACCAACTGCCCTGCAAGGATCTACACAATAAAAAATCCAACCATTGCTCTAGTAACAGTGAAAACTGTAGGTGCAGGATAATGATATGTATAAGATTGACTAAGATGCAAAGCGGGTAGGAGTATGGCCCCGTTTGGGACAGCTCCAGCTCCACGAAAAAGTGAAGCTGGGTTTTCATAGCTTCACTTTTTCGTGGAGCTGAAACTGGAGGTGCATCGAAGATGGTTAGAAATTATATTTTATTGACATTGTATACTAAAAATAAATATATAAACTATTTTATTTTAGTTTTTAATCTTCAAATCTGACGTGAAGCTGGGAGCTGGAGCTATCCCGAACGGGGCCTATATATGTCCAAAAAGTACTAACATGTTTAGATTGTTTGCACAAAACTCCTGCTTTGGTGTGCTAGTAGTATTGGACGAAACGTGCATCTATTAAAGTGCACACATATCTAAATTGGATTTTGTAGTTATGACGAAACAAAACAGGAATAGCTCACACATCAAAGAACAAAGATGACTAATGACAACCGTTTGTATAGACGGCTTCTGCTCTGTGTAGTTTAAACTAGGACGGTAGGACCCCTAACTCTGGTCAGTAATAAACCTAGAATTCTGCTAGGACTCAGCTGTCTAAATCAGATTTGGATTGCAACTCCAAGACAGGTGAACACTTGAACCATTACTACAGACTATGCACCCTTCTATTTTCATTCCTTGGTCGACCACTCGACAGTGTCTTGTGCTCAGGTAAGCTCATCGGATTCAAAAGGACAGGCTGGGCCCAGTTGCCCTTCACAGTAGTAGTAATCAACAATGGGAAGGACAACCACAATTCATGACCTCAGATATATTATCACCCTTTGCTCTTTGATACTGACGGCAAGCGCGAGTTGTGGGGAACAAGAAGAGGTCGCAGCTGGCTGCAAGTGAATTTTGGGGGAATAGACTCACAGAACAACTGACAGTAATTAGGCGGAACGGCACACCGGACACCACTAAGTCAGTTTGACCTACGAGGACACGCCTGACAGCACGAAACATTTGTTCAATCTACTGATCTAAAGGATAACGCCTAACACCACTGAATTCCAAGGTAATTGACTGCATGGTGCATGCTTAATGCCAAAATGTGCAACTCAAATAATTCCCTTTTTTTTTGTTCCTCTCACAAACTTAAAGGTGCCCTCCAGCAAACTGTAAATGAATTTCTCTAGTCGTGGTTGATCCCACATCGTCTTAGTTTCTTACCTACTATTTGTTTGCATCGACTTCAAAAGGTGTCTAAATTCATATAATACAATGCTTGTAGCCTAAGTTTTTATTGGGCACCTGTAGCCTAAGTTGCAGCATGGAAGAAAAAAAAAGGCCCGATCTTAATAAATCATAAAAATGCAAACTGAACTTGTAGTTGAGCACTACTGATGGCATTAAGTAGCATTTCCATGCCGTCTTACAATTTTAATCCGAAGCTGCAATCCGATAACAGGTATGTACAATCGCAATCAGATTCGGGAGAAAAAAGGAGCGTTGCAATTTATGAGCTGACATCCTCTTCGAAATCTTACGCGCATAAGCGAAAAGCTGCAAAGGAGTCATGGAGAGCAGACGTGATGATCTCCTACCTACGCCGCCGGTTCCGCCGACGACGAGAACCAGCTTGGAGGAGGCCTCAGCCGCCTCCTCCGCGCCGAACTCGTCCGACCCTTCCGTCCGTCCACACCGCTCCTCCTCCTGCGGCACGGCCCTCGGCTCCACCGCCGCCGCGACACGCCAGCCACCTCGACCCGCCGCCGCAAGTCCCGAGGACGAGGGAAGCGAGCAAGACGGCAGCACCGGTCGACCACACCTACCAGACTGCGCCGAGACGAGCGGGTGGCTGTGGTTGCAGATTAGGCGGCGCGACGACGAGATCGCGAGAGCAGGGCTAAGGTGAAGCCGTGGACATTGCTGGAGACGACGAAGGGGAGAGGAGGTCGAGAGTACGGAGAGGAGAGGGAGATATCGGGGAGGCTGGGCTTGGGCGCGAGTGGTCGGAGACGTGCGGCGCGGCTCAGCCACAGCAAAGCCCGGAACGGAGAAGCGGGCAGCCGTGTCCCCATCGCCACCGACCCTTCATCCGACGCGCGGGTCATCTCCACGTCGTGCCATGCGAACCGTACGTACACTGGAGTCCATCCGTATCTCGCTGGTGGGCCCCGGCCGCTCGTCTCTTCGGACATACGACGTACGGGCAAATCAGAAGTGCCGCGCGCCGAATAGCGCGAGGGAGCTGCGAATCACCACCGTACGAGTAATGTATAAAATCAAATCAAATAATTGCGCGGCGCTATTCCAAGCCACGGCAATGCAGGAGCTAGAAGGTTTGTGACCTACTGTGTAGGTAGTCTTTTGGTACCGCAGCATCGGCCTGTGCCGGTGTTTTCTTTTTCTTTTCTTTTTTTCAAATCATGCAAGAGGGCTGCACCTATTATATTAAGGAGGAGAGAGCAAGGAAAAATATTATATATACTGAACCAACAACCAGTGGCCCAGGATAGCTACAACAATACAAAACAAAATGTCAACATAACAACTACAAAACAGCTAGAATAATATTATGTCCAAACCTTTGGCACCGACTCGCCTCCATCGATGAGACTTAAGTTTTAATCAGATATAGTGTGTCCTGAAGAGGCATATAGACTTTATTAAAGATCCTTGTTGTGCTCAAACCAAATAAACCAGGCGACCAAGATCACTAAGCTGTCCAGCCCCTTACGCAGACCCTCATCAATACAGAGACTGGAGATGGACCACCATGGTTCCAACCCCACATTAACATTCGGCTTCAGGAAGTGTAGATTTGCCCATTCAAGAATGGAGCACCAGAAAATGTTGTACCGGTGTTTTCAGTTGGATGACTACGAATCACGCAAAGCTGTTGTGAAATTAGGCTCTGTGGCGGCGATGACATCGTTTAACTTTCACGATTATTTTCGTGGTTGCTTGGTTCACTAATTGTAATACCAAAATGTGTAGCATATGATTCATTAAGGAAATATGTAAGAAAAAGACGATATCAAGATTTGTTAACAAGGTTTAGCCGAGATGTCTATATCCTTTAGAGTGCTTTTATAGGCATTTCACGTTGAATATATTAATCACATGCACGATTACCACCACCCCACACCCATTCTTTCTCGATATTGATTAGCCAAATCTCCACCACAATTTTGAGGTATCCACCAATCTGTCTAGGTCCCCCTCCCCTCCCCACCCCGCCCCAACTCAGATTTGGCTTGGTTATAACATGTGACACCTTCTCTTTTTACAAGAGAGGTCAAAGATACAAGTGTCCGATTCCATCCTATCTACACATCTAGTAGTACCATGTTACGAAATACTATAAGTTTCTTAAGTCCAACTTATAATCTACTAGTATGCATATTTGACACAAACTCAATAGAGATAGTATACAATCGCTTCAGAGGTACAAAGCTCTTAGTTAAATGTACACCTTAACATGAATATGTTGGTGAACTTTGGAAATATATCATCAGCGTCTTCTTTTTCAACAAAAGTAATAGGCAATCTAGCCTCGTATAGCTAAAGTTCGCACTATCTTTTATCCAGGGGGAACTCTTACAGAAGAGTGAAGACCTTGTTTGTGTACAACAAATATAGACAAATAGGAAGCTTTGCGTGGCGCACGCCGCGAGTTTGTGCAAACCATCATTTTATATTTTGCACTCCTCTTCGGCGGGTTTGTGCAAACCATCATTACTTTTATATTTTGGACGGCGGGCTCTCCAAACTTCACCGGAGAAGGGACAAAAAAGGTCCTATTTACACTAGATCTATAGGACTACTAGCTAGGACTGTACAGGGATGGGACCCTCGCCCGTATCGTCATCGGCAGCAAGCTGGAGAGGAAAGAGGAGGGGCCGACGAGCTCCTGGAAAGGGGTGGGCAGAGGTGGAAGAAAGGGGGCGGAGCTTCTAAGAAAGAGGAAGTGGGTAGTTAGTTTTAGTTTAACCTGTGTGCATGGCTGGGCCAAAAGATGTGACAACTTCGTCAAGGGGTCGATAGAGAGGCACTTGATGTTCATCTTCAATGCTAAACCATTCTGACTTCCGGACTTTGTTTGGAACATCAACCTCCAAATACTCTGAACGTACTTCCAACTGCTGGATTTTGTGCTTGGTCTGCCTCCTTCTAAACGCCTGTTCAGTTTACACGCCGATTTTACTAAGGACACTCCTTTTGGATCCGGATGCCACGCGATAGAATCTCTAATCTGATCACGAATATGAACTGGAAGAATAAGCTGAGCATCTCGGCGTAGACATACAGCTCCAGAAGGCCCCTATCCCACCAACCTGTCACCGGATGGATCAAAATCACACACCATATCAAGTGTACCGGGAGATGCCATGACCGAGGTAATTTGGTCCCTGGTGTACTGTGTAGAGATGCAGATTGCACTATCTCAAGTATGTTCCCTTCATTCTTTAGTGTTTTGACAAAAGAATGAGCAGCCAACGAGCGTGCCGTTCCCAAAGTCAAAAGGCATCAACTATGTTGAAACAAAATTGGGTTTTATTACACAAAAGATGGATACACGGCGAAAACAAACTGAAGTATGAAGCCCGCAAAGCAAAGCCTTCTATTTCTTCTTCCCAGCTTTGCCCTCCTTCCTTCTGACAATCTCGTCGGCATATCGGATACCCTTTCCCTTGTATGGCTCAGGAGGCCTCCACTTCTTGATGGTGGCAGCAAACTGTCCGATTTCGCTCTTGTCATAGCCACTCACGATGATCCTGGTGTTCTCCTCAACCTTAACTTGCAGCCCTTCTGGAACAGCCATCCGGACAGGGTGCGAGAATCCCAAGTTCATCACGAGATCTTTGCCCTCCACTGTCGCACGATATCCGACCCCCACTAACTGAAGCTTCTTATCGAATCCTCTTGACACCCCTACGATAATGTTGTCCGTCAGGGTTCTGCATTGAAAATTTGCAACCGTGTTTTTAGAGGAAAAAACTAAGGGAGAGGCAAGACACGATCATAATTTCATAGAGATCATTAATCTAACCAAGTGATGATTAGCAAATGTACAAACATTATTCTGCAGAAGAACCTTATGCTGTTGTGCATAAGGCAAATAAAATTTAGGTACCGGTGAGAGAAATATTAAAGGTTTGGCTGAAGCCAGAAGGGTAACTTGATCATGCATAAAACACTAGATTCCTTCATATGAACAGAGGACTGGGTGATAAATGCAAGAAACAAACATTTCTATCCAAATCTGTGTCAGACGTGCCACAAGAACTTTGTCTGTTTCTTCGCAGAAGGTAGGTTAGACTATGTTTGATGTACATGAAAAAGGTATGGAGCTGAACAAACCAAGATCGCCACCTATTATTGGGAAGATATGATGCCTTCTAAAAACAAGAAGTTAAATGTTGCTATCTGGAAAGTAGATCCTTGTAGGAGCTAGTAGGAGTATATGGTTGTGCTTTCTATTCCTAAACGGAAAATACCTTCTGTGATACAACTTAATTTTTTCAGGCACTACATATGTGAATAATGTGCTTAAGGGGCATTTTTCCGTGCTACTGCTGTTGACCGCACTAAGTATGGCTCGTATATGTGAGTTGCGGCAAGAGCAGAGATCATGAGTAGCTAACTGTAGGCATACAGGTAAATATATGAAACGGAAATAATAAAATAGCAAAATACATTATGAGCAGTGAACCAGTGAAAATGAAATAGGTAAACTCATTTTGTACTTTCCATTTGTCAGTTTTACCTGAAAAGTCCATGCATCTGGTTCGCCCTTTTCGTTTCCACAGTCTTGAATATTCTCAGCTGACCCGATTCTTCTTTCACAACTTTCACTTCGTTTGGATAGTTTAATGACATTTCCCCTAGCGGACCCTTAGCTTTGACAAACTGCTGCTCTAATGTTAGAGTAACATTTGATGGAACTTCAATGGGCTTCTTCCCAATTCTAGATTCCTTGCATTCCACTGTTTTTCTAACAAAACTAACTCTACCAGTAGGGATAACACGAAGACAGATTCCTTGTGACTTCCCAAGGAAGCCAGTTCTTGAATTGCTGATTTATTTCAGACACAGAAAGAATTCAATAAAAATTTGTGTATTATATTGCAGAAAAAAACATAAAGCCTTTATATTATAAATAATAACACATTACTTTCATCGAGACACATCAGTAAACCGAAATAAAGAATTCAATAAAAATTTGTGTATTATATTGCAGAAAAAAACATAAAGCCTTTATATTATAAATAATAACACATTACTTTCGTCGAGACACATCAGTAAACCGAAATAGATATAAAATCATGAACTCTTGCAACAACTATTGTTACTGACTAGAAAGATGGGGTCCAAAGACCAAACGATAAAAGCTACAAAATCCCAAAATTGGTAGCCAAAAACATCATCTTCACCATGGACCACTTGGGCAGCATGCCAAGTATCAATCGCTTTTCTTGCTCAGTAATAACAACAGAAGAAAACATTCAAGAACAAATAAACTACCAGAGTTATTTCAGTTTGTGCCCGAAACATGCATAAATCTACTCCTTGTTCAGTATTCAGTTTATCAGTAGTAGGATAATGCACTAATTCATTCTAAGCTTTTGACAAGTAAACCTCCCAATCAATATAACTTTAGAGATGCTTTTGTAATCCATGAATCTGAGGTATCAATATCTGTAAACATGGTAATGAGGTTGTCGCAGAACAGCTCTAAGAGGAATAACTTCATGATTCATTATTATGACCTTATTTTGTGAATATATAAGGTCTCATATGTCAAAATGATTACTATCAACTAGCATCAAAGCAACATAAGGTAGTACTATATCCAAGGTCTTGGCACATTGAGCCAAAAAGTCGGATAATTATCCAGTCCCCTCATGCAACTCCTAAGATTTCTGTATAAAGGGCACTGAGCTCATCCAAATTATCGACACAATTTGAGATAATTCCATCCACAGCTACAGTGCTAGTAATGAAATGAGCAATCTGTCATTCATTTACGGGCCTCCCGAGAACTGTCAGGGAACTGCGAGAAGACATAATCTGATACACTAATTCGAACTCTCCTACAGATTCAGAGGCCAATTGGCCCAATCCCTAAGCCAATTGCATCCGAATCAAGAACTTTGGGCGGCACCACCACATATGCACTTTCCTTTGTCGTGACTATAGGACTAACTACATCCCATAACTAATGCCGGTTCTCCGGAACAACAAGCGCAGCAAATCCACCCAAGACCTCCGCCACGGGGGAAATTCTTGACCTATGTTGGTGGAACCACCGCGCTCCGTGCGTATTGACAAAAAGGGAAGGAAAGAAACGGAAGAAGAAGATAATGCGTCCGTGAGCGCTCATGCCTGAGGGCGGCAGTGAGGGAGTACTGGCTGGAAGGAGGTGAGAGCAGGCGTACCATGGGAGGTGGAGGGAAGGGGAGAGGGACGCCATGGACGGGCTCGCAGTTGCAGGGAGCTGCCGCCGCTCGCTCGCTGCCTGTGTTGTGTACCCCGTTCTCGTGCGGTTTTCTTATCTTTATCCTTGCAGCCTTCTCTAGCTATTATCCACGGAGGAAGGGGCCCTAAAGGCTGGAGTCTCGAGGTTCAGACCCGAAACAGGGCGGGTTCGGGTCCAGCGGGATGCAGGGTGATAATTGACAAATCAGCTGCGAAGTTACACATCCTAATTCTTAGGCCATCGTTCAACGTATCCAAGAAAGATACATGAGTTTCAAACGAGATCGTACGTATCATTCAGATGTACTCTAGCGGTTCACAGGAGCACATCTATAATTGTTGGTCCGGGGTCAATTGGCCCCAATGCTTTTAAACTCGGTGCATAGTCCCTTAAGCATTTGATCAAGAGAGTCATCATGTAGTGACCCTACGAGCGACAATCGACCGTTACAACTTTTTTCCCTCGACATGTCCTTGGAGGTACAACCTTACATATTTCTAGAAAGAAGGCATTATGAAGTTTTACTGCATTCAACAAGTTCTACTCCTGAGGTGTCGCTAACTCAGCGGTACAAGCCCAAGGTACAACCCCAAGGTACAACCATCTATCATGCATATGTGAATATGGATAGAGGAGAAATTGCAAACAACTATCGACTACTCTAGCACACAGTGTTAGACTTAGGAAGGCAAATCTACCGAGCATCTCGGTGCGCCTTGCCGATCGTCTTTCTCAACTGCACGGTTTCTTACTTTGCTCCTATGTTCTTTCATCAATTACGAATCGTCTTTGGCAAACAGAAAAACAATCACGGGTGTTAAGGTCCCTAGGTCGCTCCCCTTTATCCACCCAACCCACGTGTAGATGGATGGTGACAAGCGATGGCACCCCCAACCACGAATCATTATAAGTGCATTAGGGTGCGTTTTGTTGGAGGGCTCAACCTAGATAGGTTGGAGCCATCTCTAATTTTGAGGGTTACCTACTTGTTTGATCAAATGAATGAAGTGGATAGGATGACCAGGTTGAAAGAATATTATCTAAATATGCTAGATGGCACGAGCCAATGAAAACGGCTGAATGGAGCCGCCACCCTCGCTTAATCATGATCATTATCAAATAATTAGTGATAGTTAACAATTATTAGTGACATTTAGCATGCAACGGTAAGATTAGTGCTAGTGCGTTGATTAATGTATGATCGGTTGGTTGATTAGTATATGATTAGTGATGATTAACATGTTTTATTGTTAATTAGTAAGTATTATGACTAGTTTAGCATTGCTAGATACTTAGTGTGTTCATTAGTATATAACTAATCATTATTAATATAAACTAAGTAATATAGTCTCTTAAGTTAAATTAGTTCATCCCATCTAACTTCCATCCCTCCAATCAAATAAAAAATTGATTCATCCCATCTATCCAATAAAAAAAATAACTTATCTCATTCATGAAAAACTAGATGGTATTAATCTGTTCATCTGTATGCTTAGATGGCCGATGGGCGATGGCTAGGTGGACAAATTGGTGACTTAGGAGTTTTTTTCTAAATATTTTTTTATTCAAAAATTTCAGAAATAATACCACATTCAAAAAAATTGTAAAACTGGTCTTAATCGCCACTAGCCATGGCGATTAGAGCGCAACTGCCACGCTTCGTGACGATAGGGGCCAATCGCCAGCCGCACCGATGATATTAAGTGCTATCGCCATATGGGGTGGCGATAGGGCGCAATTGCCATCCCTGGTGGCGATAGGCAGTTACTCTCCATAACCGTCAGGACATAGGGTGCTATCTCCATGAGCTATGGTGATAGCGCCCTGACTATATAATCAGAGAGGGCAATCGCCATCTCCTATGTCGATTACGGTCAATTGCTACGCAGCTTGTCGATTCCATATTAAATCGTCGGTGCGGCTGGCGATTGGGTCCTATCGTCATAGTGTGTGGCGGTTACGCTCTAATCGTCAGGACTGGTGGTGATTGAGGCTAGTTTTATATATTTTTAAATATGGTATTATTTCTAAAATTTCTCAATAAAAAATAATATTAAAAAAAAGCTCGGTGACTTAGGCCGTCGAGGCAGAGAAGCGGTCTACTGGGGCAGATAAAATATTGCGAAAAAGAAGCACATGGTTGCGCGGCAGTCCGATCTAAGCGTACAAGCACCTTTCTTATACGACAATGTGCGGATGTTTTCTTTAAAATGTTGTGGGATATTATGCCTGTGATAGAATACAGTATCTCACACATGCTTCGTCCCAATCATTTCTTTGTCATCGCACTCAATAATGTCGCAAACTCCTAGTAAATGAATTTGCTTAGTCATTGTCATCGACGGCTTGGTATTTTTGTACGACAGGCAAATTACTGGTCAAACTACCACCAGCCTCGTTGCCTTCGTCACCGTTTAACCACAGGCACAAAATATAACATCGTCACCGGTGCACCACGAAACCCACCTTCCCCTCACTTTTCCCCCTCTCTTCTTCGGTTCTCCCCCCTCTTGCTCCTTTGTATCTTCTCCTCTCGCCGGAACCCTAGCCGTACTCTTCTGCGCAGGAGGCGGCCGGAGATGGACGACGTCGGCAGCGGCGGCTCGTCCTGGCCGTACGCCAAGAAGCCGCACCAGCTGGCGCGGTCGCTGACGTACCACCATCCGTACCAGGGCCAGGGGCGCCGCCTGCAGCCGGCGCGGCGCCACCAGCTCCCGGACGACCCCCGCGTCCGGGGCCCGCAGCAGGCGGTGGTGCTCTACACGACGTCGCTCCGCGGCGTGCGCCGCACCTTCGCCGACTGCTCCGCGGTGCGCGCCGTGCTGCGCGGCTTCCGCGTGGCTGTGGACGAGCGCGACGTGTCCATGGACGCCGCGCTCCGGCGGGAGCTCCAGTCGCTGCTCGCCGCGCGGGGCCGCGCCTTCTCGCTCCCGCAGCTCCTCGTCGGGGGCCGGCTTGTGGGCGGCGCCGACGAGGTCAGGCAGCTGCACGAGGCCGGCGAGCTGCGGCGCCTCCTCGAGGGCGCCGCGGGGCAGGACCCCGCCTTCGTCTGCGACGCCTGCGGGGGGGGTCCGCTTCGTGCCCTGCCCCGCCTGCGACGGCTCCCGAAAGGTTTTCATGGAGGAGGAGGGGCGCGCCAGCCGCTGCGGCGACTGCAACGAGAACGGCTTGGTACGCTGCCCCAATTGCTGTTCTTGATGCTCACTATACGAACCTTTTCATGTTAATAGTACAAGGATTACAGATTAGAGGTAGTACATACTGGCGAGCACGGAGGTGCATTTCTTGATTTCTTGGCCTGTAAATTCTCATGGTTATCTACTCCTTTGTGGGTTGGGTTTGCTGTTTGTGTTTGCCGGTGGACGAGAACAATGAGTTCTTGCCCCTATACTAGTTGTGAAATTTGCAGTGCAGCAGAAGATAGCGTGTGGTGGTTAACGAGCTGTGCTTAGATGTGTGTTTGTATGTATGAAATGTATCAAAAGTTCTGCACTGGAGTTAGTTGGATCAATGTAAGTAACTGGGCTTGCAATAATCATAGTATTCGTTTAATGCCTATCCCTATTTTGTTCCATCTTTTGATGCTTTGCTTGACTTATAGGTGAATAGTACACTATTTCTTTGTGTCTGTAAGATGGGACTATTAAAACATGACTTCATTGCACAATTCGAATGGAAGCCAGAACATAGGGCACAGCATTATTGCTCCTATAGCGTAGATGCAGTGCTACTACTGATTGTTTCCCCCTGTTTGGGTCACTGCCATAAATGTCTTGATCTGTAATATTCGTAAATGGCTCAGAATGGTCTAGAGATAAGAATTATTGGACTATTGAAGATGGGTTCACTTCACTCGTTTGTATAACTATTGTTTTTTCACTAATGACTACTATCCTAGATATGTCATGGTATGGAATTCTTTGGACTACAAGATCAAACCAAATAGTAGAACAGGGTCTCATAAATAATGTTCAACAAATTAGGATTCATTTAGCAACCGATTTTTATCTTCTGTTTGAACTCATTTCCATAATTCTTCTAGTTTCTTTAATAGGTGCAATCACTATGGCTCAGCAATAAGAAAAACTTAGAAAGAGTACAGATTATTAGAATTGGAAATCTAAAATAAATAACTAAAGAATTACAATTTTGATTTAGGATGTCGGACCCCAGATTCCGTAATAGAGAGTCTTAAAAGGAATCACTCACTAAGTCAAAACGTCAACCCCGACCTCAACTTCAGGGTGTCGATTCCCAGAGGAGTGGAGTGATATGGCTTCGAACAGCCCGAGACGTCAACCCCAAAGCTTACTCCGATAATTTAATGCACAGAGCAGTAGGGTGATATGGTCTCCTCACTCTTTCCCACTGAGCCGGAACATCAACCCCGACCTCGTCCCGGCAAATTAATGCACGGCTGGAGTAGGGTGATATAGTTCCCAACCTCTCAGTGGAGAGTCACTTCACTAGAGTGATTAAACTTAATAACTCTATGTTAAAGACTCTGAAATCCTACCTGCGTCATGCACTTCAAACATACACGCATTGTACACGATACAGGGGAGAACATGTTGGAAATATGCCCTAGAGGCAATAAATAAAGTTGTTATTTGTCATATTTCAAGTTCATGATAAAGTTTATTCTCCATGCTATAATTGTATTAATTGGAAACATTATTACTTGTGTGGTTATATAAACAACACCGTGTCCCTAGTGATCCTCTAACACTAGCTTGTTGATTAATTGATGGTTAAGGTTTCCTAACCATGAACATGAGTTGTTAATTAATAATAAGGTCATATCATTAGGAGAATGATGTGATGGATAGACCCAAGTTGAGCGTAGCAATTTGATCGTGTCACTAAGTTTTATTTGCTTCAGCTATCATATGTTAAATGTTCTAGTCCTTCGACCATGAGATAATGCCACTCTCTAGTACCGGAAGAATGCTTTGAGGGCATCAACCATCACGCCGTAACAGGGTGATCATAAAGGTGTCTTTCAGGTATCTCGGAAAGTACTTGTTGGGTTGCATGTATCAAGAGTGGGATTTGTCCATCCACGTGACGGAGAGATATTCTCTGGGCCCACTCGGTAATGCACATTCGATATCGCTTGCAAGCAAGGGACTAAGGAGTTAGTCACAGAGGATGTTGTATTACGGAACGAGTAAAGAGTACTTACCAGGAAACGAGATTGAACTAGGTATGGTGATACCGACGATCAAATCTCGGGCAAGTAAAATATCGTGAGACAAAGGAATGGAACATTCGACATCGTGGTTCAACCGATAAATGATATTCGTTGAATATGTGGGAATCAATATGGACATCCATGGTCCCGCTATTGATTATTGATCGGAGAGGTGTCTCGATCATGTCCGCATATTCCCGAACCCGTAGGGTCACACACTTAAGGTTCGTTGATGCTAGGGTAGAGAATGAGATATTAATATGGTGAGACCGAAATTTTGTTCGGAGTCTCGGATGGGATCCAGGACGTCACGAGGAGCTCCGGAATGGTCCGGAGATACAATTTCATATATGGGAAAGTATTTTTAGGGTTTCGGAAAGGTTCGGGATTTTTCCGGCAGAGTTCCGGAGAAGTTCTAGAAGGTTCCGGAGGGTTCTAGAGTAGGGCCCACTTATCCCGGAGGGGTCCACATGGACCAAGGGTACTGCATGAACAGTACACACGTGAATAGTGTCGTGTGAACAGTACCCCCTTTCCTAGATGGATAAGATCGATATCCCTTAAAAATAGGAGATCTAAAGATAAAGGAAAAATGGGGAACTTGGGAGGCAAGTTACTGTTCACGTATTGTTCACGTGAACAGTACCGAGCCTATATAAAGGGGGGGGAGGGCTGGGCGCAGCCCCCCTTGAACCCTAGCTGCCAGCCCCTCCCTCTCTCCCATCTACTCCTCTCCCGCAGCTGCTTAGGCGAAGCCCTGCAGGAATTTCTCCACCGCATCCACCACCACACCGTCGTGCTGCTGGAGATCTCATCTACCTCTCCACCTCACCTTGCTGGATCAAGAAGGAGGAGACGTCATCGAGCCGTACGTGTGCACATCTCGGAGGTGCCGCTCGTTGCGGTGCTTGATCGGATTGGAACACGAGAAGATCCCTCTCGCGGCTGGGAGGTATAACCTAGCTGCGGGAGGCTGCGGGCTTCATCGACAACGGTCAAATTCTCCGCTGCGTTGACGTGTTCGTCGAGGGTATGTAGATATGATCTGTCTCTCGTTGCAAGCTTCTTCTAGATTGGATCTTGGTTTTCTAGATTGGATCTAGGTTTTCGTTTGCATCTCGTAGGAAAATTTTTGTTTTCTATGCTCCGAATCCCATCAGAACAAACCAGTATCACAACAGAGACTCTACGACCGAAATTGCAATAATACTAGTTGTTCGGAAACTTTACAACATATACACAACAAAAGTTATTTACACAGCGAAAGTTTAAGTTGGCTGAGAAGCCTAAGGGTAGGGCCAAAAGTGGCGGCAGAACAAACCGAGCTGCCGAACCCAGGGGCAGGACCACTGCCCGGGATCACCAGCGACTAGTCGATGTCGGCGTCGATCTCAACGTAGAAACCATCCACTGCGGGAGTGGTTTCCTTTGCACGTAAATATTATCAACGAATGCAAGGTGAGTACAAAATGTACTCCGCAAGACTTACAAGGGAAAGTAGTAATAGATGCATCAGGTATCAAAAAGGGGCTATTTGTGGACTATTTTGTAGAAAGCTAATTTGTTCTTTCGAGAATACCTGTAAATAGATTGAAATCCGTCTACTAGAATACTTTGTAAAAGAGATGAGCTGAAACTGCATAGTAAAACTTAAAGCAGACCGTCGAACACCGAGAACCCTCGATCCTTCCTTGACCACCAGGGAGGAAACGATCGCTAACCCACATCCTTAGAGTTGGCAAGTTTTAGATTAGGGTTGCAGTTGTCTAATTCGACGCAGGTAATCACCAAGCTGTCCATAACCGCGGACACGGCTATTCGAATAGTTTAAACCCTGCAGGGGTATACATCTTTACCTACACGTATCGATCGACTCCTAATGCCAATGCAATTTACACACTTTCACGAGGTGTGCTGGCGGAGGGTGATCGAACATGACCTTTACAATGCTTTCGGCTTAGGTATGAGCCGCCCTAATAGGCTAATCCGCAAACGACAGTTCGGCCGATACTTCGACACGGTCCCACTAGTTGTGTCAGGTGATACATCCCCGGTCCCGGACCGTGTGTAACCCTCACTCCTATATTGTTGCACCACACCACCTTCTTTTCCACTCACCCAATACACGAAATCGGCAAACTATGCGGCTCATCACCTAAGCCTAGACAAATTATTCGGTCGGGGGTGGCCCATTATACACCCGTGTAGTAGTACACAAAATCTTGGGTCAATATACGTCGGAAACCGGTCCTTGTGGGATGAACGAGACAACCCACCATGCTCCGAGCATGGCCTCTCGTCTATGCCCGATTGATATTAGTCAGGATTATTAAACAGTTTCCCGGTGAACACCCACATATCCTCTAACCCATCCAGAGTGTTGTGTTTTGTCTGCCATCCCAGGAATTACGACTTTCACACCTCTAAGCAAGTCTAAGCATCATTAGCTGTATAAGCAATATTAACACAACAAGTAATCTACTCTAAATAGGTTGGGAGGGTCGGTGGTGTTGATTGAGCGACAGAGTAAGTTTTCATGCAAGGTATAGGGCTAACTTAGCGTAAAATATCAGTTGAACGCATGCGATATTATTTGAAAACAAATAGTAATCTGAAAGTAATGGGATATCCGCAAGATGTTCAAAGAGGGCTGCTTGCCTTGCGGTTCAGCTACTAGGTCCTGCTCCTGCTCAGGATTGTACTCGTCGAGATCGTCCGGTCCTATCGGAAAGAGCGACAACACCGAAATGAAACACACGAAATAATGAATACCACGGCGAAGAACATCGGCATGATATGAAATGTATGCCATGACCTAAAGGATGCAGAATAGGGACTAATGCAAGTGGAATCAGGTTAATCGGAGTTCGGACGCTCGAGATATCGCGATCCGAAATTCTCCGGCTAATCGGGGAAACCCTAATTCAAGTTTTTAGTCAATTTCATTCTTTATTAGCATGCAACCATGGATGAAAATGACATATTTGAATAGCTCTCATTTTTCTGAACATTTTGATATATTATTTGCATTTTTCTGAGTTCAGATGAATTTTCTATGAATTTTATAAGGTTTAATCCAATTTAATCCCCTTTCTTGTATTTTTCTCAGTAAATAAAATAAATATTTAAACCTAAATACTTTTGCTACTCAGCTCCATACTAACCTTAGAGAATGACAGTGGGCCCCCTTGGTCAATTTGGGTCAAAATTGACCAAGTCTATGACAAGTGGGGCCCACATGTCATATAATTCCTATTTTCTTTTACTGATTTACTTAAATCCGACGTGTGGGTCCCAGGTGTCAAAGACACACATTCAATTAGCTCAATTAATACACTGTTAACCATTAATAAGGGCCATTAATATGTCGGATTAACCATAAATTACAATCATTAGTATTAAAAGATGTATTAATCACAGTTAACATTTAATACGCCAATAAATATGTCTTAAACGGTTAATCACGGGGCATTAAGGCCCTTAACCGCCGGTCGGGACCGGCCGCTGCCGCGGGCTCGGTCGGACCAGGGTGAGGCCGTCGCCGGCGGCGAGTTCCCGGGGAAGGGCACGGCGGCGTCGGGGCTTACCGGCGAGGCGGCTCGGACTTGGCTCCGGTCGGCGGTGGGGCGGAGGAGAGGTGCCGGGGCGGCGAGCTCCAGGGAGGCGACGGGAGAGGCAACCGGGGCGGGGCAGCGTGGCGACGACGTGGCCAAGGCGAAACGGGGCTCGTGCGGCGGCCGGGGAAGGTGAGGGAGGGAGGCGACGAGCTCGGGCACGGCGACGAGGGCGGCCGGGGGAGGAGCACCGAGGGCGACGACGCTCGGGACTTCGGGGCGAACGGGGACGAGGTGGAGCTCCGGCGGCGTCGACAGCGAGGCGAAGGGCGGCGAGGCAGCGAGCTCCGGTGGCGGCGCGAGGCAGAGGAAGCGGCGGGGCTCGATGGCGACGAGTGGGGCGGTACGGGAGGGAGCTCGGCGGCGGGAGAGAAAATGGAGAGGGGAAGAGAGGGGCGGGGAGCTGCGAGATAGCCGAGGGGAGGAGGGTTTTAAGGGGAGGCGGAGAGGGGCGGGCGAGGTGGCGCGGGTGGCAGGAGGCGCGCGCCACGCGGCGGAAGAGAGAGCAGGCGTGGGAGGGGAGGAAACCGGGGGGCGGGGTGAGAGAGAGAGAAGGGAGGAAGAAGGGGCGCGGGAGCGGGGTGACCGAGCGGGCCGGGGACGGGCCGCGTGCGGGGAGAGATGGGCCGGGGGAAAAGGCCCATGCGGGAAAGGAAAGAGAGGGTTTTCTTTTTAAGTTTTTCTTTTTTCCTTTTCTCTTTGATTCCAAACTAAAATTTTCTGCTTTTGAATTTTGCTAACCAATTCCAATTCCTTTCTCTCATATGATTCAAATTTAAATTCATCAAGAATTTGCTGATTCCTTTTGTTTCTTTTGAATTGGTTTTACAAATTCAAACAAATGTGAAGCTTCTCCTTAGATTTAAAACCCTAGTTCAAAATTCAATTCCAATAATGCAATGCCATGATGCACCCTCAACACAAACTTAAATTAGGGGATGTTACATAGTAAAACCCATCTACTGCCAACAAATACCTTCTTTTCTTTTTTGTTGTGTAATTGTTCTATTTAATTGAATCGGTTCAATTCTTGTCCTCATATTGAAATGAATCGAGATTGATAAGGAGTTAGTTAATGATGTTTGAGCATGTACTTTTTTTGAGTGTCTATTTATTTTCGATTGGTATCTATGGATTAATCACAAGCCGAAACATGGTTAGAGCTCTAATATGTCTTGAACTTATACTGAATTCAATTAATCTAAATCTCGTAACATTTTCTGATCTATTTGATAGTCGCCAATTAAAATGAGACATTTTCGCAATTTTTGTTATAGCCCTTGCGGCTGCTGAAGCCGCTATTGGACTATCCATTCTTTCTTCCATCCATCGTAACAGGAAATCCACTCGTATCAATCAATCTAATTTTTTGAATAATTAGACTTTAGAATAATTAGACATAGAATCCTCTAAACAAAGGCGGAAAAAAGTTGAAGTAAACATAAGCAGTGTTTACCCTAAGGTTGATATGTTTTAATTAGTAATCATATCTTGAAGCGGGCAAAAATAAAGTATTCGCGATATGGAATTCCATCATGCAGATTTCATAATCTTTATATCGCACTTCAGTTCATCTTTTACTTAGGCAAATGACCTGAGTATCCGAAGGCTTTGGAGCCTCTGTTTCAGGAAGATTTTGCTCACTTGACGTACCCCATTTTGCGACTCTCTGAAATGGTCTGAGCCCTTTTCTCAGCGTTAGGACCAATCCTGATGTTGAACATGTTAGCGCCACTCCCCTGCATAGCTTGTGTCCACGCTGGCCCTCTGAAGCGTCGTGTAGATCACCTCGCGCTGACGTGAAAAGGGTCACCGCCAAGGTAAGGTTTCTCGGACTGACATGGCACATGATCTCAGTGCCATCTCGATTGGCACTGAAAACTTCCATGCCTAAGATTAATTTCCAACAGGGCACATTTTCCAAATTACTCACAAAAGGGGCCAAGATAGCAGAACATATGTACTAGCAAGTTCACTGGAATAGGCTTAAAGGCATTATTATGCTATTCATGCTCCGGTTCAAGCACTCCTGAAAGAATGCTTCAATCTTCATGGCATTCCATCACGAGTAGCTACATGTTCTAATTCCCAAGTAGTTACAAATCAAGTTTCAACAGACCGATTTACAATCTCGTGGGTGCCACTAGATTTCCCTATACCACAGAATGGTGACTCCTAAGCAGTTCAAAGCAAAGAGGAGGTTGCCATGAATCCTACATCAGTATCACCCAGGTTTATTTGACTAACATCCAGTCATCCAAGGCGCTAAAATAGACCAAAAAGTCGTACAAGTTGTCGGCTTCAGAGTCATTGCCTGCTAAAGTTCTGCAATGTGATTCACGGACTCATGCCAAGGAAAAAGATGAATTGGCTGATCATTTTACTGTTCCTTCCAAATTCTCCCAGTGACCCTCAGTTTGAGTTCCTTCCTTTCACCACCGGAGAAGAACAAGGCCATGTTACGCTGGATGATTAGCCCATCATAGCTATCTCGGACCTTCCTATGGCTGTCTCTGATGCTTCGGGCAACCCCTTGCCAGATCATCTTGCGCCCACCGCCTCCAACCTCCAGGCTGTAGCTGTAGTTCTTTGCTTCCGTGTCATCTCCCATGAACCTCAGGAAAGCGATGTAGACAGGTGCCATGCCCAACTGAAATGCTTCAAAATGTAGGCAGAAGTACTGGCCAAAACAGCTGAAAACCTAGATGGAGAAATTATACTTAGTTTACTTAGTTCAATGGAAAAGGAAAATACCTGATGTAAGATGGCATTTTGAGTTGCACTTCAATAAAACAGTGAGGTGAGGAAAGGTAGCAGACAAAGAGGACATTTGAAATTTAGTTAATCTGCTGCAAGGTAAGCAAACTGTTACTTGGAAATGGATCCAGGTGGATCTGTACATGTATAGTGTTTTCAGATATGAGAAACCATTATGGTCCAACAAGTATGCAGCGTGATTAGTATAAAAAATGAAGATAGTATCTTTGCAGAAAGGAACTAATCATTGCTCAGTTGGTGGGAGGTATGGGTGTACAGGAATGAAGGAATGAAGTACCTATTTAAATTGATATGACACCTAATTCCTCTTCGGTATTCTCTTTTTTTCCTTTCTTTGTATTTTCACAGAAGTAAAAGCAGTACAAAAATGCTCGATGGAAATGCTTAATCAACATATTGGTGTTGGCGGGAGATACCGTAAGCATCCAGGTGGCATTCTCAACTTCATGAGGGTTTGACTTGACATAGCGATGGTTGAAGGTGCTTCCACTGTGCATGTCAACTTTGTGATCATCCTTCAAGTGATTTACCAAATGTGGAATGTCACCAGCAACTGTGCATTCAGATCCAGCATATGGACAGCTATAAGGCCTATATTGGCACTGCGACTCATGCTTCAGCTTGCAGTAGTAAGGATAAATGCCTAAGCAACCGAAATTCTGGTACTTGCATGGAAGTTCAAGAGATGCAGCCACCTTCTCAAGAGCAAGGCATCGTATGTTACCCAGTTCATGCCTACAAGTTGGACAGCGATTGTGAACCCTTGGCTTGCATCCAGAGCACAACGTGTGACCATTAGAGCACTGCATACACAAAAAGATGGTGTTACAATACAGTAAAAAGAATGCGCGTGGTGTACAGACTATTTAGCAAACTTGTTTCCTTTTAGTGTTTAAGCATACGAAATAACATTTTGATAATGGAACAGAACATATACGGAAAGAATATTAGAATGACCGTTTTGCACTGGAAATAACATAGGTTCGTAAAAACTGGAGTGCGAAAGCCTCTAGAAATTTCATAAAGACCAGACTAAAAAGAGTAAAAACGTGATAAAACGAACTAAGGATACTGAAAGTGGCTCTTAAACTAATCCATATTTTGTTATCTAACTGATTGCATTTGAACAGGACAAAATCAACATCAGAAGACAACCTTTTTAAACTAAAACAATGTGATGGAACAGTACAAATGCACACCTGATGTATAGGAGGATACATGGCACTCAAGCAGACCGGACATTCCAAAAGTTCGCGCACGCTGCTTGAAACTACCACATTTGGTTTTGGTGTAAGCTGAATACGATCACCACCGAGTTCAGCAACATTCAGTACCTCAGACTTTGGAGGATCAATAACCTCAGAACCGGAATCATCAATATAAGCAGCTGAGGCCATGGTCAAACTCCAGAGATTCTAGAGTCCTGCTAGGAAAAAGGATAAATATCTGCCTTATTAACATGAGAATTAAAACGGAAGAGAAAAAGCAATAGTCAGTGACTCCGTTGTCAGTATTTCCTTTTAATATTGTTAAAAAAAAATCATTGCATCATCGAACCATCTCTCAAGCAAGCACAATTGCTGCAGTTCCAATTCTTGTTACATGATTGGACACTGTCTAGAGGCTTTGAAAGAGATAGGGCCATAATGGAGCAGAAATTATGAGAGCACATGGCTAGGGCCTCACATGAAACTATCAAGTGTTGACCAGAAAGGTCTTATTACTACATGCAAAAATATATATCACAATTGTCATAGAACTTGTTGATATTCTGGGTAGGCTTTATATTAAGATTCTTTTTATTATACATGTTCGAAGAAAACAATCTGCATTATAAGAAAGTGGCATTTGTAGTTTGGTGCATTGAAGTTGATTAATGCTTTGCTTTCTTAAGAAGCATGACTTCTTTTGAGGACGAAAAAGGTAACCCTTATTAAAAATGTGAACGTATAAAACCTTGCAGATAAACCCTAGTGTCTGCAAGTACTGGGAAAATGACTATAGCACCTTACCGACGGAGGCATATTTTCTGTTGTGCTATTATGGGGGTAAAAAGTTCACTAATAATAACCTAATGTACAGTTTGAAAGGCAAGAATCGAACACTACTAGAGGAGAAGTAAACTAGTAGTAATAATTAGCAAGCTTTTGCAACTCAATATGATACACAATTAACACAACCAAAAAATTTCATTTCGAAATGTCAAATGATCTGTCACCACCCATCAACCAATATGATGGACATATAAATTCAATCCGCACAACTTACTCCTAAGATCAACACATCATTAGCTGAGCCTGTGAGTACAGAAATCCGTACAAAATTGAGCCTATCATTGCATCAATCAGTACTGAAACCTATAACTGCAAAGCAAATCCCCATTAGGCACACCATCTCGAGCTCCATTAATAGCCATTATGCACAAGTAACAGTCAAAGATGGGTTGCCGGGAAATGGCAAGAACTCTATGGGTTAACCAACCAATGTGTAGCTCTTTTCTCAATCAAATCAAACACTAGTGGTGGGGGGAGAGCTACCGAGCTAGAGTTTTAGCCAAGAACCAAGCGCATCTGCACAGCACGAAGCGGCATCAGATCGAGAAGCAACCCTAGAACCTTCTTGCCCAAACCAAGCAAGCAAGCAACCACCACAAGCAGGTAGCAAAACCCCTGCGCCTCCGGCCGCTCCTCTGCCCGCATTTGAAACAGTCGAACAGAATCGAGCGGGGAACTCGACGAACACACCAGGAACAGCCTAAAAACCCACTCTCCCACCCAAAAAAAAGAACCTCGAAAAAAGTCCACACAGAAAGAAACCAGAAGGAGAAAGCAGCAAGACTCGAGAACGGCGCCCCTACCTCCGGGAGGAAAGGGGTTAGGGGAGCCGGAATGGAGGCCGGCTCCGGCACGTGCGATCTCGCCCAGTGCGATTTGCGGTGACGGTGGTCGAGGGGGGAGAACAGTCCGAGATAAGAGAGAGAGGGGAGAGGGGAGAGGGGAGGGAATTCGAATTAAAGCCTCTCTCTCTCCTCCCTCTTGCGGTTTGTTTTGTTTCACGGATGGCGTGAAAGTTGCGAAGATTTTCTTTTTGTTTCGTTGCGTTGCCGCGTCAGGAGGTGTTTGGTTGGGCTTTTCAGTACGTTTTTACTAAAAAAAGCTACAGTCCAATCAAACGGTTTTTTAGTAGTTTTTTTCAACAGTAGCTGTGGGTTTTGCAGTGTAAATTCAGCTGTTTGGAAAAACTGCCTTCTGCCAGCTTTTTGCAATATGCTGAAGTTTCTGTGCTCATTTTCTAAAATGTTGTAGATGATTTGGATTAAGCAAAAGCCATATGTTCACTTTCCCACAGCCACAGCAGCTTTTCTAAACAGTCAGTCAACAGCAGCTTTGTCAACAGCCACAGCCCAACTAAACAGACCCTTAGTTTGGGCCCGCTCCCTCGTCGGTGTCCGGGCTTTTATTATTAGTTAAACTACATCTAATTACTGTAGTCCGGAACGCAGTTAACGATTCACAGCTAGTACTGCCCGGTCCCCCAGCGATCACATGAACTAATTTGCATAAATTTTACAGAGAAGCAGAGAACCAGACAGAAGTTGCTGAATGATTGCCGTGCCAGCCTCGGTGAGAAGATGAGAAGATGCGTCATGGAGTTTGACGACTCGCTCGTTGGTTTCCATCATGTCACGATGATATGTGGATGTTGTTTTGCCAGGAGTGAATACTCGTCGTTTTCATGCGGCGAGACGCGTCGCCAGCGCCGAGGATTGGAGGCAAGAAAATATACGCACTTGCGCCCGTGGAAGCAGAGGACTAGTAGAAAGCCAAGCCAGTACAGCTATGATTACTAGCTTGTTCAAACAAGCAACACGAGTACAATACGTACCAGGCTGTCTTCCTAGAGTTCCATGGGTTCGATCGATGGATGATCATGAAACGCGTGATTTGGCACTTCTTTAAAAAAGAAGAAGAAATAGCAGGATCACTGCTGTATTTTCATTAGTAATCGGAGTAAACAAATTACAGAGGGATCAAAAGAAAGACAAGAAAATATGTACTACATGGCCATAGGCCAGCTAGGATCAGTGATTTACTACAAACGCTAAGTCTCTCACACCCGCCATCCTCCAAGACTGAAGAATTGAAGATCATGCAGAGCTCAGAAATGACGCACACCGGTGGCATGAGCTTATCTTGGAAGATTCTAGCGTTCCTTTTTTTCCAAGTTCCCCAGATAACCGCCATCATCGTTGATTGAGTGGCCCGCCTGATTGAGGGCCTGTTTGGTTGGGCTGTGGCTGTTGGCAAAGCTATTGTTGGCTGGTTGTCTGAAAAAGCTGCCGCGGCTATAGGAAAGTGAATATGTAGCTTTTGGTTGATCCAAATCATCTACAACATTTTGGAAAATGAGCACCGAATCGTCAGCACATTACAAAAAGCTGGCAGAAGGCAGCTTTTCCAAACAGTTGAATTTACACTGCAAAGCTCACAGCTACCGTTGGCAAAAGCTGTTGAAAAGCTGGCCGTTTGGTTGGGCAAAAGCTTTTCGCTAAAAAAAAGCTGCTGAAAAGCTCAACCAAACACCCCACTCTTCGAGGACAAGAGCCAAGTCACCAGCCCACCATCCTTCCATGGTCTCGATCGGGCCCTGAACAAACGCTGCAGTGAGGCTAAGCAGTGAATGAGGCGACGGTAAACTATGCAAAAGAGTTCACCACCGGCTATGCAAAAGAAAAATGCATTTTAACGGTGTCTATGGTCTCCAGAATAGTTCGTGCCACGGCTTGCAAGTCGCACCAGAGCATTGCAAGATCTATGCACGATCGCGTAGAATTGGATCCGTCTGGAGAGAACCGCCGAAAGAAGGTGTACGGGGAGGACAGGTCAAGTCGAGTGCGGGAGACAGCGGACCAAAGATGCACAAACTCTTAAGGACCAGTCCGGCGTAAAGGCACCGGTAAAGGCAGAGTTAATCATCAAATTTTCATATCTTCGTGTCGTTAGAATCAACTATTAAATAATCTATATAATAGTGTTATTTTTAAAATTGACTTTACGAGAAGAGTTAGTATTAAATACAATAACGTATAAAAACAATATAATTGACTCTAGAGGCTACATTCTATGTAACCATCTGACTCTTTAGAAAGAGTTAGTTTTATTCGAACTTTTTTTAAATATTATTTTTTAAACTAAAAATTCGAGATATGTAGGTCTGATTACGGAAATTTCAAAACTAGTGGCTTGTCGGCCCACCATCCGACGACAGGGGTCCAATCCTTCCACCATCGGATGACTGGAGCCCTGTCGTCCCGCCGCCCAACGATAAGTTTGTATTGTCCGCCGTGGCAGCGACTAAGCGCCAAAAGTGCGGAAGCGCCAGCGGGGTCCCCCTGTCGTCCGACGGTGGAAGGACAAGTCCCAGTCGTCCGACCGTGGGACGACAGGTCCCTCCACCGCTTTCGGCCGCTTTAAGTCCCCTCCCTGCCGCTCTACTTCCCCTCCCTGTCTCACCTACGACCCCTCTCCCCTGTCAGCTTGACTCTTTACGTCCCCTCCGCTGTGTACGCTCCACTGCTCCCCTATGTCACGGCTTTAAGTCTCCTCTGGCCCTCTGTTGCATACAGTACCTCACGCAGTGTGGCATCCCCTATTTATTCCCCTCTCGCGCATCTGTACCTCTCACCCATCCACGAGAATTTTAGAAATCAAAGCAGAGGAGAGGGGTTAGGGTTCCGGAGCGAGGTGTTGTAACGCCATGTGTAGTGCTGACGATGTTTCGGACTATAGATTTCGAAGAAATAATGAAAGTGTTCCATGCCATTCAGTACAACTAAAGATAGTCAAAATACAAAAGGAAATGGTGCTAGTATCCGGCTAAAAAAACTAGTCCTGCTCGTCTCCCTGGTCAGGTCCTCCTGGGCCTCCCTGTGGTGTGGCGGGTGCGGCGGCTCTACGAGTACGAGGACGTGCTCTCTTGCGACGGCCCGACAGTGTCAAGGGCTGTACCGGATGTGGCTGACGGTGACCCCTGCCGTAAATCGGCTCATCCGGATGACGAGGCGGCGACTGTGTGACCTGCGTGGGTGGTGGCGGTGGAGTCTGAAATCCCGGGAAGTGAGGAACAACCCCTAAAGCGTCCGCTTGGCTCCACACGTCGCCGTAGTCAACAACAGTATCTGGTGAACCCGCGAACGCCAAAACGGGAACCGTGTCACCTAAAGTAAACACTCGAATTAAGTAATATAATCCAAAAAAAATACTATGACTATATTAGTAATACGGCTTTACCTGTAGTGTGGACCATGACAGACTACGGATTGTACCAGTATGAGCCACCTGCCTACATCGGGAAAGGTGGTGCTGCCTGCGAGGTCCACTGTGGCCGCTGATGCCACAACGAGCCTCCCGCCTGCGTGGGGAGAGGTGGCGATGGCTGGGGTGTAAACTGTGGCTGCTGATGCCACGACGAGCCTCCCGCCTGCGTGGGGAGAGGTGGCGATGGCTGGGGTGTGGGCTGTGGCTGCTGATGCCACGACGAGCCACCCGCCTGCGTCGGGAGAGGTGGCGCTGTCAGGGGTGTGGACTGTGGCTGCTGATGCCACGACGAGCCACCTGCCTGCGTCGAGGGAGGTGTGTGTGAGTGCTGCTGCCATGACGACGAGGAGTGCCGTGGGGGACGGTGCGCATGACGACTAGACCGTCCAGCCACGACGTCTGAAGCGCGCGCGCACGTCAAAGTCTCGAAGATCTTCCGGAGCTTGCCATTGAGACGCTCCCACGCGGATCGATGATCGGACGGACTCATCGAACCCCCATGTCAAGTCGGTTAATAAGTGCGGCAACCTCCTCCTAGGCCTCAAGCGTCAACTGCGCCTGCAAATACGAAATGAATTATTAGTTCCTCCGTACTCGTGTTTCTGATATTACATACGAAACAAAGAAAATCGTGGCACTTACCGCGTGGTGCCTGACGCCAACAACAGAAGCAGCCGGGTAGTAATCTGACGTGCGGCCCTGCAGCATCTCATCTGGGTCGGCACGCGGTACGTAGAACAACCTCGTACCGGAGCGGTACCACTCGAGGTACACATCGTACTCGGCTTGGTCGAAGGCCGTGTCCTCTTGCCAGCGATCTGCAGATGCCGTCGTCCACCGTTCGACAAACGGTGCAAGGTTTCGTGCCAAGTTGATGCCGTCTTGTTTCCACCCTTGCGGTTGTACCTACATTTCGTGATCATTCGTGCGAAGTGAACAAAACATATCACGGTAGTACTATCCGACAGTAAAACCTTGTATGTATGCTCTTACCTGTGGATGTGAGGCTGAAGCGTGGGTGGTGCTGGGGGAGGACACAACTGGCGCTTGCCGAATTGCCGCATCACTCGGTGCACAGCGGTTACCTCCACAGTGACGTCGAACACTACGAAAGACTTCGTCATCCAGTAGTCGACGTCTCTGGTACACAAGGCTGAAATCCCGCCAGGCGCTCATCGCGTCAACGCCTCGGCACTGTACGGCTCCCATATCACCTGACTAGGGTGCAACGTATCGAACTGCGATGTGAAGGCTGGGTAGCAGTTCCTGACCTGTTCGCTAGCATATCGTACCTGTCGGGAATTGAAATAATTAATACGAATGAACAAATTTAGTATTTTTGTAAGAAACCATATTTTGTATAAAACTAACCCGTCTCCGTGTCCAGAGTGTCCCAAAAGTAGGCCTGTCGATGAGATCCCCATGGTACTCCCTACCGTCGTACGGTACCTCGAACTGCACGTCTGGCCGTCCGATCGGGAAACGCTCGTACGACCAAAGCTGCAACAGCAGTGGGCAACCTAGTACCGCCGAATTCTCGGCGCGCCTGCTGCAAGCATTGCACATGGCTCTCAAAGTAACGGCCAGGACGGCTGAACCCCAACTCCTCTGAACTATGTCCTCGCGGCAACGTGCATCCACGATCTCACGCGCTATTCCGATGTAGCGAGCGTCCACAGTGTCCACGTGATTGGACGTGAACATCACCTTGTCGAAGAGCCACAGGACGTACACCTCTAGACAACGGTCAACCTGCTGCTCCATAAGCGCGACAGCAGGGTAACCTAGCGTGGCGATCTGCATGGAAAACATGCAAGTGGGCGTGCCTTCCATTCCAATTATAACCTCATGGTCTTCGTCTCGTTCGCAGCCCCAAAACCAGATTTATCCCTTAGACTATCTCGTACCTCCTTTCAAGATTCCTAATGCTGTAGACTGTGTGCCCTAATCCCTTTTGAATCTTATCCTCCATGTACTCATGATCTTCGCACAGTACGGGGTCGCAGGAAAAAGGTTCATATGCAGTGCAGCATTTCTGTACCTCTTGAAAATACCTCACGGTGCCATGCATCGCACCCTCCACGATAGCAGTTAGAGGTAAACCCCGCTGCCCTCTAAGCACAAAGTTGTACACCTCCGCAAGGTTGGTCGTCATGATGCCGTACCTAGCGCCATGAGTGTCGTGAAGCAAAGACCACTTCGTAGGCGGCTCTTTCTCTATCCACTGAGAGAAACTCTTTATTTGTTTCGCCTTCCTCCTCCTCGTACCTGGAGGGTCAATTGCTAGAATAGCAGAAAGCTCCTGTGGCTCTTCTTCTGGGCTAAGCACCAAATTTTTTTTCTTGCGATCAATGATCTCGCTCTTAGTGAACTCATCGAGCTTCCGCCACAAAGTTTTGTACTTCTTCTCCTGGTTCTGCTTGCACAGCCTCTTAAACAGATTCATCAGCCTCTTGCTCCTAAACTGGCTAAAAAAATTAGCCCCAAGATGCCGCATGCACCAACGGCTTTGCAGGTCCGGCCAAGGTTGATCTTCATCAGCCTCTGGTTCCTGGAGTGTCTTCACGGCTTTTAGTATGCCAGGGTGCCTGTCATGAATGACACATACGTTCTCCCGATTCTTCACTACTCCATGTTTAAGCTGCCTGAAGAACCATAACCAGCTCGAGAAGTTCTCACCCTCCACGAACGCCATCGCCAATGGGAGGATCTGATTGTTGCCGTCCACACTAATCGCCGTCAGGATCTGCCCCTTGTACTTGCCTGTCAGAAATGTCCCATCCACGCACATCACTGGACGACAATGCCTGAAAGTTTCAATGCATGCACCGAAAGAGAAGAATGCTCTGTTCAGCACTTTATAGCCTGGAAAGTGGGGGTTCACTGAGTGCTGTATGTCAACATGTGTCCCGGGGTTCCGGAGGAGGAGTGTATAAAGCAGACGGGGGAGGTTGTCGTACGAGTCATAGAAAGTGCCGAAGCACATCTCCATGGCCTTTTGCTTAGCCCTCCAAGCCTGCCCATATGGGATTTCGTACTTGTACCTATTCTTTACTGCAACTTGTATGTGCTTTGCTTCCATGTCTTTCTTCTCCACTATCTCACTGTACATTAGTTCTGCGATGAGAGTGGATGTCAGATTGGGGTGGCGTGCTAGGACATTGCTTCTGACGCAAGTGTGCGGCACGACGTTGGTCACGACCCAATTCACTTCATACTTGGGCACATGGGCGTGCACCTTACTTTCACAGCCATTAGCCGTACATGTCAAGGTTAAATTATTTGGGGAAGATATGTCATCCTGAAAATCCTCTGCGTGGACATGGCCCATTGCGTGACGGCATGCTTCAATTCTTTCTTGGTAGCATACATCGAACCAATTTGGATCTGGTTCTTGTTATATTCCCAAGCAGAATCATGGCCATCATCGACAGTCATGCCTCCAAGAAGTTCTTGATTCCATGCACCCGGAATCGGGAACTCATGAATGTTATCTTCCTCACCGCTACCTTCGTCAATATCTTCGACCAATCCATCTTCATCTTCCTGTTCCATTATCTCCTGCATGGTCTCCAAATCCTCTTCTTCATCCGCCTGCCCCGTGGGACCAACTTATGCCGGTTCACTGCTTTGCCCAGCTTGCCCACCTTGCCAAGCGGATTGAACTACCTCGTCCACCTGTGGTTCTGCATTGTTCTGCTCCGCTTCATACCCACCACCGCCTTCTGACCCGGCACCCTTCAGGATGGCTTGCACTAGTGCGACTGGAGGACTTTGCCTAGCTTTGCAAACCCGCATCCACGATCTCCAGTCTCTACTACTCTTGATCGGCAACAAGTCCCATTTAATATCAGTGCAAGACTTGGTAAACACTGCCTGAATGGTCACAGCATATACTGCAGGATCCATCGAGAAGGTACGTGTAAGCCAATGATTGGCTTCCTTGAAGTTCAACCTTTCCGGATTGGAAATAGGCAAATCGACATGGCTGAATTCACTCAGATCAACCCCACTCCGATTTGATCGAACAACCCCAGGACCATAGTACACCGTCATGTTTACTAAGTCCGACATACCTGCCGTAAGAAAAATTGACATCTTCGTCACGTACTAAGTAAAAAATGTAGTTCTATTACGTCGCGCAACCGCTAAATTCTTTCGTGCTAAATGTAGGTCGAGTACACGCTTACAGCATGTACAAGGGTGATCCGGAACACACCAGGGTTATCGACCGACAAATCGGGATAGAACTTTTAGCACGATAAAATGTAACGATGAGCACGAACAGCTAATAATTAACCTAACTACGTACTAATATTCTACGTCTCTAATAGTATAACTAAATAGTTCGACCTAGTTTAACCATAATTTTTTCCCATCGTCTAATCAATTTAACCTTCACAGACCTAATTGAACTACGAGATTTAACTTGCATAATCCCCATGTGCGTACTAAACAAATTAATTCGTACTAAACAACCTAAATAATATATGTTATTACGAACTAACATAAATAATATATGGAAAATACAAATTAATTCGTACTAAACAACCTAAATAATATATGGAAATTACAAATTAATTCGTACTAAACAACCTAAATAATATATGTTATTACGAACTAATATGTGCTAAACTAATAAAATTCAAACTAAAACGTAACTAATAAAAACTACAGAAAATTTACCGTACTCCCGCGAACTCACCTCCTCTTCTCTCCTTCTTCCTCTCCTTCTTCCTTCCCTCCTTCTTCCTCTCCTCTCTTCCTTCCCTCCTTCTTCCTCTCCTCTCTTCCTTCCCTCCTTCTTCCTCTCCTTCTCTTCCTTCTCCTCCTTCTTCCTCTCCTTCTCTTCCTTCTCCTCCTTCTTCCTCTCCCCTCTTCTTTCTCTTCTTCCTCTCCCCTCTTCTTTCTCTTCTTCCTCTCCCCTCTTCTTTCTCTTCTTCCTCTCCTCTCTTCTTTCTCTTCTGCTGCGGTCGCACTCTGGTGAATGGATATGGAGGCGCACCCGACCGAAAAAGTGGAGTCACGGGCGTAACTGGCGGGGGGAATAAAGCCCCTGTCGTTGCACCGTTGGAGGACTAGCTCCTGTCGTCCAACGGCCGGACGACAGGCTCCTGAACCCTGGAATCCCGCGCTTTCGGCGTCTAATCGTTGGGCGGTGGGACTTATCATTGGGCGGTGGGATGACTACAAACTTATCGTTGGGCGGCGGGACGACAGGGTTCCAGTCGTCCGATGGTAGAAGGATTGGACCCCTGTCGTCGGATGGTGGGCCGACAGGCCACTAGTTTTGAAATTTCCGTAATCAGACCTACATATCTCGAATTTTTAGTTTAAAAAATAATATTAAAAAAAAGTTCAGTTTTATTCTCTCTTTTCCTCCTCTTTTATCCACATTAGCAATAATCCTATGTGACAAAATCCTCACAACGGATAGGCCACATAGCTAGACTAGGACTGTAGCACCACCTAACGAAACAGACCAAAACTAACCTAGGACAACACACACAGACAAAAACACCACTCCACCGAATCCACCAGGAGGGGGCCCTACCGCCATCAGCCCACAACTAAGCCATAGCACGTACGGAGCAATGTCGTAACCCTATCTACACCATATTTGGAGCTCCCACCGCTGCCATCATGTCCTCGACCACGCGCTCGCATGTCGACTCACGCCACATCACCACTGTCCTGCAGCCACAGAACAACCCCGATGGGTAGCCCATGCGCCGTCTAGGACCTCCACCACACTTCATAGACCTCGTCGAGTAGTCGGAAGGTCCGCGCACTCACATGTCGCCATTGCCGGGCAAGGCTGAAGTGGAAAGCACTCTAGCCACCGAGAGCAGCAGCCGTGGCTATTGATCGGGAGTCTAGCCGCGCCGTAATAAAATCCTGCGGATCTAGGCCTGGGTGAATGCAGCCGACCCACCACGCCTCCGCCCTTGGGCAAAACCATGCCCCAGCCTCCTAGGGAGGTGCTGAGACGCTAAGCCACTCGCCTCGAGCCGCCGCGAGATGCACCTCCAGCCGCCAGGTGTCACGCCCTAATTTTTAAACACTTTTTGAAACATGTTTATTATCGCATGTGCATAAAATCATAACCTGACACACACACCCCATACGCGTATAATCAGGCAAACCCTAATGGCATTTCACAAAATAATATCTCCACCACAAGTTATATAGGTCCCCATGCCACCCTATAGTCTGTATACATCTTGCCGTTGCCAAAACCCTAAAAACCAGCCTCGCGATGCATTCTATCAATTAGTTTCTTTCAGATAGAAAACCCTAAAGTGTATATCATATGTGTTTTCCCTTATCAGAAAATTTCAGAAAAATTCCAGGAGTCACGTATAATTATTCCACACTTAATTATAAAATAAAATGTGGTATTCTAATTCAAATATTTTCGAATACATTTAAATTTGAATTGGGAGCTAAACATCACCTTGAGCTGCAACCCTATTAAAATGAACCCAGAAGAATCCTGTAAAATCACAAGATAATCCCCATCTTACCAGAACCCCAATTATGCAAAAACACAAATACCTTCAGTTCAAAAATTTTGAACGCCATCTAACAAACACCTTCTGCCCCTTTTCCTTTTCTTAATAAACCTCGACCCAAATCCTATCCAAACGTCTCCAAAATTTATTGGGTTAACCCTTGATCCCTATCCATCTTCTCCTGCCAAAGGAATCTTCAGAAACATTTCCAAACAATGGCTACCCTCCAAAAAGCTGTGCTTGCCAACATTGGCATTCAAGAAGTTAGCTATGACTCTACACTCTTCGGTGCCTAATTTCTCTGTAACGCTTCGTCCACCTCCCACAAGACCCCCTGACACTGCTGTGCATGCTACACCATCTCGGGACGCTCCCTCGACACCTCATGCCGGCCATATTGTGCACAGGCGATGCTCCCGCAGAGCACATCATGCACCGACTTGCCGACCTCTGCCCATCGACACATGGTCCGCCAGGCAGCACCGCCCTGGTCTTCCTTTTGCGCCACGCGGCTATCCTCAGCACTGCAGTCCTCGGCGTCGCCCCGATAAGTCCCGACAACGTGTCAAGTTGGCCATGGTGGCCGCACCAAAGGCACCGCCGTCGCTGCCCTATAAGAAGCATCCGAATGCCCTCCAGTACCTCACCACCACCCTACCCATCTCCACAAAGCTCCAGCGCTAGACCTCTCCACTCCGGCGTCATTCCCTTGACCGAGACCGAGCTCTCGAAGTTTTCCCCAAATCCACATCTCACCTCCCGATTTGAGCCAAGCTGCCGGCGCCGTTAGGACCATCTACACTCGTGGACTAGGCCTCAGCCTCGATTCCAGGAAGGGCCGCTCGATCGGGAGCTCCACCACCCGCCAAAAGCTCTTCCTACTGACCTCAAGCTCCCGCAGCTGGTGCCCTGTTGCGTTCGGGTGAGGACCGAACCAGGTAAGGGAGAGGGCTAAGACCCCACCGACCAAGCGGGCTGATCCTTTTCCCCGGGCCCGTTTCCTTTAGGTGAGAGCTCCAATTCTAGTTCCCATTTTTCTGCACTGGGGAAGCGCATTCTCCTCCTAGGGAAAGCGTAGTTGATTCCCAAAAAAAAACCAGTTTTCTATATCTAAAGATCAATAACCCTCTGGCTCAACCGGTTTACCAAGTCATAGGTCAGTTTTTCCAAGCCCCTCACCGGTTCTGGGATCTAGGTGTATATGGCAACCATTTGATTCAACCATATTTCCAAGTCATATCAATCTTTATGTAAAATGTTAAATAACGAGATTAGGTCTAATCTTTTCCCTAATTAGTATATACATATATAACCTCATATGTGTAATTTCCAAAAGTAATAAAAATAACCTTTACTTCCCTCACGGTATAATGAAACTTCTGTGATGTTCCCTAAGTCAGGTTAGAAAGAGTCTATGTTCCGATAACTCAAGGAAAATGGTTTCTTAATTCGTAAGCCCCTTCCTTTCATGTCGCGTTGTAAGTTATCCAAGTCCTTTCCGTTAAGCCTAAGAACACGAGACGTGGGAATCTCGTGTTCGCCGAGTATACACCCATAACGTTCTTCGAACGCCGGTAAGATGTAACCCTAGGTTGAAGAACCTGATGATCAAATAAGCATACCTTCCAAAAACCCTAAAATTAGGATGCTTAATATTCCACCACGTCGACATCATGCATATCACACATGATTTTATTTTAAGTTTCTCTGCCTTGGAGTTCATTCGATGTTTCCTTTCAACGTGTAGTTGACGGGGTGAGATACGTGCGTCAGGACGATCCAGATTCATCTCTGTGTCCGGAGCAGGAACAAGAACTTCCAGGCAAGCTCTTCACATTTGATCATGTTGAATCCCATGATTTCAAAAGAAATATTTTGTTTACGAAACGTGCATGCTATGTTTTACGACTTGATATTTTATGTAGTATAGTTATGACCTATGTTTAGGAAACCCTAGATCGTTAACCATTCCTTGTCACCGTAAGGTTTTTTATCCCAAAAATATTAGTGAGAACTTAGGGTAGATTGTGGCTTAGCCCTGCAGTAGTTAAAAATTAGGGTTTATAAAAAGGAGGATTCTCCGGGAATTCATATGTGGAAAATTTTGAAAGGACCATCGAGTTCGATGGTGTATGAAGTTAGGAACATCTGTGGGTTGGGATATTTCTGAAAAAGGATTTTCAAAACCAAAAATAAAATGGAGAAGTTTTGGATTCGGGTCGGTAATGAAGGGGGAAAGCAGGAAGAATCTTATATGCGAGGTAATGCCCAGCGTGGTTCTCGCTGTCCGTTTACGGACATGGAGAGGAGTCCCTCTCGGATCAACTAAGGACCGAGCTAAGGTGCCATTTGGCCAAGTTATTACCATACGTCCACATGTCCTTTATGGGAAGGACTTGACATATTACCCGGTATGATGCTAGTGTGTGAACCCGTAGGTAGTTTGTAGAGTGCAAAGAGGTATCGTCCTCTGTAGAGGGAGCTTCCCGAGCCAAGGGGTTGTTCCAGCCACAAAGCTGGATCACCCCTCTTTTAATAGCGAGCAGGTTGAAATAACTAGAGTTGGTTAAGTCCATCTGGCGGGTTCATCGCTAGGGTTATCCCGGTGAAACGTCTCATTGTACTAGCCCTGTCAGTATACGGTGCACAGTGTACCTAGGGTAAACTACATTGTGTGGATAAAGCCGTACAACCTCTGCAGAGTGTTAAAACTATTCGAATACCGTGTCCACGGTCATGGACGAACTTGGTTGGGCTACACTATAGTAGACCAAGGTTTTGAAAATCAAAATGGGTTATGGGTTTAAGGATGCGATCCGCTGTGTTCGCAGAGTATCATGAGGATTTCCCCGCGAGTGAGGCGGGAGGAGTGGTTCCGAGGTCATCCGCGAGTGAGGCGGGAGGCGAGGTTATCAAGTGGGACGTCGTTCTGCGAGGAGGCAGACACGACGGACTGCTAAAGGAATACAAGATCCGGGAAAGGAACGAGACAGCTTTCAAAAGCTGCTTTATCATCTATTTATTTACTTTTAAATGCAGACTTACTTTCTCGCACAATATGAGACATATGTTAGAGCTATATTCTTGCTATACTCCTGCATGCATATATCTGTGTTGTACACCCCGGCAGAGGGCTTGCGAGTACATTCAATGTACTCACCTGGCTTGTTGATTTGGCCAGGCGAAGAAGAGTACCAGTGTAGAGATTGCAACAGTGACTTCGAAGCGTAGGGTTTTACCCCCAGTCAGTTGCCTGTGGATCGGCATACTGATGGGCTATCCACCACGAGTTTTATTTCCGCTGCAGTTGTATTTGGCCAATAGGTCATGTTTGTATAATTAAGAACTTTGCTAGTTATTTATGTAATAAACTCGGTATTGTATGGTAATGTTATCAAGTTGCTTGTGTGTACTAGCCACTGATCATGGGACTAGTCTGGTAAACACAAGGGTTTATCCAGCCTAAAAACCGGGTACGCCACACCAAGGATGCGCTGTCGACACATTTGATGCTCGCGAGCCTAGCCACAAAACAGTTGCCCGCCGCTAGTGCGCAATCACATCGGAGCCACTCTGTGCACGTCGGATCAGATAGCGACGAGCGAGATCTAAGTAACACGCATCCTCCTCCTCGGTCTGCTGCCATGCCGCCACCTGAGCACGTAACGCTCCCGATCGCATCTCGTCCTGGGCGCCTCATGCTCCCGTAGCCCCACCACCACCTCGCCCCTCCGGTTGCTACACTAGAACCACGCGCTCCCAGACCCAATCCACAGAGAGACAGGGGAGGGGTGGTTGGCTAGATTTAGTGTTGCCTCCGGAGTCACCTGAGAAAGTGACCCGGGAGGCCTATGAGCGATTAGTCCTAGTGTTGTAGAACCTGGGACTTCGTCCGTCCCAAGATCTCAATAGCCATGAAAAAGATCCTTTGTCGACCTCACCATAGAGAGTACCCATCGCAGTCCAAGGTTTATGGGGGCTAAGGGCATATTTGGCTTGTAGTCTAACATCATCAAGTCTTAAGGACATCTACAGAGATAGTCAGTCATTGACTCTTCCACCTCTCACCATCATCTAGAATCGGCTATCAAATAACTCATACAAGGTGTTGTCTATTGAGCTGACTCTACACGAAGGGTTAGAAAATTGAATTGAGTCTTGGTTGGCTTAATGTGGTGAATGTGAATGAATTTTGGTTAATTTTGAATGCCTGTTGATCTAAAAATGAATGGTTATAATGAATACGTGCTGATATTGGTTTATCTTTCATCTTCATACCATGCTTTAATATGATGATTATGAAAATGCATGTCTAGTATTTTAATTCTTGTTCATTGTTATGCTTAAGTTAATTAGGATGAGCTTACAAAGCATCTTGCAAGTACAAAATTACTTATATGAATTCAATTCCTAAAATGTTACAGGTAAGCCTAGCGTAGGTGAGTTCTACGATGTCAATAACGTCGAATCTGATGTCTAGTTGCCTGTTTGTCTCTTATCGGTCATATGTGGGTTATGTGTAGCTTTTGGAGATGGTTATAGCTGCTATCTTAGATGTTTTTAAACATGTTCCGCTGTTGTTCGTACTCTTTTTTATGAGAATGACCTTCGAGTCGTGTTGATTGTAAATTAAATAATTGCCCTGTGTATGAGATGTGTTGTATATCTATATTGTATCTCTTCCTTTAGAGTTTTGTTGTGGTATGAACGTTGTTAATGTAGTTTCTCATACACCATGCGTGTATGATTATGAAGTGTATGAAACAGTCGTAAAGAGTTAGGGTTGTTCTTGCATTTCATTAAGTGTGACGATTGTCGGTTGAGTGGCATGTTAGCTGTGATGCGCTGGCCGGCTACGCAAGATGTGGGTGGTTGTACCGGGCTTTTGAGCGACCCACTAGCCTTAGGGCTAGGTTAGGGTGAGGGTACAATTCCCGGGCTCTTGCGAGATCATCGTGCTTAGTGGACACAAGAATGACACTAAGCCTGTATAGGATTTTGAAATTGCGTTCAACCCTTGTTGTGATGTGTGTGTGTCTTTGTCCGGCTTGACCAACGGTGACACATACACCTGAAGTGCGTATGGGATGTTGGTCCTGTATCAGATTATCCAAAAGTGATGGATACATACGTATGTATACTATGCATCACACATGAGTGAGTTGTAATTCCGGGGTCCTGACACTGTGTGGCTTGATGATCACGTTGGCTAAGCCGTGGAGGCTGAGGTGGGCTATCATGCTGGAAGCAAGAGTTTGCCACAGAGATGGCGTGCACGGCACGCAGCTGCTGGCGCGAGCCCAAGGAAGACAACTGACTTGATAGGTGGGTATGGGCTGTCAGTGTCTTGTCGTGTTAGCAGGTTTGCGCGTACGGGCGCGACACGTCCCCTGGGCTGGTCCGGCCGTGTGAGCTGGGTTTTGGGCCCAGTTTGAGGTTTAGATCTCCTTTTCTCTTTTTATTTTTATTCTTGTTTTCTGTTTTGAATTTAGACTTGATTTTCTAATTCAAAACCATGTAAAATATTTCTAGGTCCATTTATTCAGTAATTTTTGATATAAATAATGAAATTTAGTTCGACCTAAAATTGGGTTTAAATTGCAAGTATTTGATAAATTCATCCCAAAAATATAGAAAATTTTTAGAGGCTCAGAAATATCATATTGAGCTTATATATAAATTTGTAAGAGATTTTTATATTGGAAAATTCCTCTGCTTAATAGATCTTCGATCTACTCATTTATTTGTATCTTAATGTTTTTCTTGCTTTTCATCTTGCATTTTCATCATTTCCCGAGGTTTTAAAATCCCCTCAATTTCACATTAAAATAAATGATGACATGAAATGTTAATGATGCACATCAACATGTGTTACAAAACAGGGATGCTACAACTTCTGCATTAGGATTAAGCCAAATTTTGTTTTAAAATGCCTATTCACCCACCATATAAATGACATTTAGATCTTTTCAATATTAATCATATATATCTATCGCGACATTATTTCACATGACAAATGTAATATTCAAATATTATAGTTATACATAATATACACTAGTACTATTTTTCAAATATGAATATAGAGCTATGCATGTAATTGCATCAGACGGACTACAACTTGTTCTAAAAAAAAATGAAAAATAGAAAACAAGATTACCGCTTGTTTTCCATGGAAAACTTGTAGAACAAGGACATATAGTACTCTTTCTGAACTACGAAAGGGAGAAGATCAATGGGGTGTTTGATTCGGTGATTAAAATCACAACTACTGGTTCTTAAAAAAATCGCCACTACTAAACTTTGCCAAAATTTGGCACAGTAAAGTTTGGGTATTTAGTACAGGAAAAGAAAAAAAATTCCATTTTTGATATTTCAACTATTGGGCGAGTATAGTTTTGGTCTGTAAACTCTAAAATTAGACAAAATTAATCCATAACTTTCACAATGGTTGTAGATATTGGTAAATTTTATATATTGATGGTCAAACTGAATTTCACGAATTCTAAAATGACCAACATTATGACAAGAGAAAGTATTATAGAAAATTTAGGAAAAAATCAAATCCTTTAAAAAGTATGAAATTCGAGAAAACTGAAAAGTTTTTTAGGACAATAGATGGAAACTCAAGAAATATGGTGATTTTTCATGAATGTACTTGGGTCTCTCAGAAACTTTTGAATATTTCCTATTTTATTAGTTTTCAGTTTTCTACTTACTGGGTTTTGTTAATTTTTCTTCATTTTCTTTGAATTTTTCTCGGTGTTTTGTTATAATTTTCTTGATTATTCATTTCCCTAATTTTCTTGTTTTATTGGAATTTCTATTTTTCTCTAACTGAGTTGCTATGTGTGCAAAACCATCGCCACATCATGAAGCAGAACCACCTGAGTGGGGAGATGGATCAAAACTGTGCGATTTTAAAAGTTAAGGGTCAAGTGTTTTTTTATTTTAGAGGAGAGGCCAAAAGTAGACTTGGTTAATAGTTAAGGGACCAAAGTTGGACGTGAATTGGCCAAGTTTTGGTAAGAAATGAACTAGAGATCCAATGGAAAAAAAATTAGACCTTACCAAATTTCTAGCACAAACAAATCTTCCATATCTATATCTATATATACTACTGTAGAAGGTACGACTTTGGTTAGATCCAAATGATATTATCCATACGATCGCATCCGATTGAACTAAGTTGGACCCATAAAATTACCTCATAATTATATATTTAAGAGAAAAGACGAAAATAGAAGCTCTTACCGGGAAACAGAATTTCTCGGTACGAAAACAGAAACGGAAATTTTATATGGAAACGGTACCGCGATTTCAGTCGGAAACGGAAATTCCATATAAGAAAAAGGGAATATTTTCGAATAAGCCCGTGTAAAAGTTCCAGCCCATCTAGCCCATTTGGATCCCCTATCCCTAACCAGCTAACCCTTCCTACTCTCGTATAAATATAATTGGTTATGTAATATTTTTTTTGTGTCACATTGTTTTTGTTATGTTTTTGTGCACGGTTCAAGGGATTCTTATGTTCTGACACATATTCGTTATTGTTTTTGTTTTTGACCGTATACGTGTCGTTTTCGTTTCCGGTACTTTTCGTTTCTATTTCGTTTTCGTTCATTTCCGTTCTGATAAAAAAGTACAGAAATAAAAACAGTAAGACATTTTTCCAACCGTTTCTTTGAAACATCACCCCAAAAGTCAAAACCCAACAAAAGCTTCAAACAGGAAAACAACTACTGCCATCCCCCGCTACCTATGGCGACCTCGCCGCCGCCGCAGAGCCCTAACACTGGCGAGCCGACCGAGGCCGCTAACCTCGCTGCCGCCGCTCTGGCAGCGCCCGCTCGCGTATGGAGCTCCCTTGTCGCCCGCTTCCCTCCGCTCACGGACTCCCGCCTCCTCGCCGCCGTCTCCGACCTCCACCGCCGCCTCTTCAGAGGCCGCCGCCGCCGCCGCCTACGCCCTGCTCTCCCGCTCCCCATCCATAATGACGCCGCAGGCTCCGCCCGGTGAGAAACCCCTGCTCGAATTAGTGTGGCGCCTGTGCTTCTCATGCTGTGCAAGCTTTTGCTGGAGTAGTGCTGTTTTGTGCTTTCGTGGACTGCGGACAGAACAAAGTAGGTTTGTGCGGATTTAGGGTTACAGGTCACGGGGTGATCTGTGAAGAACTTGTCGTAATGTGTTCGGGAGTTGGTCACTAGATGCAATATAGGCAACCCACCACTTGTTTTGAGCCAATGTTTCATAGGTCTGGCTATCGGCTAGTGTTCCGTGATTTTGCAGAATTACTTGGAGATTTCTTTCACTATATGTTATTTGCAGGACTGCTGGTGAGATGCCCAAAGTGTTTGCCATCTTAGAAGATATCGTACAACACACTTTGTCTAGTTTGCATAGCATACAGAAAAGCTTACTTTATTGGCAGTCTAGAGCTGAGGTATTAATTTAGTTCATAACTTTGAAGTCTTTTTACTCTGTTAGTATGTATGGAAGTGCATCTTATTGTTTGTGGTTCTTACCTATTTTTTGCTTGCTTTTTTTAGGCAACAAATTCGCAGAAAATGTATTTTATGATCTTTGAAAGAGGTCCAAGGGCCTTTGTTGAAGTAACATGCCAAACGCTGACTAGACTCAGGAGCAACGGGAGTCCATCCAAGTACCTTTTAAACTCTGCATCTGATATGGTCACAACAAAACTTGCTGTCTTGACGAGTTTGCAACATTGCTTGGCTGCTTTTCTTGCTGAGGTTTGTTAGTGTGATGTGTTTATGATGACAAATAGCGACAGTACTATGACTTTGATACTCTGCTGATGTCAAGTAGAGTAAAAAGAGTTCAATAGTATTTTCATAGTCAACCTTGTAGCTGCTCTCTCCCAAAAGAAACTGTTGGACCACTCTAGTCAAATTTCAAACCTATCTTTGTTTATCTCTTGGATAGTATTTCTTGGTGCTACATGACTACAGTATCATATACATGAATTTAAGCTCTACATTGCCTCTTCTCTAGGTTTATTCTGAAGTTGATAAATGCAGAGAAGGATTAACTGAAAGTTCAGCTAAATCGCTACATACACTATTCGTAATTTTGAACACCGTCTTCCCCAAATTGGAGCTATCGTTCAGAAATGCTGGCGAGGTACGCAATGTCTGTTCTCCATATATTTGTATTTATAACATTTTTGCTTCTTTGATGTTATGTAGTTTAATTAGTTAAGCACATGTTTTCAGCGACAAACTCTACTGTTCACACATGACGGAAACCCATCTCAACTTCTCTTCGAAAGATTGCCAGAAGTTGATGTTGAGAGTCCACAGTGGACTGAGGCCTTATCAACAGATGCTATAAGTTTGGTCTATCAAAACCTCCAGAAGTTAGATAGTTTTGTTTCCTCTCAGGTAACCAACTCTCACTTCAGCTGTGACACATGTGATATCATCGACTTCTCAGCTTCTCAGTGCAATTATCCTAGATCATTACAGGGTGAACACTATCAAGAGGATGACCTGGTGGCGATGTCTCTTGTAGGGGAGAGATGAGACTAGAGATGTGAATGAACTTATTTATTCTTTCTTTGCTTAGTAAAATCAGGCTACAAGTGCCTCTATTTGTAGGGATGACATCTCTAGTAGATGGAAATCAGCATTAGGAAACAGATAGCTAGGAAATATATAAATAGCAAATAGATAATTAGGCAGCTGAATTCTAGCAATCCCCCAGTCATGGGGATTGTTGCCGCCCTTGTGCATGTCAGGGGTCCTTTATGGTACACATAATACTCAGATCCTAAATTAATGTTACCTGAGTTGTCGGAGGGGTATTAAGGTTTCAATTTCAATAATTACCTGTTTGTGCATGCTCCCTGTATTAGATATTTATCTGTATATGCCAGTCAACATATATTGTTCCATGCAAACATGCTTTCTTACTATAATTATTTAGTGGTAGGACTATGGCTATACCACTATTGTACCAATTACGGAACACGTTGGGCAGGTGATTATCGAAACTGTCACGCCTGAGGTACTGGATTCAATTGTGGATAACCTAATGATAATGTGTAACTTGTATCTCAATGCATGTAATAAGTAAATGTTGCTTAGAATTCCATTATATAAAGCAATATGTTGCTTAATGTATCTGAAGTAAGTTTTTCTGCAATGATAGCTTTCAAGCCATAAAAAGCCAAGAAATATGACCATATACTGGTTACCCTACACGTGTGGAGCAATTGGCCTCTCTGCATGTTCTCTATGGCTTTTACGCCATAGTAGCTTGATGGGAAGTTCTGACATGGACAACTGGATCCAAGATGCTAAGGAGTCGGTGGCTGGATTCTGGGATGAGCATGTTGAGAAACCAGTAAGATACTTTCTGTATACGTCTTCTATTATTTATCTCATACATGATTCTAGTGTAAGTTAACTGAAGGCAAATCAAGCTATTTAATGGAAGCAGAGCCTTTTCCGGTTGGTTGTACATTTACTTACACAAGATATTCTGTGAGGTGCTGCAGGAAGCCTTGGTTTGTTAGTGTACTTATGCCAGATATTTGTCTGCCAAAAAGAAAAATCAAATAACTGAAAAGGGAAGCATGCTGTCTTGTGAATTACTAGCTGTATTGTCTTCTTACGGTATTAACATATTGTATGGAAGTGAATTCATTTGTTCTTTACTGGAGCACTTGCACATATTAACATGAACAAACTTTAGTAGATGATCATATGTAAGCCAGGAAACTTGTTAATATGCACCCTCATCCTCATTGTAATCATCTAAATACTGCTCATTCAATTTTTATGTGGAACCATTGAATTTTAGAAAGCATTGCTGCAAGCCGGTCCAAACAGTTCCATATAGTTCTTTAAATTTGGACATCAGTTGTTTACTGTGCTTACATTATGACTAATTTTGACAATCGTTAGATCATTTCCATTAGAGATGAGCTATTCGAGACATTCAAGCGAACAGATAAGCGTGTAATGGAGAAGGAAGAGGTCCAACTAACCGAAGAATCATTGCACAGGTTATTCGCCAATGCTGCCTTCCTCTAATATGCCAAATCATTATGCTCGTTGTTCTTTTGAATCTAATGTATGCATTTTTGTTTCTCAAAAATATTAGGACAGTCTTGTTGCTGAACTAATATACATTTGTCCTAGCTTAAGTTTCACCTGCTTAACCAAATAAATTTAGAGTAAATTAAACAATATGCACCGACCATTTCAAGATATTGCAAATGAATATATCAGTGTATGTGGTTTCAGCAATGAAGCACACATACATGTCATTTGGATTTGGGCCACCTACTGTACTTTGAAGGGTTCTCCAATTATTGAAGGCAAAAATATTGGGAGAATGACGCGGTAAATACTAAATACCATATAGAAGAGAGCTGTGACAGTGTGGCTTTAGGGAGATGAGATACTACAATAAGGAGAAATAGACCATAGATGAGAGAGAGGAGTTTTTGATTAGGAAATAGTGATCATTGACTTATTTCTTCTTTGTTCTTATGAGTAACAATGTATAGCGTTTTATATGGCTAACTTGACCTGTCCCTAATGCACACTCTCTAGCAATCCAATCTAACTCAAACTCTTAAGCATAACTTATAGACCAAGTAAACTATTGCGGAGGATAGCATACGAAGGTAGGCACACATCTGTTGTAACGCCGCTCTATGCTAACGCATATTTTTAAAAACCGGACCAGTGGCCAACCCAATCAGTATGTTATTTTACTGGTTCGGTGGTCAGACTGCTGGTTCACCGGTTCACTCGTTGGTTCAACAAATATAAAGATTAGCCATTCCTAGTAGTATGGTGGAGAAATTTAGGGTCAAATAGGCCTATTTGCACAATACAGACATCAAACCAACAATGCCCGGTTGGCTATTGGGCTGTGGGAGGTATGCTTGTAGCCTAGAGGCACCAGGTTCATGTCGTCCTCCTTGCAACTTATTTTTCTCACTGCATTTAAAGTGCAGGCGGCTGGAGCACCCACCGGTTTAATGCAAAACTGCCTGGTATGACCACGGTTTCACCGGTCGAAGGGGGTTCACATGCTTAACGGTCTTTGCACTGGACCTTACCTGACCAGGCATCAGTTCCGGTTGAACAGCCGGTCTGGTCTGGTTTATAAACTATGTGCCAAAGTGCCTACTCGTCTTTTAAAATGTAAAAGGCTGTTATCATAACCCCAACCCCCTTTTCAAATGACGGATACTATTGAGGTAATGGTTGGCGCATAATTGAATCCTTGTATTTTCACGAAATATGTAATTATTTAATTGCAAAAACTTCAAATCAAACAGTTGTTCCATCAGGCCCGGTGCAATTTACTTATAAAATTTAAGCTACACCCAAATGGAATGCTTATGTTGAGGTTTAAACAAATCTGAGCATTTCATTGTCTATCCATATATTATTGGATACATGCATTCCTACAAAAAAATTACACTTATCAAACTAGGTTAACCAAAGTTACAACTTATAAATCTACGATCTATATGAAATTGTCCGTTGAAACTAGGTTTTGCTGGCCTGACCTCTTTAGATCACTTTGTAGGATCAAACTGTTGACATCGATCGTTGTTCATTAGTAATACATAAACACAAAGCTTGTTCATCCCAGCGCCTAAATGTTGTTCCTTCCGTACATTTCTTTTGCTGTTATTGGTCTCTGCTAATATTGCTTCGTTTTGGAGTGCTGTAATTTGTCCAGTACAAGATTTATTAGTTCATATTTTCTTGAATATGTAAAACTTCAGCGTTGCAGTTGTATTCTGAAATGCAATATAGCACGGTAAATCACATTTTACATTATTTAACCCGCTGCTGGTTAAATGTTGAATTTGTAGGATGTTGATTGCCTTTTGTGAGCAAAATTCAAATGAAAAACTGCCAGAAGATGCATCATTGCAAGAGTTGCTAGAGATTGTCATGAAGAGGTAAGACTGTTTGAACTTTTAATTATACATACTTTTGTCGTGTTGGTATTGTTCAAAGGCCACCTGTAATATTTAATTTCCTCCAGTTTTTCTTATTGTGATTTCCTCATGCTCACGGGAGCAATTCTACATTTCCACCTTTGTCTGCTGTCCTACAAAGGAATATTGTATGTACCTTTTGTTTCTGTTTAGGAACTTCGGTCCTTTGTTCACAAAAGGAAAAACATGGTAGTGTCATATACTTCATTTGAGTTTCAGTTGCTTTTTGCGACTAAAGTAATTGTGTAGGCATGGGGGGCAGACTTAGAAAAAAAAACATTTTATGGGGCATAAGCAAGCCATCTGAGCTAGTTGAAGTTTGTGAAATATATGAAGATGTAAGGCATATAAAGGTTTGTGAAATATATGAAGATGTAAGGCATATAAAGGTTTGTGGAGATCTATAGGGGGCCCTTCCCCGCATACGGCTTGAGGTAGGTCTATCCCTGGTTGCCATCCGGTCATACTTGCCCCTTGCCAGAAACTAAAGCCAACAATTGACGAAAAAAAGGCATAGGCACCATTTGGCTCTTCCAGCTTCACAGCTCGAGTTTTGTTAGGATTTCTACTTTGTGTTTCAGTAAAAGTTTGTAAGTTTTTTGAAATAATAGTTATATTTGGAAGTTAAAAGTTCGAGATGAATTTGATTAAATGTTCATAATATTAAAATTCAAGATGGATGACCTCAGTATTTGTCAAGAATCATATTCATAATTCAGATAACCTTGATGTGCATAGCAATTAAAAATTTCACGCTTTAGAATTATTATTTAATATGTATTTTGCATTTCCATTTAAAATTATTAATTATTCATGAGAATTCAAATTGAACTTTTAGAACCTGTCAGTGTCTGCTGTGACTGCCAAAATAATCATTTTCTTATAATGGAAACAAGCTTCAGGAAGCTAGGGGATCAGTTTGTATAGCATGACTCTAAGGAGCTATTGGTACTAATATGATTTTACCATGCCAACATTTAGTCTTAATCATGTTACTTATGCTACTACCTCCGTTCGGAAATAGGTGACGTTTTAGAAAGCGTGCAGTCAAAATTTTCTATTTTGACTATAGATATATATAAAATTATTTAAATTAGTAGGGTAAAAATAGCATCATTAGATTTTTCATGAAAAATATTTTCTAATATCACAATTCTATAAATTTTTACCATCATATTTGTGTGAAAAGTAACGGTCAAAGTTACATGTTGGAGAATATGCCCATGTCTAAAACGAAAGGTTATTACAAACAGAGGGAGTAACTTGTTAGCATGGCATACATTTGAATAGCATCCGGAGAGTCGCATACTTTACAGATGCTTTTCATATGTTGCTCATATAACTATGTAGATACTTTACATGTGCTGCATATATAGCTAGCCTTTGCCTAAATTTACTTATTTTGGATCATCACTCAATGGATTAATTCTTGATGGTATTTATTTCATCAAAGCTAAATTGGCAGTTTACATTCTATTAACCATCTAAGTAATGAGTGAAAGGAACTAAATTGATCCTGTTTATTTGTGCATTGAACTGTACATTAATGCAGATATGAGAAGGAATCAATGCATCCAATTCAAAATTTGTTCAGTGGAGAATTAGCACGTGCCATGCTTATTCAGGTTCTTTCACTTCTTGTGCATCCAATTCAAGTTAACTTGCTTCTCACCTTCCAACTTTTGGGAATTTCAGATTCAGAAGCTTAAACTGGATCTTCAGGAGTAAGTATACCATTGTTGTCTGCCAATATTGGTTGAAATGCATAAAGATATATTTTGTCTTCATATAACATATATATGTACCACCAGAGATAATTGGATTATTCTTACACAGGGGAATGCTGGAACTGGATCAGATTCTTAAGGCCAATGAGATAAATTTTGCTATTCTTGCTGCTCTGCCTGCATTTGGTCTTTCGCTTCTGCTGCTCCTTTTAGTGCGAGCATGGGCCATGCATGTATGTACATGGACTTCCAGCAATATCTTAATGATTGCAATACAACTGAGGCATCTGGCACAAGTAGTTGTAGGTCTATGGGACCTTGATACGTTGCTTTTTAATATATTTGCACCACACATCTGTGCGGTTTGCACCATGGACATGCCCTATTTGTGATTTGCACTGTGGACAAGTGTGTGAAAACTTAAAAGGGTTTGCAGATTAAATATGGCTAACTATTACTGTGATTATAATATAGGACCAAGGTGCAGAAGGAAGAGGTAGGATTGCACGGCATCAGCGATGGCAGCTTCTCATTAATGTGGAGGAAAGGCTTATAGAGTTTCAGAAATGCATGGTTAATGGAATGGTAATTTATTCTTGATCTTTAGTCTATTCTGACATGTTTATTTGAATGCGCACAAATATTTATTTTTGAGTTTTAGGTCACATTTGGCCTCCTGTTAGTGGTTGACTAATTTCGTAAATATGATTATTGAACTTCTCCGTGGTATTTGATCTGCACAAGTCTTGTCAGTTCATCAAACATGAGAGGGCCAGAATTGCCCTTTTCAAGATTGGACACCTCCACCTTCACCTGAATATCTGAGATGAAAGTGCTGTCGTATTGATTAGAAAGCCATTTTCAGGAACTTTTGAGTTACGAATTAAGGGATTACGATACACCCTAGTAGTGATTCCCTGAATTTCCTGCTTTACAGGAGGAAGAGGCATGCTGTAAGTTCGGATTGACTCTGTACACTCTTGATAGATTATACAAAGCTGTTGAGTTGCATGCAAAAAAAACAGGCGAGTGGTCAAGGTCAGTCTCAGCTCAAATTTTCTTTCGACTTCTTTCCTTGATTATTGTGGATGGCCTGTGGACCAAATCGTTTGCATTGCAGCTTGAGAGAAAACATGTTTGATCTGGCAAAGCCTAATGTGGGAGTGGCAGACAAGCTGGCTGTTCTTTTACGACTGAAGCTGAATTACGCTTGCTTATGTCGATCGCTGTCAAGTGGTTAGCCACATTAGTTTTCTGTTCTTTCTTTCGATTTTACTGAGTGGTGATTTATGAACTTCCTGTGGTTCATTCTTGAGATGGTATATGCGGAATGATATGGTGACATGCAGTCCGCTTTGCATTTTAATAGGATAGTCGTGAAGATTTTGATGTGAATGCTTCGTAGCCTTTTGTTCTATGTACAATGGGTAAAATGACTGCCACCACCGATATTTTGCACCAGATGTTCCTGAGTTGCATCTACCGCAATTTGTATATTGAAAGTTCATTTTTCTTGGTTGCTACACGCATCGACTTGTGGTATTTCTGCACCACACCCACTTGACCTTTAAATTGGAAATGAACAGATACTTCTGTAAACATATCTTGTGCACCTCAGCACTTCCGTTCATGATTGTTTGCACTGTAGGTGTTGTTTATTACTCGTATCTAAATGAGACGATCTCCAAAATGAAGAGGATTCTTTTTAAGAGCAAATGAAGAGAATCCATACGGTTCTTATTCGAAAGAAGGGTATTTATTCACGCTCGATACTAGAGATAGCTGGGCTAGCCGGGCACACTGTGTTATAATTAATGGGCTAGACCCAATCAGTTCTACAATTAATTTTTAATAAATCTCAAAGGCCCACTTATGCATAGCAAGAGCTAATTGAGTTTTAGTTTCATATTATTAGTTAAAGTAGAATAATAACATCTTATAAGGATCCTCCACACCTCTCTAAAACAATGGGAGGAGAGAAGGGAAATACCACACGCGCGTGCTCGCCTTGCCGGACAGGGCGTGGCAAAAGGTGCGCGCATACGACATGCGTGTGAATAGTCCGGCCAATTCGGGTTCCTCGATAGGCTCAGTCGCAGCAGTGTTTTCCAATTTGTTCTTGTTCTCTGTCTTTGTATGCATTGCGCTGTCGCCCAGGTCTTCTCTAGCCTGCTTCCTGATGTGCACCGGGCGACGGGAGAGTAGATCTCCGAAACCATCCCACTCTTGAGATCTTGTACGGGAGAGAGTGAATAAAGTTTTTGAGAAGCGATCACGCGACTGCTCGCCGCTTCTCGGCATCGACTTCTTCACTACTTTCGCTTCGTTTATAGTTTGCCTAGTAGTAACATACTAAGTACGCAATCATATACATTCTTTTCTACGTGCATAACATCGATGAAATAACCTACATCTAGATCCTTTCAAAAAGGCAAGTCCCAAAAGGTTGATTCTTCCAGATAATCTTCTCACATGGCTGATTCTTTGATTTACGTCCCTTTGGAAGCACAACATCGATATCCTTGATCTTATCGTAGACCTCTGGTCCGGTAAAAGGCCTTGGTTTGGCATCGTGTTCCGTCTACCCATTGAATTGATTACTCATGCTACAATATGGGTGATTTATTTTCAAGAACCTCTGGTGACGCATGTGTACGGTTTTGCCCGAGTTCTTGAGCCACACCTTTGTAGTATCTTTTAAGCATGTCACACAGGTTTTGGCTTCCTTTATAGTTTGTCTCAAGTAGTTACCATATGCAGGATAATCATGGATGATTAGGAACAACAATCTACATAGATCGAAGTACTCCCTCTGGAAGTATGTTTGCGAAGAGACCTAATATCTTCATGTATCTCTTGTCAGACCATCCGCTGCTTGCTTTCAATTTCAAAAGTTCAAGTACGGCTGCCAACCTAGAGTATATTGCTTTACAACCTGGATACAAAGGCTTCTTAGAATTCTCCAAAAAGCCAATGAATTGCTTATACCCTCCATCATCATGGTTTCCCTCTACATTGCGCAACATCTGATCCACATCAGGCATATTATCAGCCTCATCATCCGACATCTCATCATCAGAAGCACAATCAATACCATCTTGCTAATCATCATTGATGATGTTTGACTTATCGTTCATTTCCTCCTCATTGATGTTATTATTATCTTCACGTATGACCGATTCTTTACCATGCTTGGTCCAACATGTATATCCTTCCATAAAACCCCTTAGAATCAAGTGTGATTGAATTTGCTGTGGGTTCTACACATCCTTGTATTTTCACATTCAACCTATGGACAGTAAATCCACTCTTTCTCCTTATTCCACATATCCACCACGGCTCTCTTCTAAACCCAACGATGCTATTAATGTACGCTTCACTAATACGGTTCTCGTTGTACATCCACCCTCATTCCATCTACATTTTATATTTAAATAAATAATTAGTTTCTCACTTTACATAATTACCACAATGCTAACTCAATTTTGAATATACCGTGCATTAAATCGGTAAATACAAAGTTAGCTATAGTACATGTAAAACCTACACTATGCTATTCACAATCTATACTTCTTTACATACCAATCCTAATCTAACCATTTGCTTCTTAGTTTGGTGCTCTCTTCATTTTTGACAATTATCAAGGAAGAGGAGTAATTTAATACAATTATCAAACTTTCATAACCAACACCAAATAGATCTTCAACAAGTAGGCAAATCGCCCCCAAATCGCCAACCAACTACAACAAATCTCGGCTTCACGATCTGTCCTGGTCGGTGGTGGTTGTTAGATATTTATGGACGGACATCCCAAATGGTTCCGAGAACATAGCCGTCGTGGATATATCACACATCTACGACAGTTATCATTTTCAACTGTCAATACACCATATCTGTGATGGTTGGTTTGATGAGCTGTTGTGGATGTGGAGCCATTCGTGACAATTCCTTTTGGGATTACTTATCTCTGGCGGTTTCCCAAGTAGAATCATCTAGGATGTGTGTCATCCTTGACGGCTTTGCTGAACCGTTTGGGATAAAGGGGCTAGGATATGTTATTCTATACTAGTGCATAATATATTCACAAAAGCTATGCCAACTCGGTAGTTGGAGCTCTCCCTCCACCTTACGGGGACATCCCGGGTTCGAATCTCGCACACCGTGCAAACCTTTTTGATTTTGCACTAGTATCCTGCAAGGGGTCCACATGGCAGGGAGAGTGAAATACTCAAAGATTGCTTGAGAAAAACATAAATTTATATTCAGCATTACTTTGAGCCTTTAAATTTGAATCACCTCATGAGATGTATTCCTACTTATCCGCACGGCCATCAAGTGCTTGCTGACAATTGTACTATCCCACCGTGAAATGATACACGGTCTGCTTCGCATTTTAGTAGGATAGTCATGAGATTTTGATGCTTAATGATTTTGAGCCTTTTTGACTGTATATACAAAATTTACTCGGATGGCTTGTGGATATGGTTATCGGGCAGTAACCCGAAATACCGCCTGGTAACTTGGGATCGTGGCAGCTACTCGGCATCAAGTAAATAACCAGGCTGAAGGTAGAGCTCCGCGGAGGATACAAGCATTTTGGCTATTTTGAAAAATTCTGATAAAGTTAACGGTAGTGAAATTTGAAACCTGAAGGCATGGAAGGAATAAACACTTACTCGGTGCCATGTTGTGGAACTGAGAATAATGAATTCTCTCATGTTCTCATGATATGAATATAAGTTATCATGTCAAATTTTAGTCATAGTCATGTCACTTAGTGTAATTATTGGCAATGGACCTTTGCAAGTGCAACCCGAGATTGATCATTCATTAAGCATGCTTGCTATCTACTTACATATGTCTATATAACTTTATTGCTAGTTTGCATATGCTGATCATATAACTAGCTAATGTCTAACTTTCTCTGTTTTGAATGATCACTCTATGCATTTATTTAGATGGTGCTTCTTTCATTCAAAGCCGAATCGAAAGTTTACAGTCTTCTAACCATCTAAGTAATGAGCGAATAGGATTAATGATTCTATTAATTTGGGCATTGAACTATATTTACATTAATGCAGATATGAGAAGATATCGACACATCCAATTCAAAATTTGTTCAATGGATAATTACCACGTGCCTTGCTTATGCAGGTTCTTTCACTTTATGTATTTAGGGCGCATTCATTTCATGTAAACTTCATTTTTCTCATGGACTTTGAATATTTCAGATGCAGAAGAATGGACTGAATGTTCAGAAGTAAGTTATACTATTGGTACTTGATAATATTGATTAAAGTACATACAAATTTTCTTTTTATCTTACCGAATATTCCCCACCAGAGTTAATTGGATTGTTCTTACACAGGGCAAGGCTGGCAGTGGATCAGTTAAGGCAAATAAGATAAAATTTGCTATTCTTGCAGCTCTGCCTGAATTTGGCCTTTCTCTTCTGCTACTCCACTTAGTGCGAGCATTGGCTATGCATGTATGTATATGGACCTCTGTCATTATCTCCTTAATTGCAATATCACACTGGGGCATCTGGCACAAGTAGTTCAAGGTTTGTGGGACCTCGAAGTGTTGCTCTTTAACCTATTTGTGCAGCACATTTTTTCAATCTGCACCGTGGACAAGTATGTGTGAAAAATTACAAAAGGATTGCAGGTTAAATATGACTAACAGTTTCGGTGATTATAAAATAGGACGAAGAAGGAAGAAGTAGGATTGCACGGCTTCAGCGAATGCTACTTCTCGGTGATGTAGAGAAAAGGCTTATGGAGTTTCAGACATGCATGGTTAACGGAATGGTAATTTTATCTAGATCTTAAATTAGTCTACTCTGGCATGTTTATTTAGATGCGTGCACATACTTTTAGGTTTCATTCCACCTGCCGGTAAAATTGTAACGGCATGACTTCAACCATCAGGATTTAAAAATCCTGGTTCTCACATTTACACATACGGTGCACTTTGTAAGTCATATTCTTAGAATTATCCCTGGTCAATGTTGGTGCTAGCATGTGATTAGAAGGTGCGCTCGCGTGGATCGATGTGTATACGCGCGTACGATCTTTCTTATAATCACAAAAAGTAACTACTAGGTTGTATTTCATCCGTACAAATCTTGTCCTTTCACCAAATATGAGAGGGCCAGAATTACCCTTTCCTAGATTGGAGACCCCATCTTCACTCTGAATATCTGAAATTAAAGTGCTCTTCTATTGATGAGAGAGCCGTTTGCCAGAGAATTACAAATGCAAGAACATTGGGATTCTGCCCTAATAGTGATTCCCTGAATTTCATACTTTACAGGAGGAAGAGGCGTGCTGTAAGTTTGGATTGGCATTGTACACCCTTGATAGATTATACAAAGCTGTTGAGTCGCATGCAAAAGAAACAGGCGAATGGTCAGGGTCAGTCTCACCTAAAATTTTCTTTCGAATTCTTTCCTTGATTATTGTCAATGGCCCGTGGACCAAATCAGTTTGCATTGCATCTTGACAGAAGACATATTTGATCTGGCAAAACCTAACTTGGGGATGGTAGACAAGCTGGTTGCTCATGAGATGTATTCCTACTTATCCGCACGGCCATCAAGTGCTTGCTGACAATTGTACTATCCCACCGTGAAATGATACACGGTCTGCTTCGCATTTTAGTAGGATAGTCATGAGATTTTGATGCTTAATGATTTTGAGCCTTTTTGACTGTATATACAAAATTTACTCGGATGTTCAAAGTCCATTTTTCCTGGATTCTGGACGCATCGATTTTGTGGCTCTGCTGCACTTAAACTGGAAATGGATGAATCTGCTAAGTTACTTCTTGCTAGTGTGTTCATCATAGTTGTGGTGGATTATTGCCTGCAAACAGCGATGATTCTTCGTTAAAAAACAAACTGGGAGTTTACAGAAAGAAGAGGAAAGGGCAGAAACTTGTTGAGCCATTTCATTCAAAAGTACAGTTTTTATTCATGGGCGATACTGGAGATAGCCATTTTCAGTGCTCAAGATAACAAACTGTCGCCGCAGATAGCGATAATCAAGGTTGCGAAGAAACCATCCATCCGACGTAACACAAAGAAACGAAAGCAAATTGATCGTGGGGCTCCGGCTAGCTTCACTTCACTTGCCGATCATAGCGAGCAGCGCATCCCTGTAATGGCCATGGGTGTTCTTGGCCACGGCGTCCACGAGCTTGGCCCCGTGCTTCTTCAGGTAGGCCTCCTTGATCTCCTCCATGTCCGCGTCGGAGCGGGACACGACGACCCGGGTGAGCGCCGCCTTCGCCTGCTTGTCCGCGCCCTCCTTGAACGCCCTGCTGATCACCTCGCCGAAGTACTTGGCCGGTGAGTCCAGGCACCTGACAGCCTCTTGCAGGCACGGCTCACCGGCAAATTCCTAATCAACACAACAGCATTTCATCAGATGGAGATGCAAACAAGTCGTTGGTTTGGTTTGGTTGGATTGTTTAATTTTTTACGTCTTCGAGTGGCTTGCCGTGGAGCTCCCTGTAGAGCCTGAAGGTCGCCCGGAGCTGGAGCTTGCTCCTGGTGGCGAGCACACGCACCACCTGGTCGTTCTGCAGCGTCTGCGACTTCGCCGGCGACGCGGCGGCGACGGCGACGGCGCTGGCGAGAGCCTTAGCCTCCTCCTTGGCGAGCTCCTCGTTGATGCGGGGGCCCTCGTAGCGGTAGGCGGTCACCAGCCCGACGAGGAGGCTCGCGCTGGCGTCCTTGACGCGGTAGGCGACGTCCTCCTCGAGGGAGCGGTGGTAGAGGGCCTGGTACGCGCGCCTGGCGCCGAGGAGCTCGTCGGCGGTGCGGGTGCAGGCGAGCTCGACGAGGATGGCGGCCGGGTGGTGCTTGTGCAGGACGTGGTGCGCCCACCGCGCGTCGCGCTCCCACGGGTGCATCGCCCACAGGACCATCAGGTTCTTGAACCGGGAGAACTCCGTCTTGAGGTGCCGCACGTACTCGTCCTCGCACCGCTCGATCGTCCCGGCGCCGCCGCCGCCGGCCGCCGTGAAGAAGCCCGGGAAGCTCCGCCGGAACTGCGACCGCTTCTCTGGCTGCTTCCTCCACCGCCCCAGCGCCGACACCAGCGCAGTCTCGTCCACGCCCAGCCCGCCCAGCCCTGATTAATTCACCCGTACGTCCCATCAGCATCCATCACCATGCCATGGCGCCATGCATGGAGCAAAATTACATGGCAGTTGCTTAAGCGAAAGGCGATACCTGAGAAGGCCCTGGTGAGTTCTTGGTGCTCGTCGGCCATGGCCACCTCCCTGATGCTTTGCTGCTGCTCTCTCCTCGGCGTCCTCGAACGGAAGGGCGACGATGCCGGTGGAGCTGCGGTGCAGCTGCTGTTACTAGTATTACTCGCCTGTGCTGCAAGAAACTGCTGCATCGGAGTGGCCTTTATACTAGAGCACGCACGCCCCCAGGCATGGACCAAATGCTTGTTAATTTATACTACTACTACTAGTACAATACTCCCTTCTCCATCCTGCAGCATCTCATGCATGCATGTTACCAACTTAATTACTGGTATTATAGAATTCAATCCACCCACATAACGCTGCAGGAAGTAACTAGTAACGTTAATGGCGTTTCATGGCGTCTCATTTTTAGCATCAGCTCGTGCTGGCCAAGCCTAGCTCGATCAGCATTGCCCTGGACCCATATATTATTCGTGCTGCACGATTCCTTGGCCGATAAGCAAGAGTTGGACGATCGATGATTGGACAGGGAGGTGTGTGGCACCACGAATTAATTGATGCTACATAATGCAGCTTCTCTACCAAATTGATTAATTAACACATGTTCCGCCACAAAGAACTAATTAACGCGTTTGCGGTTGTGGAAGGAGAGAACTAATTGATCTGAATCAAAACGTGAAACGCGCCTAGCTTGATGAATGAAGAAAACAAAATGGGGACGCGATGAGTGCCAGGAGTGTATGTAGTTTTGGGCTTTTTGGCTACCACTTACAAGTCCCTAGCCAAGACCGACGGATCTACTGTCCCTAGCCAAGTGTGATTAGAAGCTTACACGCTAACAGGAGGGGACCTAGAGGGTGTTCAGGTGGATCTAGACCCACCATAAAAATTCATATTAGATTATATACCATAGCCTAAAAAAAATTATATTACTAGACCCACTCTAAGAATTTTTTTTATGTCAAATTGGCTCACTCTTACTTAAAAGTCTGGATCCGTCACTGCGCGCTACACACAGTGATACAGGATGCCAGATGTATCAAAAGCATTGACTGACAACTCACCGTTCAATCCGTCTATCTCACGAGCACATGCGTCTCGAAAACCTTACAAGTGCTATTCTCCATGGCTGCACGGCTCGTGTCAGTGACGAGCACGGTAGCCGGGATTGGGAGAGAAGGCCCTAACAACCGTCGGGGTCGCCAGATCCCACGACGCCTAGGGCCGCATGATCGTCATCGGGGTTGGGGAGGATGCAACAGTGTTGGATTTAAATGCAACATAGAGATTGTTCCAATGCAATAAATCTTACAACTTATGCAATAAATGCTAAAAAATTAAAAGCTTATGCAATAAAATTGCAAACTCGATGCGACATAAAAGGAAGATGTATGCAATATAAATAATCAATGCTTGCAACATCGGCTTCCAATGTTCGCATCTGGAACAAGCGACAACCCGCTGCAATATTCAAGAACCGTCACTGCAACAGACATCTCTCTATTGGTGCAAACAGTGAAAATGAACGCACCACAACATCCTAAATATATACTGATGCAATATTCAAAATGCTTCTGTGCAAAAATAAAAAAGCACACTACAACATCGAAACATCAACGTTGCAACATCATCATGAAATCTAAAAATCCCCGCCGCTGCTGCCTCTGGCTCCGCCTCTATGGTGCTCTTGCTTTGTCTATACTCTGCCTCTAGCAACGATGCAAGCTCTGCGGTTGCCATGGCCGCGAGCTCACAAACTCTCCCACGGAGATGGTAAGCTCCACATGTGCTTTGCATCTGCTTTAGGGCCTCTCTTGTCGGGGTGCAGTCGATGACGACGGAGGACACAGGTAATAAAATGATGTATAGTGTTTTCCTTTTCTTGTTTTTGAATGGGATAGATGGCTAGCTTGCTTCCACGAACCATAGGTTAGTAAACAATCCATAGAGATAATGTCAAAAAGTTAATCCAAAGAGATAGCTTGTTGTTTATCTAGTTGGTGTGAATCAAGCTCTAGTCTCCGGGGAGGTCAAAACTCTAAAAATGTGAAGTTTCAAATTAAGGTCGCATTTGGATTGAAGGATTTTCATTGAAAGTTACTAGGATTTCAATCCATATTATCTTTTCGCTATAGAGGTCATATGGATCAAAGCAATGAGGCCATCAAAATTCTTTTAGATTGCTTTCCTACACCTAAAAATTCGTAGGATCCCTAACAAGAGGTTAGTCTTCTTGAAAAAATTTCTATGTCTATGTCAACTATGGCATGTGTCTATTCCTCAAAGAAGATTTTCAAGTTCTTCCTATGGTGCAACTAAATTACTTCTATTAGTTATTCCTGTAGGATTTAACCTATCATGACATCTAATTCCTGCGTTTTTCTTATTACTTTGTTTTTCAATTCCTACGTTCAAAAGAGGATATAAAATCTTAAAACTTTGGTTTGGATAAATTTGAACTTCTAGAATTTTCAAAAAACTTTGATATCCTTTTTTAGAAAATAAAAACTTTGAGAATGTAGCATTTAATTCCGAATTCATGAAAATTCAACTCGTTCTTTCCAAAATCTAGGGTTCTGGCTACCTACAACAACCACTTGGGAAAGGGGAGGGTGTAGCAGCAAAGACACACAGTGAGCATGAGGCGTGTCGTTGCTGGTGATGATAGAGAATTCGAAGAATCGACTCGAGAAAGAAGAAGCCACTCCACTCAGACGCTCCGGATCCCTACGCGTGGAGTACGCGGAGAGCCCACATGAAAAACCATGAAGCCATCTTTCATAGTTGTCTTTCCTTTAGTCTTTAGCCAAGGAAACCAGGTGCCACGTGGTTGGACTATGCAATGGTTGGCCTAAAATGTTAAATTAGCCAAATACGGCTTTTTCAAAAAGATAAAAAGGATGCAAAGATCAATGTACGCATATGCCAATCTATAGTAAGCGGACTGAAGCTTTTTCTTACCTTCTCTTGATTATTTTCTTCCTTTTGCTCTCCCTCCCCCCTCCCCCCTTTATTTTCCTTTTCCTCTTTGCCCCATCTTGTGGTTGCTCACTTGCTCTCCACTTGCTGTTGTTGTTTCTTCCTTCGTTTATTTTCCATTTAACAATCAACCATCTTCTGATCCTCGTGGAACACACGCGCATATACTACTCTGCCGTGCCATGCATGCTGTCCAGATTAATTAGAAGACGGCTTCTTCTAAGTTCAGGCCTTTTGAAGACGATGAGGACGTGCATTCCACACATCCACCGGACGCAACCGTCCGAACTTTTCGAGATTTTCTGGCTTAATTAGAAATATATTAAGATTTTTGCTTTGGTATACCCTCTTCATTAAATATTACAATTCTCAAAACAAAAGAGATTATTAATGAAAAGGCAAAGTTGGACTTTCATACCTTATACTGATCAAATTCCTCAATTTATTCTTGTGAAAAAGATGAGCTGCCCCACTGAAAATCAAAGATGAAATTAACAATATGCTTCTGTCCCCTACGAAAGTAATGCACGTTGTACATACAACCACCTATGTGGTGCTTCCATGAAGGAAACCATGTTTGTTCTGTCTTGAGTTCACGAGGAGAACGCCAGATGCCAAGATCGAGGCCTAGATCGTCTACCGTTCGCCTGCCCCGTGCATCGATGCCGCACGGAGAAAATCATATACAGCCACAGCTAGAGATGATCGAAGACAACAGAATTAGGGAACGTACACCTAGCTGATTAGATCTTCTCGTTACTGTTTTAAACAAACATAGATTAAGAAGGATCAGTGATTTCAGATCTGATTAGGATGAAAATAATTACAACTTGTACATATTTGTCTTTTTCTACTAATAACACCTTTGCTTTAAGATTCATAATTTTTTGAGAGGGAAATATACCGAAGCAACAAAATCACATGCATGATTTATTTCCTAACGATCTGTTCATCTCATTGTGCATATGGAGGACGATAGTGCGATCTGGGTTGCTTTGACAATAGCAAGGATAATGATTATCTGGAGTCATAGCTGGCAGATAATATTTTTAGGATCTTGTTAATTTTGTTGGATCTTGTTCAACGACCATCGGGGAAAAAGCTAAAATGGAGGACAGAGCAATGCTATTCATTTCAGATTTGTCGTTCCGAATCTCATGAAACTTTTAAAAAATCCCGATCATCTAAAATTATAAGGTACTAAAGCTAAAATAGCACTACATAGAAATGCGCAATTTCAACAAAAAACTACTATAACTTCTAGTCCTATTTTTCAACCAGGGTTCATCCTCTCCAATATTCTGTTCTAGCTTAGATTTCCTTTCCATGTTCCGTTTTCTACCAGGTTAATCAATTCCTCAAATTCTAAGTGTTACAGATTAATTTTAGAAAATCTCAGACTATTTATGAATGACCCGCGCTAAATTATAATCTAATTTGTCAGACAACAATAGTTTCTAAAGCTACGTTTTATACAACAAATTATGAATAAGCTTGTTGCATCATAACAACGTTTAACAACCGCAACTAGCTATTAGCAAACCAATCTTCTTCGTTGCTCAACCAAGCTCAGCTTTAGCGGTAGTACCGCTCTTACACTCAACACCTATATACTTGTCACAGCTCTTCTCTCCCGTTTTCTCACAAACAGAAATACTAAGTGTCTATTTGTAAGTTGTTTAAAAATTTTTTGCATCTCGATCACCTTTTAAGCCATTCGATCAACATCTAACCATTACTATCTCCACCTCACTCTATATATAACCTAGAAACTAAAAATTACAGTAACTTATCACTAAAATTACACACTTTCAAGACTGTAATTTTAAGCTAAATAATATACAATTTTAAATGACTGAGATTAAAAAAAAATCTAGACAACCAAGAATTAGCAAATCTAAAATAATAATATATAAGACGAACATCATTTGTCAATTAATTACGAAGAAGGAACACCCGAATTAATCCGAGCCGAACATGACTCGGAAGGACGTGCGCGCCCACATATATGAGCTTGGTGCTCTGTGCCTCCCTAGGTCCTTCCTTCCATTTGTTCAACCCTCTCTACGTTGCCTCACCTTCCTCCTCGTCTCCCCAAATCAAGAGCACAAGCAGCGCGAGATGGCGACCATCGCCGTTCCGACCCCCGTGCCGTCCCCGGCCGCCGACGCGGAGAGCCTCAGGAATGCCGTGCAAGGTAACATACGATCCCGGCCTAGCTTTAATTCCTCGCTGCACGCCTCCTTTTGTGCTGCTCTCGCCTTGTTGAGTTGTTGGTGCCAGGATCTGGCCATTTTCTTGGCACCTACCCATCCGTCCATACGCCATAGGTGTCAACTGCCAAGTGCTCAAGATTTTCGTCAATTTCTGCTTCAAGGTTGGGGCACGAACGAGAAGGCCCTGGTGGAGGTCCTCGGCCGGAGAACCGCCGCGCAGCGCGCCGAGGTACGCCGCGCCTACGCCAGCCTCTACAGGGAGTCCCTCCTCGGCCGCCTCCACTCCGAGCTCTCCGGCCACTTCCAGGTACTAGCCAGCATAGCAATACACTGTGCTATTTGCCACCTACATACTAGTGAATTAATGATCAATGATGTTTCTTCCGTTGTACATGTTCGTTCATTTTTGGTCCTAATCAAGAAAGCGATGATCATGTTGACGACGGACCCGGCGGAGAGGGACGCGAAGCTGGTGAATGAGGCCCTGGGGAGGCGAGGCGACGACCGGGACGCGTGGGTGCTGGTCGAGGCCTCCTGCGCCTCCTCGCCGGACCACCTCATCGCCGTCCGCCGCGCGTACCGGTCGCTCTTCGGCTGCTCCCTGGAGGAGGACGTCGCCGCCCGCTCCGCCTTCCAAGAACCCCTCAGGAAGGTTGACACTAGCTATGACCGTGACAACAACACAGGAAATTCTCAATAATTCAGAGTAGTATTGGCTGCTTGCTTTAGCATGGCGTGTTGTTCTGGTTCTTGCAGCTGCTGGTGAGCCTCGTGAGATCGTACCGCTGCGAGGAGGAGCGCGTCGACGTGGGAGTCGCGAGGCACGAGGCTGCGCAACTAGCGGAGGCCATCAGAAATAAGGAGCCGCACGACGGCGAGGTCGTCCGGATTGTGAGCACGAGGAGCAAGTCTCAGCTCAGAGCTACGTTCCAGTGTTACAAGGAAGGACATGGCGCTGACATCGAGGAGGTTTTAGATCTTTGTCAAGATTATAAGCGATTTGTTAAGTAGTCGTTTCACATAATTGAGGTCCAAACTGAAGCGCTTGTTGTTGCAGGATATCAAGAACTACAGCACCAGTCAGTTTGCAAGGATGCTCCAGATTGCTGTCTGGTGTCTGACATCCCCCGAGAAGCACTTTGCAGAGGTAAGAGTGTAATACCTGACATCAGAATGATCATTGTGATAATTGTGAGGTTATACATATATCCTCTGTTCATCAGGTTATTAGATACTCCATCCTAGGACTTGGAACAGATGAGGACGCACTCACCAGGGCAATCGTATCCAGAGCTGAGATCGACATGAAGAAAATAAAAGAAGAGTATAAGATCAGATTCAAGACGACACTGACCAGCGATGTCATTGGCGATACCTCCGGATATTACAAGGATATCTTGCTAGCCTTGGTAGGGAGTGAAGCTTGAAAGAATTTTACTATTCCTCTTGGCAAAAGAAGTGGAAGTAGTGTATTTTCACTATTCCTCTTGGCAAATGATGTGGAAGTTGTGCATGTTTGAGTTGATCATGTTGTGTTGCCAACTTTGTTTTCCAAGGTAAAAGTGCAAGGTACGAAGGCCAAAATAATTCTCTATTTTTCCCCAGGACTTCTCAGTGTTCCATCTTATGTCAACATAAGAGAAAAAAACTCGTTTTGTTTGTAAGGGGTAATATGTGTGAGTAGAAAGTTCAAAATTTTGTGATACATAATGGTCTCATCTAGCATCGGCTTAACATGCATTCTGGTATTCTGGGCAGCTATGGGTGAAAACGGTACGGATAATTTCCGATCCGATCCGGTGCCGAATCCGGTTTTTGTAGGATATGGTAAGAGATTTAATATCCGAGTACCATCCGCTCCGATTCCGAATCCGATGTATAGGATATGGTATAGGATACGGTATTGCTAATATCTCGCCGAATAGGATTATCCGATTTTCTAGCCGGATAATCCGGCACTCCTAAATAGGATTATCCGATTTTCTAATAGAATTTCAGGTATGGACTTGTAATTTTAGTGAATGTTAACTTTATTTATGAGATGGTTGTTGTGCGTATATGTCCAGTGCAGCTGCTTGCTAGTATTTTATTTGTGAATGTTTACTACCTTCTAGTGTTTACTGATTGATTATCAAATATGTAATCTTTTAGTCTTACAACTTGTTAATTATTATATATTGTTAATCAGTGTGCGCTTTGTAGTTTATGTATGTTATTTAGTATTTAATTTACTCATATGATCTTATTGACCTGGTTCCCCTCAGCTGTTGTGATCTTATCTGTATGTAATCTATTTCTCTTCGTATGTGCGTACTATCCGACTTTTTTATCCGTTTCCGGTCCGCATCCAGTCCGTTTCCGTACCATATCCGATTATGAAATTATCCGTATTCATATCCATATCCGAACACTATCCGATCCACTTCTGAATCCAAGAAAAATATGAAATAAAATATGGTACGAGTGCTATTCGAACCGAATCCGATCCGGTTTCACCCATATGGGCAGCCAAAGAATTTGGCAGTAGAAATGCTGGAACATGAGAGCTCTCAGTGGCCTGATCATCTATCATCATGTTAATATACGAACAAGTCTCTTGTTTGAACACAAGGTAATTAAGGTTGCTCTAACGTGCAAAGAGGACTGAAAAAGAGACGTACGCATATGGTTGCAAGAAGGACAAAAGTAACATAACGCAATTTTACATCAAGCTCTTGCTCATCTAAACATCTTATTCACTTCATACTGGAGCGTCATTTCTTCCTGGATGACGATGCAGCAGCTATGATTCCACCAGCAACAAGCCCCACCACTCCGAAGGCGCCGGTCACAATGGCCATGCCAATCATACCATCTGCATTTAAGCAACAGCCAGTCATGTCAATCCTTCGAAAGGAGCCAAGTGAGGCAGATCAGAAGTGGTATGTCAAATAACTAGAGGGTGGTCCAACATTTTCTCTAGTAGCATGTGAAAAACACAGATATAAGCATCTCAGCTTTAATGGGTGCTCAGCTTACGGCAATGGTTGGAGGTCCCAGGCTTGTAACACATGTGAAGAGCATTTGCTACTAAAGAACATTCCCCGTGACTAGTGTATTTGGCATTTTACAGTAACAGTACGAAACTAAAAATCACTGCACGTTCATTTATCTAGTCTAAGATGGGACTGCATGTTAAATGATATATCCTACCTCTTTTAGTTTTGTCTTCAAGGAGCCTTTGCAAAGTGAGAGCTTGCCTCCAGTCAGGTTGAATCTGGAGAAAAATATGATAGTGTAATTTGGTTAGCAATTTAACATCGAATTCAGGAGCATGACATGAATTAAATAAACAGTACAAACTAAAGCTATAGACTAAACAACTTTTTAACAATCAGTCAAACTATCATCACAAAAAAAATAAATAAAGGAGGAAAGTGGCATTATGTTCAGCAAACTGATGACAATATGTACTAAATAAAGCAATTCTGCAAAGTAAATGGCATGTTTCCTGACATAATACCTTCAAAAAATTTCAGTTTTTTGAGTAAACATTATCACAATCCATACATGAGTCTTAATTGGTATTTATTTAAAATAAACACATGACCTCTTTTGATAAGAACACAACGTTAGGATAAACAGTTAAAACAAGTCAATTTTCCTGAGGTTACTACGTCAGAAAAATTTCCAAACTAAGTAAACATTAGTGTCCTATCCACAATGCCAATGACAAGAACAGTGGTCACGAGCTCATGGCATAACAACATTGAAATGGTAGAAAAATATATCCAGTAAGCAAACCTCTAAGCATCTTTCCAGAAGCTGTCGACTTCTTGTGTAATCCCCAGTTCTGTAGTGTCCAACAGCCAACAAATAAAGCTTCTCCCTTGTTTGTAGCGGGCTGTTAGACTGGTCCAAAGAAGCTGCCAAGTGTCAAAAGAAATAAATCATGAGATCCGCCTGTGCGAAAGAAGTAAGTTCAGGTAGAAAATGTATTGAGTGCCAACTGAGAAGCAAAATGGTACGGAAATAGGATTGGCTTGATTTCAAGTGAATGTGCAAGGTTAGAAGCTTAGGATGAGGGCGGCCTAAGATCTAAAAGTTGAGTAACTTTCATCGATGGTCACTCATATGTGCTCTAATTTCATTTAAATTCCATATCTTTTACTTTTAGCAATGGGGTCCCATATTATGACACTATGAATTGAGTTTCTTCTGCGAAGTGGCTGTTGGAAGCCTGGCAGGAGCATTGCGATGTATATCCACATGGTGAGACACCTCTTAATTTTTTTTTCAAGAGCACGAAAGATTTGCCCATCATTGCATTAAGAGACAAAATAGCACAACCAATTATAGTAGCTGAGGTTCCAATCAGTACACAACAGGGAAGATCAGAGCTCCAAATGCAAAGACACTTCTTATAGCATGTTAACACACCATGCAGGTTTAGCCTTCCCACTTAACAAATGGCCCCAAATTGGCATATTCTAAGAAGATGCGAGGCCCAACTGTTGAAATTTAAAGATAGGGGTCTGAAACAAAATCAAAATAAACATAGGAACAAACAACTAAAATTACTTGTACAGTTTTAAGAGAGATTTGTGATTCAGGTTCAACCACTTAAGTAGTTAGTGACATCTATATAGGTCATTTCAGAGTACACGCATATTTTCATGAAAATTTTCAGAAATTTGACGAACATTCATATCTTGGAGGTAGTGAACTCTTACTCAAGTAAGTCAGTTCCTATATCATCAACGAATTCCAAATATTAACACTGAATGAGGTGTGTATGATATAGGCGCATCACCTTCAAGCATTCCGATGCCACGGTTGACATCCTCAGGCTGCCTAGAGTGAACAAGAGCCCAGGACAGCCTCATGAGGCTCTCGTTTTTCTGTTCTTCATTTCCAGCCTCAGCAACATCTGTCTCACAACCCTGGCCAAAAACGAACACAAAACACGCACAACATAGATTAGGCCAGAACACAGAAGAGTGCATGATCAAGCACAACGCAATTGGATATGGCAACATATAATCTGGTAACATATAATCAGATAGTACTTTGCCTAGCTTCACACACAGTAGCGTGAGGGTGGAACAGAAGCTAATTCTGTGATTCAAGAGCAGATATTGAGCGCCGGATCGGAATTGAGTGATCAATTAAAGTAAAATCAAATATCATAATGTTTGATCCCTGAGCGATCTGCGGCAGGAACAAGGGATTCAGCAGCTGCGTGGATCCCCAAAATTCCCATGATTGCACACAAATTTCCCCACATTTCGTCGAGACCCGCGGACTAGCAGGTAGCACGGGGTGTCAAAACGCAATCAATTCGTAAACCCCCGCGCATTCCACAAATTCGCTGCCGCAAACACAGCGCATTTCGATACGGTAGCGTAATCGGATAATGGTTAGCCTAGGTTCAGGCACGGAAATTGAGTAATCAATTAAAGTAACATAAAAAAATCATATAATGTCTGATCACTGAGCGCTATTATCCCTGAACGCCACCGACAATAGCTTAACAAACACCGATTTGGAATAGACGAAAGCACCCAGCAGTAACTAGGGATTCAGTAGCCGCGCAAACCCCAAAATCCACAAAATCGCACGCAAAATTCCGCACAATTCCCCTAGAACCGAGAACTAACAAGCCAGCACCGGGTGTCAAAACGCGTTTGATTCGTGAGACCCCGCACACTCCACCGGAAATTCGCCGCCGCGACGAGCGGGCAACAGAGCGGAGAAAGAAAGGAAAAGGTCCGAACCGGAGGCACCCATGGCTCCTAGAGAAAGGGGCGGGGGGATTGGGGGTGCTTACGGCGATGATGTCGCGGTCGCAGAAGGGGAGGGTGTCGCCGCTCTGGAAGATCGAGCTCACCGACTCGAAGAACTTGCCCACGTGCGCATCCATGATGTTCCTGAATGTTTTTTCTCCCTTTTTGTGGTTTTTTTAGGGGGTGGAAGAGCCGAGTTGTGCTTTATATGGTTTTTTTTTGTTGCTCCGCGAAGCCTTGGGGGCTAAGGTAGCCAGCCGGTAGTAAGCGAAGCATCCATCCATGGTGTGATGGCGGCGTGCCTCTACAGGTGACGCAATGTAGCGGCCTAATTCCTAAGCACGCTAGGCTGTTGGGATGTTCTATCTCATGAATACTTACGTGTTAACTATCGGATGAACACCTCTATCAAATTATGAACTCTTTCGCATTAAGTAGCGATGCTACTTCTTGGTTCTTGTCTTTTTTCTTTGCTCGATGCACATGATGTAGATGTATCTTTCTAGAGAGTTTTTACATATCAGACGTTTAATGGAAGCTCACATGATGAAGATGTAACTTTCTAGAGAGTTTTTTAGAGATCGGACGTTTAATGGAAGCTCACATGATGAAGATGTACTTTTCTAGAGAGTTCTTAGATATCAGACGTTTAATGGAAACTCTTAATCAGACTTTTTTTGCACTGTCAGATCAATTACTCTAAGAAAGAAGTGTATTTTTCGCCTCTCAACTATTGTCTGAGTGTATATTACACTCCTTTACTTCAAAACTATAAATGTTTAACTCTTAACTCATAAAACCGGACAGAATACTCCCTTCACATTATCCCTAAGCGGTTTTGACCAGTCAAAAGTGGTCTCAGGTGACGTGGCGCCGATGTAGCTGCCACATCACCTCCACGTCATCCAAAATGTTATGAATTTTTCAGAATAAGTTTTCAAAATCAAATTTTTGAAAAGATTTTTTGAAAAAAACTGATTTGTCTTTTGAATTTTCAAAATTAGGAAAATAAATAAATAAATTATTTTGAATTTATTTTGAAATGAAAAGTTATTCTAAAAATTTTGATTTTCTCTCAACTCTCTTTTTCTAAAAAATTCTTAACATTTTGGATGACGTGGAGGTGATGTGGCAGCCACATCAGCACCACGTCACCTGAAACCACTTTTGACTGGTCAAAACCGCTTAGGGATAGTGTGAGGGGAGTGTTCTATCCGGTTTTGAGAGTTAAGAATTAGACATTTCTAGTTTTGAAATTAAGAGGTGTAATGTGCACTCAGACAATAGTTGAAGGGTGAAAAATACACTTTTTTCTTACTCTAACGTGTTGGACTTTTTTTATATAAAAGGACACACCTCTTTTCTAATGGATCCGCTACTATTATCAGCAACCTTCACGTGGGTGAAGCAAGTTCCAAGCTCTGATGCCCCCCTCTCTCTCTCACTCACTCAGACACCACTATATCCAAATAATTATATGTAAATTTTAGAAAATAAATATATGGAGTTTCATAAATGTTAAAAAAAGTTTTAAAGAATTTTGCAAATGTTTGTAGCTCACTGAGTTTACAACATGTTTCTATAGAAATTTTATAGATGTTTCATTAAAGTTTTATTGAGTTTTATATATGTTTCAGAGAAAATTCAAATGGTTTATAAATTTCACAAATGGTTTTAAAAGAATTTCAGATAATTTTCAAACATGTTTAACAAAAACTTCATAAATATTTCATTTCAATTTGTATCTCTATTTTTACGTTTCAAACAAGTTTGATATGGTTACAAACAAATCTCACAAATGGTTTCAAATACGGCTCAGACAATTGTCAAGACTGCTTTCACCGAGTTTTCGCAAATGTTTAACTATACTTTTATCGGTTTCAAACATGTGTCAAAAAAATTTCATACATATTTCACATGAATCTTACCAAGGTTTGAGCACAGTTTTATCCAGTTTCAAACATGTTTCAAGCAAATTTTAGAAATGTTTCAAAGAAATTTCATACACATGTGAATGAAATTTATCAGGTTTTCATCAATGCAACATTATATGGAACCAAAAACAATACACGTCTCATAGCTGAAAATCAACAACCACCTCCTCACCGGAGCTGCAATCTCGGCCAAGCCATTCTGCCATGCCAGCGCGGCACGCGTTTAGATTGCCGCTGTTGCTCTGCGAGGCCACGACGACTGTCCTCGAAAAAGGTCGTCCAGATCTAGATGAGGTGAGCTATAGTCGGTTGATGCTTGCCCCCCTACTCCAGTCGCTGCCGCTTGCCCCTTGCTCCGGCCGCCCACACCGCTCATGCCTTTGCTCTAGTGGGCGATGCTCGCCCTTGCTCCGGTCGGCCTCACTCGTCCCCTGCTCCGCCGATCGGTGCCTCACGACGTGTTGCCGCTGGGGCCCATGCTCCACCCGTCGACGCCACTCACGACCTACTCCGGACGGCCCCGCTCGCCACCATGCTCCGCCCGCCAGCTTCATTCACGACTTGCTCTGGCCAGGCTCGCTCGCCCCTGCTCCACCCGCTCGCGCTGTGCTCCACCCAACCCCGCTCGTCCCCCTGCTCCATGCGACCGCCGCAAACCCCTACCACCCTTGGTCTGGCCACCGTCGTGGAGAGAGAGATAGGAGGGAGAGATCGCCAGATCCATTCAAGAGAGAGATGGATAGAGGGAAGGCCGGTGGACTGATAGCGTGATACTTATTTGTGTGAGGTGGGGTCCACGTGGGATGTAATTAAGGACGGGGCGCGTGGTGAGCGTCGTGCGTGTGCGACTAAAGCGTTGGCCTGGACATCCGATGCAAACACTTCCCCATCTTCTTATCCATCGGCATTGGCGAGCCTTCACGACTACCCTCATCGCTTCCCGCCACAACGGTAGATAGATGCCCTGTCTGCGTTGTGTCTGTCATTTTTGCTCCTGTTGACCGCTTCCATCACCTGTGCGTGCTAGCGTTCTCGCTATGGCTTCCTTGGGAAAGTGCCAAGGTGACCATAGGGCACATGCATCCATTATTTCAGAAACCAACTACCTCCAATCTATCGCCCCATGGTATCACCATCATTGTCTGGTGAGTCATCGCTATCGTCTTTGAAGGTTTGTTGTTTTCCTTTCTGAATTTGTCAAGTTTTCTAGTTCGGACTTGTTTTTATACTTTCGAGAAAAAAAGTGAGTATTCATTGCATAGCTTTGTTTCTACTCCTGTTCCTAATAAGTACAATAAAGACCAATAGCGAAGCCATGACAAATATTGGGGAAAGCTCTAGGTCAATATCAGACAATCGTTGTGCAATCGGAGCACGTACATAAATTAAAGAGAAACTAAGAGAAAATGCTCTCAATGCATAATTTTGTACGAAATAGAAATGTCACAGCACATTCCCCTTCTCGTCTACCCTTTCTGCTAACGCATCGTGGTTTTGCCCCCCTCATACCTCGCCTTGCCATGCCCGAGGCCGCTGCCAGGGCTTGGCTGCAACCATAGAGCTTAGGCACTTCACGTTTTTGGCTGCCAGGGCTTGAAGGTTGATGAATAATTAATTGCTATATTGTCTTTACATGGCCTCCAGTCTTCATTTGAACGGCATTGTCTCTGTAAAATGACTGAACAGCTAGAAGCTGGAGGTATTATATCTGAAAAAAACCTTCAAAGCTTTAAGTTATCAAAAATTTGAAAACAATCAACAGGCGAGGAGCTTCAATAATGTCGAAAATGTTCTGTTATGGATGTAAGAGATTTTTTTTCTTATGACTTCCAATATGCTACACTTAACTGGTCAAAACTTGACATTTGTTTCTGGTTTTATGTGCTTCCCCTGGTACATGTAGCAAGTTAACAGCTAATTTCGTTATCTTCTTCCAATTGTTCATTCTTTCTTTTTATTACTTATCACCAGCACCTCTTTATCGAAAATCATCCTGAAGAAATGTTATTCTTGTACATATTTGGATGTGAGTGCATCCATGCACTCATTTAAAGATCTTTTGTTACCTGAGCATAACCCTTCCCTTTAATTGTTATGGTCGTTGCACTATGGTATTGTGTGCTCCTGCTATTCCCAGACGCTATCATAGTGGTCATATCTGTCGACCAAAGCTCTCGTTCCATGTATATCCAACTTGGTCCAGGTATGTGGATATCCGATGGAAGACCCTTTTGACAACAGATAGTCACGTCTTCTACAGGGTGTTCAGATTTACGATACTTTGAGGAACTATATACTCAATACTATATGACAGAGAAGGTGAGATTTAACTGCGTGGTCAGCAAATCATTTTTTCCTGATAGGCCTGATGAGAATTTTTTTTTATGCTTGCTAGGCCTGGAAGCTTTGTGATCTTGATGCGGAACATGTATTTGAAGCTTTAAGAAAGGCTGGTCTTAAAACTGCTGTTCTCTCCAAGTTTTATACCCGTCTACTGCCACTTCTACAGGTCCTGAAATGCGATCACTGGTTTGATGCAGTTGCTGTGTCTGCTGAGGTAGGTCAACTTATATGGTCACGTCTTCAACCTGCAATTGAGATATGGCTCTTCCATTCCTGTGCTTGTAGCTGCAAGTTAGCATGTTTGCATTATATTCTACCTACTGCTATTTGTAGTCAGTTCTAAATGTAAGTTTACCATATTTCACAATATCAGTATTTCCAGGCAACCTTCTGTGTTAAGAACTCTTTTCTGAATACTCTACAAGCAGGTTGCAGCAGAAAAGCCAAACACAACAATATTTTTGAAGGCCTGCGAGTTTTTAGGTGTCAAACCTGAAGAAGCTGTGCATGTCGAGGATGATCATAGAAATGATATATGGGAAGCTAGAGATGCAGGCTGTGATGCGTGGCTTTGGGGGAGTAATGTTCACTCTTTCAAGGAGGTATTTCTATTCCTCTACATCCCAACATTAACCATCTTATTATCTTGGAAATTGTTTACTGGCCACAGTTGCTTGCGTTTAGCCTTTTACATCTCTTGTTTACTGAGAAAATGGTGCTTACATTTGTGTTAGTTCATTTGTCACCCCCAAATAATAGTTCAGATGCTAGGGACATGCCAGTTTGCCAATTGCGCAAAAATGGATAGTTCCAACATGTCACCATTGCATTGAACGTTCCTTCTTCTGGAGGAGCCTGCCCGTTTCAGGTTCAGATGAAACCAGTAAGAAGAGCATGCCAAGAGCTTTCTGTTCCTTGGTTCCAGTTCCTTGGGAATAAGCATCCGTCCTCATTTGTGTTCTGTTACTTCACTTTTTTCAGGGAAATGTTACTTGTTCACTACTCGGATGCCTGCAGCAAAATGCTCCTCCGCAGTATATTCTATACTCTGTCTGATGGTTATCTTTGCTTATACTGGAGCTTTTTCTTGATGGAGGTTGCTGAGAGGATCGGAGTCGAGGTCACGGAATGACCAGCACTCGTTCTCCTCACGAGCAACAAATATCTGGGCGGGAGTGTGGTCTTGTTGTACATAGGTAAATAGCAGTGACTCATCCTTGCTGCTCGAGTGTTTGCTGTACAAATCGCCTGAGAAGAGAGGGCCAGGGAGGGGCAGGCGCTTGAACTCCTCCCAAGGCATGTTCACTTATGTACGTAGGAGCTCTGTGTTGGCGTTACATTTTCCTAGTCCTGGTACTCGGTGTTATCTAATTCTGCTACCTACTGGCATGATAGTTTCTTCTCCAACACCATTGATGTGACTCTGGGCTGTGGCTTGTTTATTTTCCTTTTCCGTTTTTGAGAAAGGGAGAAGGCCCTCCGGTTTGTATCAGCGAAGTTCAGATTCTTGAGCACCCTTCCAGCTGCTGTCCTGAGCAAATTTATCTTTGGTGAGGATTCACTTCTTCAAAACCAGCCAAACACAGACCCGAAAATTATGTGGCAGTTTCAACTTCCACAAGAATCTATGCCAAAATCAGGGAATTGGTCTGCAGTGCCGTGTAAAAGATCAGGGAATTGGTCTGCAGTGCCGTGTAAAAGAGACTTGCCACAGTAAATTAGCCCTTGGAATTCAACAACCAAATCAAGATATCTTCTTGTGTTGACAAGGCAACATGGCTTGCGTCAAAAACAAAACAACATGACTGCATTTATGTTTTTCTTCCCTTCCGCAGGCTATCCCTACATAATAAAGCACTACGTAATCAGAGTCTCAACCATCCATCTGTCAAGGTCACAGGCGCAGCGACTTGTATGCACTCCGACCCTTTAAGTGCATTTATGCACTAAGTCCGCAGTTCATCATTTAAAAAGTTATGAAAAAATCAAAATAGTTTGACAAATCCACACAACATGCATCTATCATGCTATAAAATTTTATGTCAGAATTGAAATCACATGTCAAGAAAAAAAAATTTAGCCACAAACAGTACTAAATAGCACTAAAACAATGTTCATTTCAGATTTCTACTATTAATAGCTGAATTTTTTTATTTTTTAATGTGTAGATTGAATTTGAATGTGAATTTTTATACCATGATAGATATATACTATGTAAATTTTATCAAAAAATTTATGACCTTTTAAATGGTGAATTAATACTAAAGGTTTAATGTATGATTGCACCTAAGACCGCTGGTGCACCAAGTCATGCCCGGTCCTAAGGTACAGAAATGTTCTTTTTTGAGCGGGGAGTAAAAAAATGTTCTCGTGAAGCAAGTGGCCCCTTTAATTAAGCACCAATTAACAATTGTGTCACTGTGTGGGGAGCACATTGGAAAATTAAGTACCCGCTGGACCTTCTATTCGTGGATATGTGTCATGTACATGTACCACCAGTGTATATACTACTCCGGTTGCATATTGGCAAGCATGCAATACGTATGTCCCGACCTGCTGACCCCCACCTAATGTCAACCACTAAATCACTAATCAAAAAAGATTTCTATATACAGCTAAACTCAGGCGCCACATGTGAAACGACATTCGTGCTGTCCATGTCGAATTAATATAATCGGATGGATCACGATGCATGGTTAGGAGAACTGCATGGGTGACACTAGGCAGATTATGGTTTCGTAAGTCCTAACGCCACGAGGCCGAGTGTTGACCAGTCAAAAAACTCGTAACTTATGAGTTTATGAGTTTAACAAGTACTTGAACAATCGGTTTGAACTCGTACCTTAATACTCTCTCCATTCATAAATATAAGACGTGTATAAAATTTTAGGTTCAACTTTAATCAACAATTAAATCAATACTATTGAATTATATGACATAGTAGTGGTACCATTAGATTTATATTCAAACATATTTTCAAATGGTATCACTTTTGTATTATATAATTGAATATTATTGGCTTAATTGTTGGTTAAAGTTGAACCTAAAATTCCGTGCACGCCTTACATTTGTGGACGGAGGGAGTAAGTCAAATGGAATATACATTTCAATTTATTACGTGAGTTTAACGAGCCGAATTAACGAGTACTTGTTAAGCTCCTTTGGCTCATAAAAAAAGTCTCAATATAGCATCAATGTAGATTATATTGTGGATTTGTAATCTGGACTAATAACTATGACTTAATTATTTAAGCTACATTGTGGTCTTTTAAGTTCATTTTATGAACACTCATGATCATATTGGTTCCGATTGAACTTTATGTATAGATGTTTATATTAAATTGTATGTTTATTTTAGTGCTCACACTTAATAAGTTTTGTGAGTTGAACAAGCCAACTCAAACTTCTTAACGAGTCGAGTCTAATTTAGTATTCAACTCATTAAAGTTATTTAGCTTAGCGAGTTTGAGCATAACACCTAGCTTCAAGCCTAACAAATTTGAGCTGAGTCGAGTTTGAGTTGACTTGTTATCTGCCCCAGACAGTGCTGCCGAATTAAGGTGATCTCTAAAACGTGCTCTCATCCCGGTGCTGATGCACGGAAAAGTACGGAAACCAGCACGTGGTGGCCAATATGGTACGAGACTTTGTGTATACGTATATGGATAAACCAGAGTTCATTTACTCCCGGCCATAATATGCATGCGGTCAATCTTTTCTCAGTACCACTTAACTTATATTACCATACAATAAAATCGTCCTTTTTAACCTTGCTTCAGCACATAATAGGGTTTCCATAAGATCTATCCAATAAATATATTAACTAACAACTGGAAGAATCATAGCTTTTTTAAGGCAAAGATTATATTGAAACCGGAAGGAACCCAATAGATAACATCACCTCATACATAATACAGTTTGGACCCTGCCAGAGGAAAAATTACACCTAAGACCACACAAGAACGGGACACTGTTGGAACTCTTCCTTAGGTTGAAGATGAAGCTGCTAGAGCACTTGTCTTCGGTAGCGCCTGATCTTTGAGGAGGGCGCCAATTCGAAATGATGGGGCACTTGATGATGACTAAGAGAAGCATAGGTAAAGTGTCCACCATGCACCTAACACCGTAGTTCCAAGGGCGCAACTCGACTTGTAGGGCCTCCAAAATGGAGGTTGAAGTGATGGCCAGGGAAGGAGTTCATCAATGGTAAGCCACCACTACAAGAATCCAAAGAAGGGCTTCTAGGGGGATGACATGACCAAGTAGCTTCCAGATCCCAAAGGGGAGTCTGGTAGAAGGCATACTGCCTAAAAACGAACCAACTAAAAGGGTGGAGGGGAGGAGATCCATAGCTGTCGCTGGAGATGATGAAACCGCGCCTAGGGGCGTCGGACGATGAGAGAGACAAGGGATCCCGTTTTGTATATGAGAAGGAAGTTACAATGTAGATCTAAGAGAATATACATGGGTTGGACCCTCTCCCAAGCCACCGATGACGAGTCCGAGAAGGGTGGAGGGGGGCCGGCCAAAAGAGAGTGGTGAGTCTTGCTATAGAACGGGTGGAGAGGCTAGATATGAGAACATGTAGGAGGAGAAGGTGAGGACGATGAACAACAAAGTGTTCTCTCAGTTTCTTTGGAAAAGTGATGTTCCCGGGGAAGAATCATAACTTAGACACTGTTGCAATCTAAAATGCCATACATTTAAAAACAAAGAAAATACAATAACTGAAAACCAAAAAGCATACATATATAGCAGTCTAAAATTTTCACGACAATAGAAAAAGATACGGTGGATTTCAATTCATCAACCCCTGCATCGACGTTGAAAGTGGAGTTCTTCCATACATATGCATTCCCGCCGCACTTTGTTGTGGCACAACATGATAACAACATGTAGCATGACTCTTCTAGAATGCATCCAACATTTCGATCGGCCCTAAGTATAAGTTTTTGTTTTGTAAGATCGAGTAAGCTCGATCGAGAAAACCACCTATTGGTGTATGGGGGTGGCGGAGTTGAGGGACACGACTCCACCTATCAATGTTTAAATATCTTGATACTTACCTCCACATAACGGGTGCACTTTACTAGAAATTTAGTGAGATTTATAGATTTATCATCAGTCTCTGTCAGTTATAGCGTGTGATTTGGAGGGTGCTCGTGTCGGTGTGTGTATAGTGTGTGTAGATGTGTGTGCACGTCTGTGTCTTGTAATCGTAAACTGAAAAACAGTAAGCCCGATCTAGAGGACCATGCAGCGTGTCCGAGCGCGCGCGCGCCCTGTCGCTGGACTGACGGTGACGCGTGGTCGGGATCATTGCACGTATGTCCGCGGTCCGCCCGCCGCTCGATCGCGCGACGTGCGTGCATGGCGTCGATCGCGCGCGTGCGGGTGCAGGCAGCTAGCTCATGAGGGAGGCCGCAGCCGCGCATGCCTGCACCTGTACGTCACCATGTCCCCATGGATCAGTTCGACCGCCTCGTCCAAGCAGGCAAGCCGGCTGGAGCTGGACCGCTGTACGCAGCGCGCGCAGGTGATCGATCCGCTAGCTCCTGCCACAGAGCAGCCCTCCTCTCCGGCGGCTCGCATGATCGCGCGCAGTGAGTAAAGGCTAATTGAGTGTTTGATTTGTGAGCAACTTTACCAGATGTAGTTAAGGTCTCCCTAGCTAATTCATTCATTCATTAATTGCGCGCACTTTGAACATGTCTCTATTCATGTACCAGTTGAGATCGAGATATATACAGTTTCCTCCAACAAATCAAGTAAACAAGCACAAATCAACGCCTGCTACACGGATCGAGCATTTCTTAACAAATTCTTCTCCGACAACCAATTCATCGATCGCTTAATTTGTACAAATCAACCCGATTGCTTCCATCGGTCCAACAAAACGAAACAAGCAATGGGTTAAGCGGGATGGAGTTGAATTAAGGCTCCTAATTTGCACGGCCGGTAGCTACTCTGTAGCTAGCTTTGTCCCTTGGCCAGCCCTAGCAGCCTCACCGCCACCGGCGACAGCCTCCCGGGGCTCACCGCCGCCATGAGCCTCCTCGCCTTGCGCTCCTTGATCGTGTCCAGCCGCGGCGACCACGGCCGGCCCCTCCCCGCCCCCACCAGCTGCTCGTAGTGCTTCCTCAGCTCCGGCGTGCTGCACAACGCCCGGCCGCACGCGCCGCCGCCCTCCTCCTCCTCGCCATCACCACCGCCGCAGCCTGGTCTCGCGGTGATGGCCCCGACGATGAACTCCGGCGTGACCTTGATCACCGTCCGCCCGTCCTCCCCTTTGACGTACTCGAACGGGCTCTTGGGACCCCCCGCGATGGATGACCCGGCCCCCGTGCCGGCGCCCCTGTCGTAGGAGAGCGCGGCCAGTGACGCCGCGGTGACCACGTCGTACCCCTGCGGCAGGCGGTCGACGGGGAGCACGAGGTAGGTGCCCCCGGCAACGAGGCGGTCCTCGATGGCGAGCACCGGCGCGGGGCGGCCGATGTAGAACCCGTCGGCGCGGCACACGACGCTGCCGTTGAAGTCGAGCATCACCTGCCCCGCCAGCTTCCCGTGCCTCGCCACCCGCGCCTCCCCGCCCCACAGCACCAGCCTCGCCGTGCGCCGCGGCACCGAGAGGCAGAAGAAGCACGGGATCGCCTGCAGGCCGCGGCCACCGCCCATGCCAAGCTACGTACAGGTAGGTGATGATGATCAAGCTAGTTAGGGTTCACGTGCTGGCCGGTGATTGATGGAGTGGATGGGGCTGTACACTTGTACTCGATCGATCTCTGGGTTTGCATATATTAGTAGGTATGGACATGGACGCCGGAAGGAAGAGGGGTAGGTTTGTTCTGTGCATGGAAACAAGCTAGGTAGCTAGCGAGCGAGCGAACTGCGTCGGTAGTCAAAGTCGACGGCGATTTGGGCGCGTGTCTTTAATGTGGATGCGTCCGTGGTGATGGTGTGGATATTGGACACGATCCAAGCAAATTAGAAGGACGTACAGGCAAGGTCTTTGGTGCGAGGAAGTCGTGCTTGTTATTAGTACTAGTAGTTAGTTGATGCCGTCAAATTAATTGTTAATGATGCATTTCTATGTATATGTATATATGCGGTGTTACTGGGTGCGGGTGTTATTCCCTGCCTTGATCATTTCCTCGGAAAGTATGTTACACTTGTATAGCCTGCATGGCACTGCAAATACTTGTGTAGCACACTTGTATAGCCTGCATGGCACTGCAAATACTTGTGTAGCTGCCGTCCTGGCATAGGTGTATACTATAGACTGGCCGGCGGGAACGCATGTGTAATTAACCTGCAGAAGAACTGGACGAGGTCGTTTCGATAGCTCTCTGGCGACCTAAATTCAGCTCTGTGAGCTCATATAGATCTTGGCTTGAACTACCCGACCGTGGCTTTTTTTGTCATCCTTACATACGAAGATGCAGTGTTACGAAATTAATCTCCATGACACTGTGCCACTACTAACTTTCACAACTAATACCATAACCGTTTGGTTTCACTAGTCCCAAACGTAAAATCTACCGAGGTTACATACAAGAAGAAGATAACACCGATGTTTATTGACAAGGTTTAGTTGAAGCCTACATCTCCAGGAGCCCTTTTCTGGATGCTTTGCCCTCAATATATTAATCATATATGTACATCACCACCGGCCATTGGGTGCCACTGGTCAGACCGTCACCCCTCCGATGATGAGTCGCCGATTCACTGAATATCTACGAAAATTCTAAGGTATCCATCGATCTGTCCAGGGCTGATGGTCTGACCGTCCTTAGACCGACCCTTCACCAAACTCGGATTTGGTTTGGTCCTAACGTGCGTGCCCCCTCCTTATAGAGGAGCCCTAAGATACAAGAGTCTACCTCCTACTCTACCCGTACCATATCCACATACCTTGTAGTATCCTATTACAATACTATAATTTTTCTAAGTCTAACTTACAATTTACTCATACATATATTCGACACAAACTCAACAAACTCCACATTGGCGAATATGACCTTCACCACCTTGAAGCCGTTTTGCTTGAAGCTCCGTGTACCTTGGACTTGAGATTTCACCTTTGCAACTCAATGATCTGAACTGCCCAACAAACATGAACTGGTTTCAGACTTGTTGCCTTCATGAGTTCGCAATGCTACTCCCTAACTCCTCCATGACTCCACCTGCAACTGTACTTCATTTTCCCCTTTCATCACAGTTAACGATCCAGCGAAATTAAATCCCTCTTGCATCCCAACAAACCTGAACTGGCCTCAGATTTGTTGCCTTCGTGAGTTCGCAACACTATGGATCATGTCATCACCCTAATAGCCTCTTGCCAGACCAGTACAAAAGTGAATTACTCACTGTTGGGTGTCACATAAAAGAGTTACCTGTATTCAACATCCCCACTCATGTTGACCACCTGTCTAAAATAGAAGAAACTTCACAACCATATCTTGAGTCATCTTCCTGAGTCAAATTCACACCCTTCATCAACCTCTCGCAGATTCCCTTTGGCGAACTTTTGTCCATCACATGGTTCTCACCAATTAGGATAGACACAGTCGTATGGTCCCGAACGTCTTGATCTCCAGTCCTTCCAATCTTTGATTCTGCTTACCTGGCTTGACATCCCTCAAAGTCTTCCAACTTGACCATTGTCTTTCAAACCCCGAATTCACTAGTCCCATCAAGTTATCGCCACCTTAAATCTAGAAAGCATTCACTTTCATGGTGATCTTGTAGCCGCTTGCATCGTTGTAATATGCCCGCATCGAGCCTCTGTAGCCCTAGCCGAAGCATCCCTAGGTAGCGACCCCACACCTCATCAATGCCCCACTGCATTTCCTCCATCAATTTTTCCCAATTGATGCCGAGTCCCACGCGTTACCTCTGGATCACTGAGTACTTTTCTCCTTCACATCACGTGCTTCTCGCATTTGTTGAACTAGGTTTTTGATTCTCCAAGCTTGCACACCATAGCCTCTCCCTCAGCACCATGTCATTAGTCACCCTCAGAGTCCTCTCCTCCAATTCGATTGCTTGAGCTAAAACCAACTCCAAACCAACCGGCCTTATGGTCCGTCCCGATCCAGAGTAGAATCCCTCCACGGACTCCAACTCCACCTCCAACATGACTCATGGTGGTTATCCTCGCCACCTCCGCGCCCTTCAGTTTGGCCTCCTCATCTCTGTGTGCACACAAGCATGAACCGATCCGTACCCTCACCGTGTCGAACACCGCAAACCTCCTCTGATGCAAAGCACCGCACCCCTGGGCTCGCACTGTGCGCCCTAGTCAGACTCTCTCACTTGTTGAGCTTCATGCCACCTGCACTACCGTAATCGACAATCTGACCAACCCCTAGCGCTTATGTGCGACAGCCTCCCGATCGCATCCGATCTATCTCCAACTCGTGATCAAATTTTCCCGGTCTAACTGACACTTCTGACGGTCTGACCATGCCTTGCTGCCAAAACCATTGATGCCTCTCCTATCATCAACCTTCCAATGACTGCTCGGTCTGGCCTCCCGACAAACTCATTTAGCCCTGAGCCGCCTGCCTAGTGTCTGATTCCGACCAAGCTGTTTGGGCCGCCTACTTGGATCGCCTAATCATTGTACTCTACCTTGCACCATGTCCACTCCGCACATTGTCATGGAGTGTTTGATGCCCTATAGATGCACGATCTTGCATGATGTGCTCCAGCTCCTCCGAACCTTATACGCATGCCACCGCCCTCAACGCACACGCTCCAAGCCCCTTCATCGGGCTTTACATGCACCGTCGAGCATCCTCACTTTTCATCTAGATCTTTTACATTGCCTCTAGATCCAATCCGAACCTCGCGCTCAATACCACCTTGTTACCAAATTAGCCTCCATGATGTCATGCCACCACTAACTTCCACAACTAATACCGAGGCCCCTTGGTTCCACTGGTCCCAATATCGAGGTCGCATAGCGTAGGATATATCGAGGTTGCTGACGAGGTTTAACCGAAGCCTATATCCTCGGGAGCCCTTCTCCGGGCTGAAAGTGCAACTAGCCCCTACGTCTGATTTTGGTAATTAATGATAATTCTTATGGATTAATGGTTTCCTTGAGTTGGATATGAGGTTATGTTCCATACTTGATGCATGAGAAATTTAGATGGATTGGGGATGAATGCCATCAAATCAAATATATGCATCAAGATCAATGAGCTCAAGAGGCGAATGTCATGTGATCAAGAAGAGGTGATGAAGCTACCTTTAGGGGTCAATGATGAGCTCAAGGTGTGAGCCATGATTGACCGAGGTGAAGCTAAATAGAATACGAAGGTTGACCAAGGATTGGATTCAAGATGGTCAATATTTGAGCGTCGAGATTATGCCACTTGCCATAGTGTGATCAAATGGACTCAGTAAGCAATTATGTATTGCATTCTTTGGACTAACCTAGTATCTATTTATGTGTATGGAAATTTGTGGGTTAGGTGTCACTCATGTGCTTGCATCAAAAGGATGAGTACATCAGAAGCCCATGAGAGGATGACATCAAGTGGTAATGGTCATCAAATTGAGAAGAACATGTTTCAAGATAAGCCTCATGAGAAGTCATATGGTTAAAACTTGCGGTCCATCAAGTGAAGATGGACAAATGAAGATGTTCTCAAGAGAAAACTTCCCATAATGGATTATGGAGGAGCTAAATGAAAGACTTCACAAAGTGATGCTGACCAAGGTGATTCCAACTTCGAGCAAGGATGATGGACGTTATCGAGTTCAAGTGGAATGCGCAAGGAAAAGGTATGCCTGGACTTGGTTTTTCTAGTTTGACTGGTCTCAAAGAGTTTGGAGGGAGACCAGGTTATAGGATAGGTAGCTGTACTATCAAGAGGGGCTATCATACGAGTAGCTTGATGATGTTATGTGTCGAGCATTCAAACTATTGCGTGTGTTGCATGTCGTCATATTTCCTTTATGGTGGAGGTGCTAGAACTTGGAGTTCTAGTTTATCCAGAGGTTCTGAGCTAGAGTGCTCAAAGGCTCTAGGTTGAGTTTGTTGTTTGCGTGGGTTGTCCCTAGACTTTCTGTCTAGGCGTGAGCGATTCGACCCGCCTCGGTGCATGATGTGATCGATTATAGTTTGGGTACTCCAGGAGTTCTATTTCCTGAATATACAAACTTAGGGTTCAATAGCCAAGTGTTCCCAGAGTATCTAGATATGTTCTAGAAGGTCCATGCTTGGAAACTAAGCTTTGGAGAGTTGAGTCCAGGGGGTTGGTCTAATCGTCAGACACTAGCCAGAGACTCTGAGTTTTACCATCGAGAGTTTCCGCAAGCAGTAACAGAGAGCTTGTTTTTGCCTAGAGGTTTGCTTTAGAGTCTCCATGGTTCATTGAGTGTGTTCAGGAAGTTTTCCTCCCTAGTATCCGGTTGGTGTCGGAGACTCTGACGGTAAAGTGTCCCTATGTGTTTAGATTGTAACCTTTGGTGTTGGGTCGATCTAATCGGCCTTATGGGTCAGTCTTACCGCCAGCCTCGCCCAGAACTGCCCAACGATTAGATTTTGAGGGTTGGCTATAAGTAACCACCTTGAGCCGACTTGGGTGAGTTGCTGCTGCCACTTGGGTCATTCGTTGGCCCTCTCCACTTGCTTAATTTCTCTATAAATCCCTCTAGTGTATGTGTTGCTCTTGGTGATGTCTGAGGGAAGTTTAGTGCATTGATTGCACTTCCTGGTTGCATTTGTTGCATAGATTTGAGCTCTTGGCATTGATAAACACTAATTTGTATCATTTTCTTGGGCTAATTCAGTTGTTTATCGTCATCAATTTTGATTGCTTTTGGCTCAAACCTTGTTATTTAAGAGCAAAAGATCTTCACATAGACACTTTCACTGGCTGCACAACAATTTTGCAGATAAGCGCGACTAGGCGCACAATTCTTCGACAAAGGACAGCAAACAGGAGGCTCTTAAGAGTTCAAAGCAGCGACTGTGTCTACCAGCTGTGCCACAGCTGGCAGACCCAGGCCAAGCAAGACAGTAGCTGTCTCAAGTAGCTGTGTCACCGCCAGCAGAAGCTCCAAGATTACAAGTCCACAACTGTCCTAGTCACCTGTGTCACAGCCAGCTGACACAGGAGCCACTTCACCAGCTGCTTCGATCACCTGTGTCACAGCCAGTTGACACAGGCATGCTTCAGGTCACCAGCTGTGTCGATCACCGGTGTCACAGCCAGTTGACACAGCCACACTCTAGATCGCCAAGCTTACAACTTTTTCAACCACCTGTGTCACAGGCAGGTGACACAGGCCTTCAATGGAAAGAAAAGAGCCTGAAGGGGTAAAGTGCAAAGTCCTCAGGATATAAAAGGAGGACTCCAGATCCAAGAAGGAGGGGGGGTTTAGAGAGAGTCCGGCCACAGGGTAGGTGAGGAGAGAAGGAAACTTGGCCAGAAACAGTTCTTCCCCATCCATCATCTTGCTTCATCCCGCTGATTGCTGCTGATCTTCGTCTACTCTTCCCCAACCTTTGCTGTAATCTGAGAACATCTTCCCATTCTACTTCCTTGCTTCTTTTGCTGTGATCTGTAATCTGTGAACAACTCTTCCCAATCTATTTCCCTTCTTGCTTTGCCTTGTAACGCAACCTGAGAATCACTCTTTCCCAACCTTATTTCCTTGCTTGCTTGTGCGATATGTCTCTTTCCCATTCTTGTTACTTGCTGTGATATGAGATCGGAGAACATTTCTTTCCCAGTCTTAATACCTTGCTTTCCTCGCTGAATCATGCTTCTTTCCCAGTCTTAGTTATATTGCTTGATGCACTGTCAGATTCATAAACAAGCCTAGAAAATACCAACAAAACCATCTTGTTAGCTTAGCTTTGAGAACTTGTTTGACAGCGATACTTCAATCCCTGTGGAGAGAACGACACTGCTATACAGCAAGAGATCAGGCATCGATCGTGTTCAAAGAAGAGTCTGAGAGTTGGTTACTATTGGAGGCCACGACTCCTAAATGGTTTGGTGGTGTTGGATTGGTGATCTCTTTAAGAAGCTTGTGAAGAGGCCCGAATGATTTTTGAAGTGGTTGTGGAGCTCGCCATTTCTTGAGTGGGGGAAGGAGCTAGCCATAGTGATTGAAGAGATGCAAAGATGAACTCGGGAGGAAGCGGCTTGAAAGAGTTTGGCTTTGAGCACGAGTGATCGGATCCTCAATGGAGACGTAGGATATCAGTGAATATCCGAATTTCAAAACAAATATCGTTTGTCTCTTGTCTCCTTTACTTTATTGTAATCCATACTTCTATTAGAACTAGTAAGGTACCCGTGCGTTGCAACGGGATAAAAGGAGAGATGTCTAAAGATATTGATAAAATAGTCGCTCTATTTTATGAACATATGCATCAAAAGTGATGCGCGTGTGGTTTTTCACAATAATCATCGGCGTCTTTCTGTAAATTCCTTCTCTCTCTAGCGATCACCTATGTTTTTCCCTTCCTCTCTCTTTGTGATCCTCTCAGCTTTGCCTCTGACTTTGTCTTCTCTTCGCTCTGCTGTCATCCTGATTCAATCTCCATCGCTCTACTGTTATATGCGTGCATTCTCCAACTTCGGTGGATTTTCGCCATGTTTTTCATCACCTCCAACTGTAACACTTCAGAATTAATTAAAAATGATGGAGTTATTAAAAATCGAGGTTGACCAAAAATCTGAGACGAAGGGATAAATTTGACTTTTTAAACCATGTATTGAATGGAAGATTCATGGTCGTGTTGTGTTCATCTCATCGAATCGATCAAGATAGACTATAATTTTGTTCAGATTTGAATGTAAACAAATTTGGGAGAATCCGATCAACATACGCCATCGGATTTCACTTATCTTCTAATACAACTCAATTTTCAAAAAAGTTAAACAATGAAACCAACACCAACCTTCGCTATCTCTCCTCTCATCTCACCCTCCCTCCAAGTTGCAGCCACCCTTTTTGGTGCCGCCACTGTCGTGCCCTAATTTTCTTCCTTTCTCCTCCTCCTCCTTCCGTCTTCTTCTTCTTCTTCTTCCTCCTCCTCCTCCTCCTCCTCCTCCTCCTCCTCCTTCCTATCCTTTCCTGCCTCTCTCTTCTCCTTCCCCCAACCAAGCTCCTTCCTCTCCTTAGCTAGCAGTTAGGGTAGCCCCGCTAGGATGGGAGGTGGCGACCGACGGCGGCGCACGACAGTGGCTTCTTCCTCTCTTCTTCTTCCTCCTCCTTATCTTCCTTGTCTTTCCTTCTCTTCTCCTTCCCCAACCGAGCTCCTCTTCCTCCCCTTGGCCGGCAGCTAGGGCAGCCTGGCTAGGAGGGGAGGCGGTGAGATGAAAGGAGAGAGAGCACGGGTTGGGGTGGATTTTTTTTAATTGAGTTGGATTAGGAGTTAGTTAGAGAAGAGAGATTTGTGCGAGTTAGTTGAGAAAAGCGGGACATTAGGAATTAGTTAGAGAAGAGAGATCTGTGTGAATTAGTTAACAAAAATTGGGACGTTAGGAGTTAGTTAGAGAAGAGATTAAAGGAGAGAGATTTGTGAGTTAATTGAGAAAAATGGGGGATGTTAGGTGTTAGTTAGATAAGGGATTAGAGAAGAGAGATTTGTGCAAGTTAGTTGATAAAAATACGGGACGTTAGGAGTTAGTAAAAGAAGAGATTAGAGAAGAGAGATTTATGCGAGTTAGTTGAGAAAGACGGGAGACGTTAGGAGTTAGTTAGATAACACATGAATTTAAACAACAATGACACATGAATCACTTATATGAAGTAAAAAAAATTAGCTAGCAATGACAATTATCATCTGTATGGAAGGATAAAATTATTAAAATATGCGTCAACAACAGGCTATAGTGACCTTTAACCAGGAGCAGTCTCAGATTGTACCTTGGAGACGGTGTCGAACTGCAGCTCTAGGAACTCACAGGTGACAGTTGCGAATGATTGTTGCTCGAGCCAAGCACGGAATGGTGGTTGCATTGGTGGCTCCAAGACCTCACGGGCAGCAGTGGCAACTACGCGCTACTCGAGCTCTGCTCGAAGTGCGCCAAGCGCGGCGATCACAGTGGTAACTCCATAAGCTCATGCACGACAGTTGTGGCTGCACGCTGCTTGATGCCGCTCGAGCCCCATGAGCAGTGCGGCTAGCGCAGTGTCCGCAATGGCATGGAACCTAGCGACCTTGTCCCTGAGCTTGGCAAGTGGGGCATGCATGCGGGCGGTAGTTGCCTTGACACCCTTGACACGGGCTCTAAGGCCGACGAAGCCGATCCGGCGTAGTCGTAGTTCATGAGAGGCATGTAGGGAGCGAAACCCGTGACCTTGTCCCTGAGCTCGACGAGTGGGGCATGCATATGGGCAGCGGTCGTCGACTCCCTTGAGGCGGGTGTTGAGGCTGATGAAGCCAATGTAGTCGTAGTTGATGAGGGGCGTGGAGGGCCGACGTAACTCAGCTTCTTTTTACCTGGTCACACCCTCCCCTCAAATAAACAAATAAACTAAGAGAATCCTTATCCTTAATTTTTTTGGTATCTCAACAAACAAATAAATCTATTGCTAAGGATAAGGATAAGGATAACAATTAAGGATAAGGGTAAGAATTATGTTTGTTAGTTTTTTTATTTGAGAGAAGGGTGTGATACTACCATGGGAGGTGTGACACCACCACAACCACCAACTCCAATATATAATATAGTAATAGATAGTTGTATTTTCTTTGTAAAGATTGAATTACATGCTTGTCCCCCTAAGATTGCGAACCTTTACATAGACATATGGTGTTGGTGCACTTAGTTGAGTCTAGTATATTTAAGATTTGAGCTTGCAAAAATTTGACTAGTTTAGTTCCGCACTCGGATTGAGCTAAATCCGCAATTGTTTTCAGAACACCTATTCACCCCCTCTAGGCAAATCTCACTACTACAGAACTAGTCATTCGAGACCCCTCATCACATGCGGATAAGTAAAATCCGTCTCTGTTATAGTAGAACACAGGCGGTTCGCAAAGAAGAATGCCTGAGTTAAGTCGGAGAGACACGAACCACCTGTGATGAAAAGATATCACAGACGGTTTTGTCAAAGAACCGCCTGCAATATGTAGACGACATATCACAGGCGGTTCTCAGTAATAACCGCCTGTGATGTTGGCCTTATCACAGGTGGTTTTTGTTGAAACTCGCCTGTGATAAGATGTCCATTTATTACAGTCTGCCAGACCTAGCTCCTTGTCTTCAATGTTCTGTTCTTACACATAGCAGTAATGGCGGCGGAGCTCTTGCGATTTTTCACCTTGGAGATTGAATTGAGCCCAAAAGCTCTGGATTTAGAGAGGATATTGTATATCTCTTTCATATTGGTGATCTAAGGTTAGTGATTGGTTTAAAAGTTTGATTAATTTGCTAGATGTAATATGGTAAAGAGAGAGAATGTAAATCTAGCTATGTTATGGAAAATTTTATTTGGCTTTCTTGAATTTGAGGTATAAATTGGTTTCAATTAGTATATTGAGGATGTGGCTAACTAATTTAGAGTGGCAAAATGATATATTTGAGTGGTCTAGATTTTATGAAAGAGAGATATTTGTATATAGAGGGATTTGCCCTCATACCACTAGTAATTTATTATTTTAGAATTGATTTATCTTGTCTCGTAAAAAGATGTTGTAATTGTCGAAAGGTTATATGAAATGAAATTTTAAGAATGTTTTGATATAGTAAAAACCCATATATTAATGGCATGATTAACTGAAATTTTGTTTATGTCGTAAATAAATGTGTAATTATTGGTAGGTCATATCTTCGTGAATGAAATAAAATATTGGTAATAATCATTCACATGTAGTATAAACATTACCAACATAGTAATTGTTGTTCATGAAATAAAAAGACTATTAGTAATTATTACTTACATGTAGTCAAAACCAAATAGTAATGATAATATTAACTAATATTGTATAGATTAGTTGGTATGCACTTTGCGAGCCTCAATATTTTACACGAACTAGTTAAATTTATTTAATTTGTCCTGTAGATGGACCGAAACTGGATATATGATGGTAACCGCTCAAGTGTGTGGTACCTTAGTGGCGTGTCAGATTTCACAAGAGATGCAGAAGAGCATAAGTTGAACAGAGGGGAACAATATATTTGTTGTACACATGTTTGAGAACTTAGAGCAGATCTAAGATCACCTAATTCATAGGGGTTTCATAGAGCGTTACACATGTTGGACAAGTCACGGTGAGCAACAGACAATCCAGGAAGGTGGTAATGATGACATCGCGGAGGAAGATAATTATATGGCACATGATGTCGATTATGATTCAGATGAAGAAACATCGTCGGATGATCTTCACCATTTGGACGAGATGTTGCGCCATGCAGAAGGAAATCGTAATATGCGGGAGTACAAGAAATTCAAACTCTTAATGGGGGACTCGGAGGAACCTTTGTTTGAGGGATGCAAGGGTAAGTACACGAAATTGTCATCAGTGCTTGAATTGTTAAAACTGAAGGCAAGCAACGGGTGGTCAGACAAAAGTTTCACAGAGTTGTTAGGTCTCATAGCGGACATGCTTCCAGAGAGAAACGAGTTGCCTAGAAGTACATATCAAGCGAAGAAGGTTCTATGTCCGTTAGGAATGGAAGTACAACGAATACATGCTTGTCCGAAGGACTGTATCCTCTTTAGAAAGGAGTTCACAAACCTCCATGCATGTCCGGTATGCAAGTCCTCCTGATACAAGCGTATGGAGAAAGGTGTCGATGATGAGGACAACGAGATGATGAAAGGAACTTCAGCTAAGGTCTTGTGGTATCTGCCTATAAGCCCCCGTCTTAAGCGTTTATTTGCGAACCCAAAGGATGCAGAACTGCTGCGTTGGCACGCTGATAAGCGCAAGAACGACGGAAAGCTTAGACATCTATTGATTCAATCAAGTGGAGAAACATTGATAGAAAATTTGAAGATTTTGGGAGGGAACCAAGAAATATAAGGTTTGGACTGAGCACGGATGAAATGAACCCTTTCGGAAACATGAGCAGCCGTCATAGCACCTGGCCAGTGAATCTATGTATTTATAACCTTCCTCCTTGGTTGTGCATGAAGCGGAAGTACATTATGATGATGGTACTTGTGCAAGGACCAAAGCAACCCGGGAATGATATAGATGTTTACCTAGAGCCATTGATGGAAGATCTCATGAAATTGTGGACCCATGGGGAAGATATATTTGATGCTCACAAGCGAGAGAACTTCAATCTGCGCAGCTTGCTGTTCTACACCACAAATGATTATCCAGCCCTTGCTAACCTTTCTAGCCAGAGTACGAAAGGGTTAAAAGCATGTACTAACTGCCTGGATGATACGGCTAGTCAGTGGCTTAAGCAATCGGGAAAAACCGTGTACATGCGTCACCGTAGGTTCCTTCGAAGAGACCATAAGTACCGTCGAATGAAGAAACAATTCAACAGACAAATCGAGAACGGTACACCTCTGAAGCAATATAACGGTATGGAGGTACATGACATGGTAAATAATATAAAAGTTACGTATAGGAAGGGAAGCAAAATAAAGGCTACACGTGAGAAAGCTATGTGGAAGAAGAGATCGATATTCTGGAACTTACCTTGTTAGGAGCACTTACAAGTTCGTCACTACATCGATGTCATGCACTAAAAAAAATGTGTGTGATAGCGTTATAGGTTTGTTATTGAATATGAAGGGCAAAAGTAAGGATGACCTCAAAACAAGGCTTGACTTGTTGGACATGGGAATTAGAAAAGAGTTACACCCGAAAGAGACTTAAACATGTCGCATGTTCTGCGAACCTGCCTGCTAAACTCTATCAAGGGTTGAGAGAAAAGAGTTGTGCCAGTTCCTGCACGGTGTTAAAGTTCCGACCGGCTACTCCTCGAACATACGAAGACTTGTTTCAATGGAAGAGTTAAAATTGATTGGCATGAAGTCTCATGATTGTCATGTGTTGATCACTCAGCTGCTCCCGATTGCTATTCGGAATATGCTACCTATCAAGGTTCGAGAGACAATCACGAGATTATGTAGCTTCTTTAACACAATATCTCAGAAGGTCATCGATCCCATGGAACTAGATGCTCTTCAAGAGGAGGTGGTGAAAACTTTATGTCAGCTTGAGATGTATTTTCCCCCTTCGTTCTATGATATCATGGTGCATCTCACTGTGCATCTTGTGAGAGAGATAAAGTGGTGCGGACCTGTGTTCCTTCGAAGCATGTACCATTTCGAGAGATACATGGGAATTCTAAAGCATTTTGTACGTAACTGATCACGTCCGGAGGGAAGCATCGTGGAAGGATATGCAACCGAAGAGGTCGTCGAGTTCTGTGTTGACTACATGGCTGCAGTAAAACCGATAGGTTTTCCCGAATCTCGCCACGAGGGGAGGCTTCGAGGTGTCGGAACCCTTGGCAGGAAAGATGTCGTTCCTGACCGGAAGGTTATTGATCAAGCACACTTCATAGTTTTGCAACACATGGCCTTAGTGGCCCCATATATTGACCGACACAAGGCCACGCTATGGGAGCACAATCCGAAAGCGTAGAAGCTTGGGTGATGAAAGAGCACAATCGTCGGTTCAACAAATGGTTATATGAGCAACCTCATGGGTTATCATTTTCTGACCCAACGCTCACATGGTTGGCAGAAGGTCCATCATGTATAGCTGTGACATGGCAAGGGATGGACATAAATGGCTACACATTTTATACGAGAGATCAGGACCAAAAGAGCACAAACCAAAACAGTGGTATCCGAATAGATGCTCGGGATACAGTTGGCAGGAAGAGCTCATACTACGGGTACATGGAAGAGATCTGGGAGCTGGACTACGTGAAGTTTAAGATTCCGTTGTTTCGTTGCAGCTGTACATGGTGGACTATGGGTACATTGAAGTTTAAGACTACGCGTACAAGGATGAACCATTCGTCTTAGCAAATCAAGTTCGATAGATATTCTACGTTTCTGATCCTACAAATCTTAGGCATCACGTAGTAAGGGACTCGAAGAGAGACATTGTTGGAGTGGGCGATGCAGTTGACGAGGACGAGTACAACCATTTTGAGGAGATGCCTTTCTCCATAGATGGCATGATGGTCGAAAACGAACCAAATCAAGATAAAGCTACGTACGTGCGCAACGATCATTAGGAATGACTCACATTTGTAGCAAATTAGATATATCGAATCATGTGGAATTCAAAAGAGTGAAATTCAATTATGGCCATTATACTTGTCCGCTCGGTTTACTTTGGTCACTGTATTTACAGAAGTCTAAATGATAGCTATTAAGATTGTTTAAGTGGTTTAAATACGGTCAGAGGGACCAAGCTCAGCTGCTGGAAGGCGCGAACATTCTCGGAGCCTCCGAGATTGAACTCGAAGGGAATGCCGAAGCCTTCAGAAATGTCAGAGCTTCTAAAAAAAACAAGTCGGACCCTCCGGGCTTGAACCCGGATCCGAGTTCAAGCCGCTGTTCCCACACGAGGGGAAAGTCGGATGGAATGTCGGAGCCATCGGAAATATCGGAGCTTCCAAAAAAAAATCACGTCAGACCCTCCGGATTTGAACTCGGAGGATCTGAGTTCAGCTGCTGTTCCCACATGAGAGGAAAGTCGGATGGAACGTCGGAGCCATCGGAAATGTCGAAGCTTCCAAGAAAAAAACAAGTCAGACCCTCCAGGTTTGAACTCGGAGGATCCGAGTTCAGCTGCTGTTCCCACACGAGAGGAAAGTCAGATGGAACTTATGTAACCTAGGTATGAACACTAATTCAATAAATTAAAAAATAAAACAAAAATAAAAAATAGATATCGCAGGTGGTTCCTTCAAAAAACCGTATGTGATTCATAGTCATCATAGGCGGTTTTTTAATAAAACCGCATGTGATGCGTAGTCATCATAGACGGTTTTTGACCTGAACCGCCTGTGATGAGTAGTCATCACATGTGGTTTTGGATAGAACCGTCTACGATCTATCCTGCGATGAGAGCTACTTTATATACCCGAAGCGTTTTCGAAGTCCTGAAAAACCTAAGTCTCATATACCGCCAACCACCCGACTTGTTCAGTGCTGCCCCGACGCCGCCCCCGTCTCCCACCTCACGCCGGCAGGCTGCCCAGCCCCAGACCTGACACCGCTGCCACCCCAGATGCCGATGCCGCCGCCATCGAAGCCATCCCCGACGCCGACGCCGCCACCACCGACGCCTCCCCTGCCGCCGCCGCCGCCACCGATGGCCCCGTCTCCTACTTCGCTACCCTGACGCCGCCGCACCTATCCTCGACGCCGCCGCCCCTTTATAGGTTAGTAATCTTGTTTGTGCTTAGTGGATGATGGGGAAGCGACATATGGTGCTGCTCATTTTGTAGTAGATTCCTCTAAAAAAATTCTAGAGTACAACATTGGTAGAGCGAGCCCATGCTAAAACTTTGAAAATTTTCCATTTGCTAAATCACATCGTAGAGGCTAGAGTAATATAACTGTGACAGGCTAACATCTTATTTTGATTAGCTTCGAGACACTCTGCGGTGCTACACTATATGTGTTAACCAGACCTATTGTTTCAGGTGAAAGCAAAACTTTGGAAACATAATCTAGAAACTTTTAAAACAAGGGTTAATGAGATGTATTGTCTCTTGCAATTGATGTTTTGCCGTTTGTTCTTATCAACAATAGAAGACTATTCTGGCTTCAGGATCCTTTCGCCTTCAGAAAATGGTTTGTCATTGCCAAACTGAAAACCACTACCAACTTATGTTAACAACTGGGGAGTAGTGATTCATTATGTTAAGTCAATTTTCAAATGTTGGCAGATAGGGTTAGCACAGAAAGCATAATAAGTCAAGTGACTTAAAAACCGCAATCAGAATCCACATCACATCATTCTTATTCCCTCGTATCACCTTGGATTTGGATACTATCACTAAAATGCTATAACATCATGCAGATTCAAAGGAAAAACAAAAATATGGAACCAAAAATATATTATCATAGAGTAAAACTTTAATGCTCTGTAGTGATATATGACCCATGAATCCAAATAGACACACACAAGAGATTTGTGGGACAATACAACCATCAGGCGATTAAATAGGTTACTTCATGTTATGCCCACATTATAATCGATAGATGGTTCATAAATCTAGAAAAATGACGTAGATCATAGTGTGTTTCTTTCAGCAGAGGTGATTACAAGTAGTTTCTTTTCTTAGGGTACTGTAAAATGGAAGTACCTTTCTACTTTCTAGTTCACGGTCTCGTACGAATACACAATTTGGACTTCTAATTGTTGTTGTACTACTTGTGTTCCTAGTTCACGGTCTACTTTGTTCCATATCTTACCTTCTTCATGTAATGCGTCTTTTAGAAGATGTCGAGTCCTGGTCACTCAGCTTCCCTAGAGGCTGCCGGGGACAATTCTGATGCATCCAAAACCACGACAAAATCCAGACAGGCTCCAAGAGGACCTAGTAAAAGGCCGAAGGGCCGATTCCCCATAACAGAGTTAGGCTCGTTAGGGGCACCGATCGCGCCAGAACAAAACGCGGTGAAATGGAGAACGACATGCAGGATCGTTGCACGGACATGGGTTCCGTTGACTCTAGAAACGTGGAAGAAGGTGGGGCGAGATCTCCGTAGAGCTATGGTTGAAGATATCAACACACATTTCGTGATCCCAGAAGAGCTACAGTCCCGCGCCGATGCCGCCGCCCTGAAAGCCACAAATAAAGCTTGGAAGGAGTTCAAGTTTATTCTTCGCCGTGACTTCATTGCAAAGGATAAGGAGCCGTTCGACGTCCATAAATGGATGGATCGCGAGATATGGGCTCAATTTAAGGCATCTAGGAAAACAAAAGAATTTAAGGCGAAGAGTGTAGCGGCGAAGGAACTGGTGGCCAAGAACACCCACCAGCATAGGTTAGGTAGTTCAGGGTATGCGCCAAAAGTACGAAAATGGATGGACGAAGAAGAGAGGGCACGCCTAAATGACCAGCCCCCGCCATTTCCCAGCGTAGAATCGCGGCACGCACGGAATTGGTTGTACGTGAGGAGGAATCCAGGTACAATGTCTTCGGACGCCCAATCCTTCGCGATCGAAGCAACTCGGGAGGTCTACTCTAGATTGGTAATATGCCATTTACAATACCTTTCTCTCCGTAAATCCTCCACCTGTTATACTATGTGTAGTGACTTGTTCTTCTATTACAAGAGAACCTGTCGACACAATCCTCCCCTTGCGAATTCCAAAGGGAGAAAGATATTCTTACCCAGGCCATCGGCACCAAGGAGTATCCGGGTCGCACGAAGGGTATAGTGTTTACACTACCTGGAGAGATGGATTCTCGGATGATTTGCATAGATATAGGAATAAGGGCATGGCCAAAGCCGAGCACGAGGCAAGAGAAAGAGCTGCTCTTACAGAAGAAATCACCGCCACGGTGGAAATGAGGGTCGATGCTCGTCTAAGAACCCTCGAGGAGATGGTGGCCATGGCCTCACATGACAACGTACAAACACAAAGCAGCCCTGCTGCTAACCGAAAGAGTAGCCAAGCCTCCGTCCCCGGTGGTGAAGTTGATTGCGACGTCTCGTATCCTGTCGATGAGATCCTGGTAATTAAATGTTAATCTCAAGTTTCACTTAAAATTCTATCGCAATCCATGTGTAGCTAATTATTCTATTTTCTACCACATTTTACCTTCAAGGATATGACACGGTGCAAACTATTGGTGCGGCTTCTTGACGTTGCAACAGGGATGGCATGTTCATCCAATGAAGGTGATCTTATCCACCGTGTCCCAATGGCGTGCAGGAATGCGAAGGTCAGTGTGGAATGTGTCTACAACACCTGCAAGTCCATTAAGCTGAAGTTTCTGCCAAATGATGAGATTACGAGACTGGGTCAAGCTGAAGGGATTTTCATCCAGTGGCCCAAGAGGGATGTAGTATTGGAAGATTGGCACCCTTCATCTATCGACCAAGCTGAATCACGAGAGGTAGACCTACCCGTGATTCAAGAGCCTTATATTGCATGTAATGAGGACACCACAATCACTATGGTGCCGGTGGAAACCACCTTGACCCCCGAGCTTCCAACAAGGGCCCATTCGTCTCCCACCAAGTCGTCGAAGCCGATCATTAAAAGAAAACGAGGTGCTAAGTCGAAGGCGAAGTTGCTGAAGGAACCACACCTTTATATTGAAGAAGAGTTCCCATTCGTGCCATTGGCAGATAAATACGTTGAAGGAGAGCCATGGCTCAAATCACGAGAGGCGCTCAATGCCCTCGGAAAATATACCCGTGAGCTGCACGAGTACTACCTCAAGGAGGTCAAGAGGCCAAAGAATCAACGGACCACAACTTTGAAGGTGGACTTCAGTAAGGGACATTTCCACCACGACTTCGAGAAATGTCAGTTCTTTGTGAACTTCGTGGACTTGTGGGAACTATACAACCTCCGGTCCCTCGAAGTCTCCCTCATCAGATGCTACACACTGTAAGTGTTTGCAATCACGGTCAGCATTCGTGTTATACGTACTATATCCACATATATGTAACACATACCTTCTTTATGTATAGGATGATGAACAAACCAGAAAGAAACACGTAAAAGTAGGGTTCCTCGACCCATACATTGTCTTAGCATGGATGATTCTAGATGCGGAAGACTTTGTTACCGAGTACGTGCTAAACGCCTTACTTGCTCAACAAGATAAGGAATTCATACTTTTTCCGTACAACTAGGCGTAAGTATCGCACTACCTACTTTACCATCCCAGGCTATTGGTATTTTACCAAAATAACATGAATCTACTAACCATTGAGACTAAATGCAGAGAGCATTGGATTCTTACTATCCTTATACCACACCATCCAAGGCTCATGTTTATGGATTCATTAAAACGAGCAAACTTTGACATCGAAATACTTGGAAGATTTATGAGCAAGCATATTTCTAACATATACAAACCTACCGTTCACTACTTTCGTGTTGCAACGCCGAAGACATACCATTTCGATTCACGTAGGGTGTGGAAGAGCTATCTCAAGAATGGAGGAAAAGGCGCCAATCGGCCCCTTTTAAATGACAAGACCTTTAATGTATCTTTCTATACTCAATACGAATTTTCATAAATTGTCGTAATGACGATCTCCAACTATTAACCAATTGTATTTATTACTAGTGTCACCAACAACAAGGAGGAACAAGCATTTGTGGCTTCTACGTTTGCCACAACATGAAAATCATGCTCACTAACATTAGCAAAAATAAAGTCCAGGTTTGACGCTATTGCGATAAGTATTATCGTATTTCTCTTCATTGTAAGTATATGATTTTAATATACATTCCTATCGATAGCAGAAAGGCATTCCCAAGACGTCATTGGATTCGTCTCAACTGGACTGGATAAGAGAACACATCGCCGCATTCCTTATTAGAGATGTATGGATCCTTATGGCCAATTCCACGCCTACGACATGGAGGAAGGCGAGTTCGTCTTAGTTAAGAAGTGATATGTATTTCTTTGTGAACTTTTATATGGATGTTGAATTTACTAAGAGTTAAATTACTTTCTGAACTTTGTGACATGAGTTTGACGAGAGTTCATTTTGTGACTCAATTTATGTGTATGTATCAAATTTCTATTATTTCATATGATTCAATTCTAATTACTGTGAATGAATGAGATATGTGTATGTATTGTGTGTTTGTTTCCTGCTACTACACAACAATCTGAAATTATTAGGTATGCTGTTACGACAATCATAGGCGATTTTTATGGGGAACCGCCTGTGATGACACCCTCATCACAGGCGGATCTCTATAAGAACCGCCTATGATGACCTCCCCATGACACCCCCATCACAGACGGATCTTTACAAGAACCGTCTGTCATGACCTCCCCATCACAGGCGGTTCCCCATAAGAACCGCCTATGATGACCCTCTCATCTCAGGAGGTTCTCCATAAGAACCGCCTGTGATGGCCCCCTCATCTCAGGCGGTTCTTATAGAGATCCGCCTGTAATATTCCCTCATCACAGGCGGTTCTATAACCGCCAGTGATGAGGAGTGGTCATCACAGGCCCTTACTTACAAGCGGTTTGGGAAACCGCCTGTCTTGGAATTTTTGAACCGCCTGTAATAAGGTATTCTATAGTAGTGTCTAGTCTTTTCACGAGCGTTCCACCCCACCTATATTAATCATATATGTACATCACTACCGGCCTTCGGATGCCACCAGTCAGACCGGTTATGGACAGTCGGTAAGACCACCCCCCCTCTCCCCGACATTGATCTGCTAATCCCACCGAGTATCCATTACAACTTTGAGGTATTCGTTGATCTGTTCGGGATCGACGGTCTGATCGCATCTATCCCTATCCTATTTATGTATCTTGTAGTATCTTATTATAATACTATAACGTTTTTAAATCTAACTTATAATGTACTTGTATGTATATTCAACACAAATTTAATATGCAGTGTGTTATCCATACAGATGGGATAGCATATTTCATCAATAGCATGCATTTATGCATCCATGGTTAGGATCTGTAGCTAGATCAATGATTGATTCTAATGCTTTTGCAGTTATACGCGCGGGGGAGAGAGATGCATGCATATACCACAATAGATCGGACTACAGGGGTCTTAATTCACTCCTGTCATTTGTATGCCGTTATTTTCATGCCACTACCCAAACTATACATTCAGCCGTCAGGGTTTTGCCATTTTGGGTAGCGTGTAGTCAATAAATTATTAAATATATATATGTAATATATTCACATATACTAGTGCTTCGAGTTTCAGAAAATTGATCCAACGGATGGATACCACAATGACGTACATATGTGGCTGGAGGCAGAACAATAACCCCTCGGTTGGAGAAACCACATCTTAACGCGGTGACGGAATTGCGAGTGTACGTCTTTTTTATAAGACTGGTTCTCCATTTTACCCAGAAAGGAGTGCACGTCGACGGAAATACGGTGACGTAGATTTATCTCTGATCTCGATCAAGTCTAACGTATGCTCCAGCCTTTCAATGACAAAGAAGTACCCCTCTGTTTATTAATGCAAAGATTATATACTCTCTCCGTCCACAGATATAAAGCGTGTACAGAATTTAAAGTTCAACTTTGACCAACAATTGAACTAGTAATATTGTATTATATAACACAAAAATAATATCATTTGAAAATATATTTGAATATGAATCTAATAGTATCACTTTTATGTCATATAGTTCAATATTATTAGCTTAATTGCTAGTCAAAGTTGAATCTTAAATTCCATGTACGCCTTACATTTGTGGACGGAGGGAGTAGTATTTAAAGTGTATTTATTCAGCATCACCTACACGTGTTCCTCGCATCTTTCTAAAGGAGTAGTAGGTACACTTCGTCTCCGCAACCTGTTTTCATGTATCAGATTAGTCATCCACTGAAATGTCACTATTAGAAAAGAGGCTTCCCTAACAGTTCAAAAATCGGTCCATTTGAACCATCTAAGCATGATGCCGAGGAATTGAAGAGTCCTATCTTAGATGGTTTCAGATGATTTTTTAAACCGTCTGGAATAGAAAAACAACATAGATGGTTGATAAATGAAAACCTTCTTCAATTATATTTTCAATATATAAAAATATGTGGTTCTGGGTTTGGACCTGGACATATCCACACGCCACCTGCTCGTTGATGATACCAGGGAGATCAGCTCTGGCCACTGCACGTATGTCGCCACAAGGATGTTCGTGCTGCTGAGATCTTCACGGGCCACCGTGCCTCGTGGATGGAGGCCAAGCGCCACCTCCTCGTTTGCGCAGCCGCACCCCATGCGACATGCGACTACGACGGCGGGGTCGACCGCGTCCGCTAAGACCCTCCTCCGCCACATCATCTCTAGCCTCTCCGTCAAAGACGACATGCGCACCGTCGTGACCTCTTCGTGCTGGCGCTGACTCTGGCGCTTCGCCCCATTCCCCTCATTGACACCCACCTCCTCTTGTGGCATGCACTAAGGCCGCCTCGCACGCCGCCACTGCCGTTGTCTCCACCGAGATGTAGGAGAAGGGAAGCGGTGAGATCTGCGAAAAGGGAGGCCATCTCCGCAGCCGTGCTCGTCGTGGCCTCACCGTGCACGCTATCTCTGCCTGCTCCTTCCACCGTACCGTAACCTCCGCCAGGGCCTCCTGCCGCCTCCACCTCGACCGTGCTACCTCACCTCCTCTCGTCCCAAGGCAGCAACGACAACATGAGGAACAAAGTGGAAGGAGGCTTCAGGCTGCCAGCTTCTAGGGAGGCTTCAGGGGTGGCTAGGGGGAGGCTTCAGATCGGGAGGGGGGAGGGGAGAGGAGAGATCGAATCTGGAGGGAAGGAAAGCATATCGATTGGATCTATAGCGGAGGGACTTAGGAGCAGGCAGCATGGGGTGGGAGGGGGAGAGAGTGAAGCCTGTGAGAGCTAGGGTTAGCGCACCGTTTGTACACAACAAGTTGTTGGGTCTAATGAGCCGACTCAGTTCTTAGACGGTCTTCATAAATAAAACCGTATGTGATAAAAAAAACAACCATTACAGACGATTTTATTGTAAGTACCGTCTCGAAAGTTATATCTATGCAAGATAGTTTTTAAAAAGGAACCATTTGATATGTAAATTTTAGTGAAAACCGTCTCAAATTAGTCTAATCTTAAAAGGTTTTTTTTAACCGTCTCGGATGAGATGTCTGACATAGATGTTTATGTAGTAGTGTGTGTCACAATATTGTAGCATTATATCATTTCCTCTCATAACTTTCTCAATATTACCAACTCCATCTTGGTGCAAAGTCAACATACGCCCTGGCTGCAATAATCAAAGGTGGTAGCTAGCTTTTTTTTCCTTCTGAATTGTTCGTTCGAAATGTCTATGTCATTAAACCCGTTAGTTTATCAAAAACTGAAAATGAAGAAGGTGAACGTAAAATAAGCTATGTACACTCAAACATGAAATTACTGTTTAAACGAGCTGAAATAAACAAAGCCCGGAGTCTACTTCAATTTTCTCAACCGAAGGAGCTCTAGTCTTAGTTAGACACTAATTAACGGCGTTTATTCGTCAAAACTAATTTTCCATAGTTGGGGCAAACATCACCATCAGTGAGCTCACGAAAGATACATCAGTGCCGTCATCAAAAACATGGCCTGCGGCGGGGGTGTCCGAACTGCACATGGTTAGATAATTTTAAAAATCAAAACGGCAAACAATTGTTCAATTTGCAAGACAAAAAACAAGGAATATAGTAGGTATATGTAGGTGGCCGGCCCAACGAGGAACATATGGGTCTCCAGAGCGTTGGTGTTTCATGCTCAGAAACTACTGGCAGTTTATAATTAAGAACATACGGCTTCGAATTAAGGATGTCTACAACGGTGTGACGTCAGTCTTCTCTTAAAGATACCATGTAGAATTTTACATAGTTGAAAAACATAGAAAGAAGAAAGAATGATGTTTTCTAAGAGATGATCCCTTTATAAAGAAAGGATCGATTTTTTCTCTATTACACTAGATGTCTCTCGTCACATATTTTCTAATTAGAATTCACCACATACTTTTGCTTCGTGTGAGTATTAATTGTTAGGATGATACTAATAAATAACACATTATATAATATATCTTATCATCATCTCTAAATGACGTGAAAATTAGAAGAGAAAAATGCATTCTCTATCACTAGAGATATACCCTAATATATAGCATGGAAACGGTGCGTGTGTGTGCGGACTTCTAATAGGTATGCCCTCATGCATGTATTCTCATTGCAATGCTTTAGGATTTTTGACACGGTATTTTGTTAAGCATGCAGCTGCAAATTAATTAGGCCTGCAGGACGATATGATCTGTATATCCATATACTGCATCTTGTCCATCCTGCTGGTTACTGATCGATGGGGACGCCAGGTCGGCCATTGAAAAAGGGAAGAAAGTTAAACAAAATGAAAGCTTATATATATTTTTTATTTCCCTTTCAGAGACGCTGAGGATAAGTGCATGGAGCGGTCCAAATTACATATATCTACCGGGCGCCCCATGTGATCAAGTTAATTGCTTAAAGTATAGCGGCACGTAATCCTTGTGCCGCGACGACGACGTCCGTGCGACTTGATTGTTTATGACCGTGTCTTGGCGTGATCTCTGAATTTTAGGCAGTGGTTCGTAAGCTTTTGACTTTGGAATTGCCCGGATGATTCAGATATATTTACTTGCTTGTACTGCGCAACCAACCAATTAAGCATCCGTTAATACTAGTTGTACGTTTTATATTATAGTCTTTGAAAAGTCCGACAGGATAGTTACAGGAACCATAAATGGAGTCATGGACTCCTTGTGACATCGATCGGCCACACTGGTGGTAGACACAGATGTGGTTCAACGTCCGCTGTATTACACACAATGTGCAGCTTGATAATTTGAGTAGTTGGTCTACGTACGGTTCCTGCAAATCTCGTTGTAATATATACTAGGAAACTTTTCTTTTGCCACTCACATCGATCATGTCCAATCAAAAACAAAATTGACCTTTTCCTTTTCAATATTATATATATTCTGCCACACCTATTTTGGTTTTGCAAGGTCAACGCACCCTTAAGAACTCGTTTGAGGACTAAAATGCCTCTAAGGCATGAGTAGGATGACGTCAGTCTTCTCTTAATCATGCCATGCAAAATTTTATTAATATAAAGGAAAGAGAGTAAAGAGAGAGAAGCACATCTTCTCTTACCTAAAGGAAGGCTAAAAGAAGGCTTATGATTCTAAGATTAAGGATATTAGAGAGATAAATATTAAATACAAAGATAGGTAATATTTTCTGCCTTTGTACTATATATTTCTATTGCTATCTCTAGATGACATGGATGTCATATTGGAATAATGTCTTAAAGGCTCCAAATGGGGCCATTGTTTACATATGTTGTCGTTGCAAGTGAGTCCGCGTGGTGTTGAGTCTCGGGTGGAAAACATGGAGAGCACCTCGTGTTCTCGGAAGAGGCCAAAAGAGGGGTATCTATTTTTGGTGTTCGTAGAGGGATAGAGTGGTGTGGAAAAGATTGGTACAATGATGGTACGTAACAGCTATGGCGGCCTAGTGCTCAACGATGTGGAGATGTAGAAAGAATGGGTTGAGGAAGCAAGGAATGATGATAGGGGATTGCACACTTGGGCATATGAGAGGTGCTTGAAAATGGCGACCCACTGGATGTGCCAAGACAACATCAACACGACATGTCATTGGCAGTGTGGTGGAACGAAGGGTGGGAGAAGAGCTCCTATGGATTCACAAGAGTGGAGAAAGTGGTGCTATGAAAAATTAAGAGTTCACGCATGGATCTATGATCTAGTGGTGGTAGTGGGTTGTTTGTTGATGTTCACTCAGGTTCGATCTTTAGGATGTGTGCATATTAAGTGAGACAACATATCTTTGTATTAAGTGAGACAAGTTAAGCTTTTAATAGTTTTTTAACGTGTAGCGGATATACACACGCCATAGGCGTGTATGTTAGCCTACTCTAAAAATTTATAGTTCGGATGATGGCACGGTGCAAACGGAGCTGGTGGCAATGGACCTTACGCCGGCAAATGGCAAAATAGTGGTTCTGTAAAGAGGAGGAAATTTGGTGGAAGTGCAAATAAGGAGCTACGTACAAGGGGGTGTATTTTGATCCTACCATCAGCGTTGGTGGTGGGATGGTGGACTAGTGACATCAGTAGCACGAATAAAGCCCGGCCTAGCTACAACACCTATATAGGAACTTTGTGTTGGAAAAAAGGAGATTTTTTCAAGGATTTAACATGAAGCATATCTCACAAACAAATAACGATGCAGTACTCATAGCAAACAGCACATGGTTCATCGTTATACTACACAAAAACAGCATTAGCACGATAACAAGTAGTACTCTTGAATAAGATGGCAACTATGCCGGCTCGATGCAGCAAAGAGCATAAAAATGCACCCTGCTTTTACAACTTTATGAAACGGGCCTCGTATACATATGGCCTGTCTTGTATTTTGGTCCTGTACGTGGTCGAAACCAGCTGACAATTATCAAAGTAGCAAAGTTTGACAAAATAATACTTCCTTCCTTAAAACTTACTGTTTTGGACTAGGTCTTGTCAAACATTTGAAGTTTGGACTATCGATATGTTTTTAAATATCTAGATTGAAATATTTGAAAATTATGTGTACAAATATGTATCAAAATTACTTTAATAATATCATAATTTTATTAATTTTTCTAAATATATATATATATATATATATATAATATATTAGAAATTAATGGTCAAAGTTATATTTTGGAGACATTACCGATGTCCAAAACAAGTACTACTTCTAGAAAACCGGAAGGAGTGCTGTAGTTAGGAGATAAGTTTATCTTTTGGATGGCACATAGGAGATTGCAACACTTTTGAGCGGCAAAAAGGAACATTTTCCATAATAGAATCACTCCCTTAGTCGAGAATGTATGGTAGTTCGATCGGAAAGAAATAACACACGACATGCATGGTTGTATGTGAAGCTAGCCACAGCCGAACAGGCAATATGCTTGCATTTTGTTGAATCCGCACTAACCTATCGATCGACAATCGATATTGAATCACAGAAATTTTCAGTTATTCCAAAATTAGTACTTACTGCTTGTCTGGCACGGAGTTTATGGATAAAATTGGGACAGCAACGACATATTTATAGCCGATCGTCGAGTGAAAATTGTAACAGGACGTACGGCCCTAACCGTTTCGATGGTCGAGGCACGTGGCATGCATCCGCGCGCTCGCTAGCTAGATGAACTGAGCTACCTACACCAGTCGTTGCAGTTGTCGGCCTTGCAGCGCTGGTAGCACACCCCCCACTGGAAAAGGTTGTTGATGAGGCACTTCACCCGGCACGTCGCCTCGCAGATCTGGCAGTCGATGGTGCTCACCACCTTCGTCGCGCTGCCATGGCCGCCGCCGCCTCGCGCGCCGCCGCGGGTGCCGTTGCCGTTGCCTTCGCCCTCCGCCTCGGTCGTCAACGCCTCCTCGGGCTCGGGCGCCTGCCCGACCACGGGGGCCAGCGGCACGACGTCGGTTGACAGGAGCAGCAGCAGCAGCAGCAGCACGCATGCCGCTCTAGCCTTCACGGCGGCGGCGGCCGGGCACCGCGCCATCTATCGGTTCGTGCGGGGAATGTAGATACGTACGTACGTTTGGCTTGGACGACGACGACGACGATATGTGGCGGTCAGTAGTAAGTGGTGCCGCGCGCGAAAGGAGGTTGCGCGGGAGAGGGGATTTGTACGCGGGATTCCTGGTGTTTTGTGCGTGTTGGCAACGGCCGAGGCCCGTGTTGGTGCACGGTGGTTGGGTCATGCGTGCCATGGTGCCGTGGCATGCATGAACATTGAACAAGAGCCAACGTCTGTGCCCTAGACACGATTCTAAAAGGAAAAGCCAACCGAAGGAAGCTCAAAACCTTTAGGTACGTACTACGTAGCCCAGTCGAGTGAAGAACGAGCTCCAACCCAGTAACGTCAAGCCATAATTTCCTAACGCTCAGAACCTATTTTGAGGCCCTATAGAAAGAGGCAATTAATAATTTGTAGAATAGTTTCCTCAAACAAAATAAGAAAAAGACTATAATTCATTGACATTTTGACAAGGGGCTAGATGTTCGCTAGATGAATTCAACATCGAAAGAGGATGTTCGCTAGATGAATTCAACGGCGAAAGAGTATACAGTATAATGTGAGGACTTCACTGTATATAGGAGAGGCTGCAAGTGCATGGAAAGGGAGGATTCAGGGCGCAATTGCGATTATAAATAAAGAAATGGCAACAATTGAATGAGGGCGAGTGCAATTGCCCCATATTCCCATAACCGTAAGGAACTGTTGGTAAGAATTAGAGCAAGGGAAAGTGGTAGGAAAGATGACTGCAGGGACGTATTTTTAGAAGTTCAGGGACCAGTGTGCAATTTTTTAGAGATTTAATTTTTTTTAGATTAGGAACCAGCATGAGAATTCTCGAAAAAATATGGATCGTTTCTCGATTTGTGTCATCCTTCTACAGGGGCATGCTAATCTTCTCTACATCCTTCTAATTATAAGTAAAGAAATGGCTACAATTGAATGAGTACGAGTCCAATTGTCCTATATTTCCATAACTCTAAGGACCTACCCGTAAGAATTAGAGCAGAGAAGAGGTAGGAAAGATGATTGTAGGGACGTATCTGTAAAATTTCAGGGGCCAATGTGCAATTTTTTGGAGCCATATCTTTGAGGCTACGGACCAGCATGCAAATTCTCGAAAAAATTAGGACCATTTCTTGATTTGTGCATGTCATTCTTGTGCAGGAGCCATACTAATCTTCTCTGTATCGTTTTAATTTTATCAAAGTTCCTGAAGCGAAAAAGCAATTCCACACCTAGTTGAAGGCCCCCCTACTATCCACGCCACACAATGCTTCAAGATTCGTGCTGATATTTTGCTAAAGACACCCCCCAACTCTATCCATTTCTTATTGTGCAGTCCTTCCCTCTTATTTTGTATAACACACTATGCACTCCATACATTTGTCAATCAACAATCCTCACCTGAGTCCTTCATCTCTTTCTCTTCTCTCCTCTTGAACAAACATGTTTTGCATATATTTTTTCATGAAAAGAAAAGGCATGGACATGGAAAAAAAATATTATGCAAATTGTTTACCATTTCATCATCCAAAAAAAATTCCATACATTTCATGAACCAGATTTTTTTCATCACCATTCTTCGACCAACATTTGTACTAGTTCTACACACAGTACTCCATTCATGAACTCTCTCTCTCTCTCTCTCTCTCTCATGAACATCAAAGAATCATGAATAAAAAAGATACATACACTTGGCTTGGTACATATTCAATCAAGAAACATGGTAACTCCTACGTGCTAGTATTCTTTGGACATTATACATATTTCAAATACTCCTATATCCACAAGAATCAATCAATACTTGTTTCTTAAAAAACATGTGTTTGGCCCCCATTCGGATACGATTCCATTGGTTGATGTCCCTACAAAACAGTAATACTCTAAGTAGGAAGGACTCACTCTAGCAGTGTCAGCGGCCCACTAGGACGCTAGCAGCGCAAGCGTCCCTGAGATTTACAAACTTTTGATTCGTGAAAAGGTAATTAGGTGTTGGTATGCTGATGTTTAGAATATGCAAGGAGCGGTGGAAATGACATGCCAACCTTAAATACCTTATTATCATTAGAAGCTCCAACGGGATCTAAGACTTTTTTTTAAATAGTAAAATGCACACTTATGCAAGATGTCCTTGGCATTTTTCTGCTTCTGGCTGTCGCTCCACCCTTGCTCTGTTTGAGAGACGAAAGGGGACACCCAACCCGACCGTGGTACATAAAAGAGGAACTAGTTTTGTTGGGTTGGGTCGATGGGTTGAGCAGGTGAGACCCAACCCATGAGCACCCCTCCAATCCACTAGATAAAAGAGTAGTGTCCCTCCTCCAAGTTTTATCTCCAAGCAGTTCTTGCCAGAAACTAAAAGAAGAGCTAAGAGGCTTCAAACTGAGCAACCTAAAATAGGAAATGGCAACTTTGTTTTGGTCTCCTTGCATTGTGAGATGGAAGTACATGCCTTTCTTCTTGAATAAGAGGAGCATATTAGAAGAGGAGAGGCGTAGTGAAGTTTTGAACACGGAGAGAGAAGAGGAGAGTAGAAGTGCAGCAGGCTTGGATGGACAAAGGTGGGAAAGCCGGTGTCGATGCCAGCACTAACAGGAAGAGAGCAAAGCTAGGCATGGCAAAAGAAGGTGAATCAAGCGTCGGCACCACGAATAGAGAGTTAACCAGTAAGCCTTCCTTCTTACTAGTTGCCTTTGCTTATCTAGAGGAATAGGAAAACGATGGCATTAACCCCCTATAAGAAACCTGTTGAAACCTGCTTAAGTGTTTTGAATCCATGACAGCATGGCCCCTACCATGTTCCCTCTCTCTAAACCTCTGGCTAACTGGAAGGAAATTTGGTTAAGTTGCTAACTGTGTGAACTCTAAACTACTTGTTGGAAATGACTCGAGGTGGGCCTACTACCCATACTATGAGGACCTAGACACACTACACCAACTGAGATACCACACCTACACAAGAGGCAGATCAACTCTTTATTCACTAATACAACTTTGATACAACACTCGTCTTAATGGCTACCCTACTACTCCACTATGGCCTTTTCTTGTGGCCATCCTAAGACTCTTACACTTTGTAACTCTTCTCTTAGTTGTTTACGTGAGGGGAGGGGTAGCACCCCTATTTATAGGATTACATAATCATTGGATTGGTGCCATATGGCACAATGCAAGCCCTACAACACAACTCTAAAAAACTCCCTATAAATATCTTATCTCTAGAGTTTTCTACAATATTATCCAAGTACTATATATTTTCTTACCTCATAACTATTCCAGATACTACACCTAAAATATCTTGTTCTAGAACTTTCTCTAATTCTAGATTTCTTCTCTAAAATATACCCACCATGCTTACCCTTGATTTATTCTAGAGTATTCTCAAATATCTTTATCACTTTAAAGTCTTCTAGAGTATTCTCAAGTATGCATTGCACATTCTCAACACTACTGAACCTGCTAGTTGCACCTTTGGTTGACTGAAGTCCCTGAACATGAGCCCTCCTATGCAACAAAACTTTACTTCTATTTCTATCCAAATGGCAGCTAAGTCCCATTGCCTAGTTCGCACTTTTGTGGACTTGTCATCTCTGAACCAAGGCCACATTGCATCCGCTAATTAGTAACTAAATAAACCAAGAATTGAAATTTGGTTAATTTGCTATCCTAGGGTCTTGAGTCAAGGTAGCCGAAGTACTCTAGTAGACTCGTTTGGCTTGGACTATAGTGAGGCTGAGTGAATGAACTCTTCCAGTGGCTTGGACTGAGCGACCGAACTCCTCTAGTGGCCTCAACGTTTCATCAACCCAAGTTGCCAGGGCACTTTCATAGGATTCTTGTGCCAAACCTTATGTCGTGCTCCATTTTAAGTTTGGCCACCACATGGATATTTGTTCAGATTGGGTTGCTGGCCACTCGATGTTGAGCGCCGCCACCGTTGCTTGAAGACTTTTCTCCCACGGAGCTGGAGCCAAGCTTCGAAGGCGATGGATGTATGAACAGTGGGGCATTGCTAGGGCTTAGGTCATCCTGAAGCTTGTTACGAAATGGAAAAACATGTGATCAATTCCTTAACTATAATTAGCAGTCAACAATGTCCTTTGGGAGGGGTGTATCCTTTGGGAGGAGTTTCTCTCCAAATGGCAACTTCCATCCCTTCATCTTGTATATATTATATGTAAACAGTGCATACAAGTGAATACAAGGAATTTCATTCTCTCCTTCTAATCTAGTCTCACATCCATACTTGGCGACAATTAAAGATACAAACCGTCAGCTTCTTCCTCCTAGGCCTTACTATCGTCGTCGTCACCCCCGTGGACATGGTCGTCATCACCATTGGGCCACCAACCCTGTGCTATTAGGACCCCTCCATCCTCCAACGATGGCGACGTGGGTGGCAACGCCCTGCCACCTCCTCTACTCAACGATGGCGGCCCCCTCCGGTGGCCTCCTCCTGAGACCACGGCTAAACGGCGACCACCTCTCTCCGCATCTTCCGACGCAAGCGGCGAGGATCCTCCGCCCATCACCCCTCACAAGGCTCCCCTCCGACGAGCCACGAGTTGGCAGCGGACGCAGCTTTTCCTCCCTCAGGCGGCGGTGAAATACCCCTACGGCTCCCCTCGGGTGGCGGCCGCCACACCCCCTCCCCCTCATTCCCCTCTCAAGGGGAAGCCCTAACTACCCAGGGGTTTTATACCCCCATGGGCAAATTTAGGCCAAGTGGGCCAATTGGGCCAGCACAAGGAGGCCCAGCCGGGAGCAGGAAATCAAAAGAAAAAATTAAGGCCTGCAAAGGCCCAAACGAATGAGCAAAGAAAAAAAGGGCCCTGGCCAAAATAAGTGGGCCAGCCAGATTCGGCCTACTAAGCTTATCAACGGTTTTTTCTATCTTTTAGCCATCGGGCTTTAATTATTACATAACAATGTTCTATGTTTTATATGTATTACCATAGTAATACTACTGCTTTGCAGTATCTCAGCAAAATTGCAGCTTTATTACACATTTTTTATTTATTGCTTGCAAGTATTTTCTTTAACATTATAATCGCAATATAATATTTCATGCTATATTAAATATTTAAGCCTCATATTTTCTTAAATAAATCACAAAAAATATGATAAATACTTGCAAAAAATTTGGTGACTACCTTCTATTATATTGGTAAAACACAAGGTAGTAGAGCACATGACATTGGCTGCGATTGTAGTATCGCATGTCCAACAAGACGGAGTCCATGTTCATAACAGCGAGTTTCTCATCCACTACTACAAGGTCTATACCACATTGTGGTGATTACTTTTATCATATCTAACCAATATTAAATAGTACAATGTCTATGTTTTTGGCTACGACTCTAGTGTCACCCATTCCCTCAGGAGTGGAGTCCAAGACATTAGCAACAACTTTGTCTTCTGCTTATATTGAAGGTCTACACATATGGTCATTAAGAAATCACCTTGACCTTGATTTTGCTCAATTACAGCATTATCATTCTATTTAATTTACTCTCTCAATAAATTAATAAAAGCATGATCCTTTCATGCACTACATGGCTAACATTTCTTAAAAGGAATTCACTAAACTGAGGAGTAATTACTTGACGTGGGCCATGGACACCAAAATCAATTTGTCAGCCCGTGGTCTTGGTGGCACCATAACTCCACCAAAAGAAAATGGCTCGGTTATTCCTGAGACTACCAAATATATAACTTTGCATTTTTTTACAGCATCACCTCCACCCAGATCTCAAAACAGAGTATTCAATAGAGTAAGATCCACTTGCTCTTTGGACCTCCCTCAAGGGGCGCTATGATCAACAAAGAGCCGTCATGTTGCTAGAAGCACAACTTTAATGGTCAAACATTCATTTTCAAGACTTCAAGTCTGTGCAGATTACAATTCTGTTGTTCACAAGATCTGCTCATAACTCAGTTCAATGGATATGAAAAAGAAGTATTTGAGAAAATTCCTTCTTTATCATCTGTATTGTACTATACATACATCAAACCAGAATCACATATTGCATACAAAATAATTTTTTAGAATCTTGAAAAATTTAAGGTTTGGCATGATCACATCGGTCATCCTGGTATTGGGATTTTATGTGCAACGCATCAGATTTTATGTGCAACGCATGTGCCACAGGGAAATTAATTTTAAGACCTCTCACCTTAAAATCCGAAATGGGTCATTCAATTTCCTAGAACGCATTTAAGGAGATATATGTGGTCCTATTCATCCATTATCGGAGTCATTTATATATTTTATGGTACTCATAGATGCATCCACAAGATGGTCTCAGGTGTGTCTCTTATCCATCAAGAACCATGCTTTTGCAAAACTAATTGCTCAAATTACCAAATTAAGAGTAAATTTTCTTGAACACAAGATAAAATCCATTAGAATGGATAATACCGTTGAATTCACTTCATGCACATTCAATATTGCCTAGCTTTGGGTATTAATCTGGAGTATTCAGTACCTTATGTACATGCTCAAAATAGTTTGGCAGAATCTCTTATCAAAAGAGTCAAATTAATTACACAACCACTCCTACATAATTGCAATTTACCACCGTCTTGTTGGAGTCATGCAGTATGACACACCGTAGAGTTAATCCAAATTCGACCAACTACATATCATACGGCTTCTCCGGTGTAGTTAGTACGTGGAAATTAACCACAAGGAGTTAGAAGGTGTAAATGAAATTTCCACAAATTATATCTATTCAGGAGAATCATATAATAGAAAAACTAAAGTTGTCGACATATATTTCTCCTCGAAAATTGCTAAAAATCTTCAAATAGATCTTGAACCAAAGTCCATGGCAAAGTGTCTCAAGCGCTCAAATTGGTCCAAATGAAAGGAGGAAATCGAGGCAAAATTGTGTTCGCTCAAGAAAACAGAGGTGTTTACCTCAGTAATACCTCTTCCTCATAATATCTTCCATGTGGAAGCAAAATGGGTTGTCACTCGAAAAAGAAATGAGAATTACGAGGTGGTGAGATACAAAGAGAGACTTCTAGCACGAGGGTTCACGCAGCGACCCAGCATCGAGTACGATAAAAAATACTCTCCTGTTATGCAAATGAATCTATCCATGCAGTTAATGGACGTAGTGACCGCATATTTATATGGGTTACTCCATTCGGATATCTATATGGCAGTTCCTGAAGAAATTAAAATTTCGAATCCAAAAGCAAATCGCAACATGTGTTGTATAAAACTTCAAAAGTCACTTGAATGAGTTCCTTGTTCAGAAGTTGGGAAGAACGTGGTACAAACGATTGAATGAGTTCCTTGTTCAGAAGGGTTACTCAAATGATGTTGATTGCCCATGTGTGTTCATAAAGAATTCCTCAACTGGATTTTGTATCATCTCTATGTATGTAGATGATCCCAATATTATTGGAACTACATAAGACATATAAGAGGCAAGTAATCATTTTAAGATGGAATTTGAGATGAAAGATTTAGGTAAAACTAAATTTTTCTTAGGTTTACAACTTGAGCATATTCCTTCAGGAATACTTATACATCAGTCTGCATATATTCAGAAAATATTGGAAAAATTCAGTATGGATAAATCGTATCCATCAAATACACCTATGGTCATTCGATCTCTTAGAGATAAAGATTCATTTTGACCTAGGGGAGATGATGAAAAGATACTAGGACCTAAAATTCCATATCTTAGTGCCATCAGAGCACTCATGTATCTTGCAAACTACACCAGACTTGACATTGCATTTGCAGTTAATTGTAAGCTAGATATAGTGCATCCCCAACAAAAAGGTATATGGTTGGTGTAAGGAATATTCTCAGATCTCTCCATGGCACAAAAGATCTCGGTTTATTCTATTAGAAAAATCAAGATATGACTATGGTGTGATATATTGATGCTGGTTATTTATCTAATTCCCATAACGCCAAATTACAGACTAGTTTCGTTTTCTTACATGGTGGTACAGCCTCCTCAAGGAAGTCATCAAAACATACTTTAGTGCCTTGTCGACGTACAAATGCCGGTATCGGTGGTCCGGAAGGACCCCCTTTGGGATTCGGCCAGGGAGGCGTAGATCTACGGAGCTACGCCGGAGCTAAAGCTTGGCAGGATATGGAAATAGGAAAAACACGGTGATTTACCTAGGTTCAGGCCACCTTCTAGGTGTAAAACCTTACGTCCTATTTTGAGTGTATTTGAGAGTGTGTGGAGAGATTGCAGTGAACTAGCAATACAGGTGCTCCAGTTCTTCTTCCTCCAGGGTTTGTATGTCTAAGGTTGTGTTGCCTAAGAAAAGATCTCAGGGTCCGATCCTCTCTTCAGAGCCGATCCTTTTGCATGGCCGCGGCCCTCCCCTTATATATCTGGGGGTCACCACAGTGGTCGAAAGGTAAATATCTTGCCATGAAGCTTGTCGCGGAAGAAACCCGGTATGGGCAAGCCACGCCAGTGGTTGAGATTTGCTGTAGCGGAACAGTGCCGGTCACGCCTTGGTTGGGAACCGGATCATCATGATGAGGGCGTGTCAGGAGGTGAAGGCTTGACGTCTCCTGACACGAGCTATGCTGCAACTACTCGGGCCCCACAGACCAGGTGCAGAGGGCATGCGTATGGGCGCGCGGAGGCGCGCCCTCAAAGTCAAAAAGGGTGTCAGACCTCTCCATTCCCTCCAAGAGTGATAGCTAACAGCGCTTATCACTTGGGGGGATGGGAACCGGTCAGGACACTGCCTCTGGTCTGCAAGGATTTAGAGTAGACGGGCATTTAATGCACCCGACACAGGCATTAAATGCACCCGACACAGGCATTAAATGCGTCTGTTAGGCCACGCGGATTGAGAAGGGGCCCTCAAGGGGTGCTCGGGGCTCCCGGGATCGGAGGCCCCCGAGCACACCTCCTAGACCGCTCCATCATCTGGACGAGGTACTTGGCGCCCCGGACGGGGGCTGGGTCGCCCTTGGTGCTCGGGGTGAGCCCCCGAGCACCTCTTCTCGGGTGCTCGGGGAGAAGAGGTGCTCGGGGTGAGCCCCCGAGCACTTCTGCTTACTTCGTCCTGGGCGGGGGACCAAGTCGCCTTGGGCCCTTCGGGAAGCGCCCTTTAGGGACGACTCGGGGCACCCCCTTGATCTGCCGAGTGGTACAATGCTCGGGGTGAGCCCCTGGGCACCTCTTCTTAATTCCCACGTCCTTGGCGACGTGGCGTCAAGTTGAGCCTCTTGCCAGCGGTTTAAGGGACCCTGGGCCCCGTAACGCCGACATGCCTACTTCTACTAATCATTTTGAAATAGTTGCTTTATATGAAGCATCACGAGAATGTGTATGGCCTCGTAGAATGATTAACCATATTCATAGATCATGTGGTATTGGTTCAATAGAATCACCTACAATTATCTATGAAGATAATACATCGTGTATTACTCAGATGCAATCAGATTATATAAAGAGCAACATCACAAAATACATTGCTCCTAAATTATTTTATCTCCATGAATTGCAAAAAAATGGGAAGATAGAAATCTTGCAGATTTATTCACAAAATCCTTATCAACATCTACGTTCTAGAAATATGTTCATGGTATTGGTAGAGACGACTTCAAGATTTGCAAGGTTCAATGGGAGTAAACTCCTAAATTATAACATGTTAATGATCATCAGATCATAAATATTGTACTCTTTTCCTTTTATGAGTTTTTTCAATATAGTTTCTCATAAAAGGTTTTTAATGAGACAATATTATGTTATATTATTTTCTCTTTATTTTTCCTACTCGGTTTTTAAAGGAATTTTCTATGGTATATTATTATTATATTTCTCCTCATATTTTTCTCATAGGGCTTTTAGAGGAGATTTTCATTGCACTATATACAGATGCTGAAAATCAATCAAAAGTGAGTGTTACGAATATGTGATTAATTCTCGTTAGTTAACTGCATTTGATAGTTAATCATGTCCATTGGGGAAGGGATGTCTTCCCATGTTACAACTGTCATCTCTTCAAGTTATATATATTTGTAAACAGTGCAAACAAGCAATACAAGAATTCATTTCCATTCTCTCATTTTATACATTCTACAACAAACCAAACACGTCAAAAAAGAAAAGGCTATCCCATTTACTACGTGCAGATAAAGGAGGCCCGATACTTCCGGGTACCCAAATTGAGTCTCGAAGCGAGCTCCAGCCCAATATAAGCCCAATATCACCAAACTAGGGCCGAAACTTCTAGGCTACTAGCTTAGCTTTCATGCCTTCTGCAGTATTGTGTTGTTGTCTGTTCGTAATTTTCTGATGACCACGGATGATTTGTAGCGGGAGATTAACAGTTCCATTGCTTTGATCCTTCCGTATGGAAATAAAAACGTTCCGTTTCAATTTGCAAAAGGGCGTGGAGCCCCGGAATCGGTAACGAGGCTCGAACATTTGGAACACAGAGAAGGTTCCTCCCGTGACGCGTAGACCGCGTCATTAAGTACCTATGTGAATTTTATCTAGTTCAATGCAAACTCCTCTTTATAGATGTTTAAATGATTTTATATTAATTAGTACTAGTTAAATACATAAGCAACTTTTAAGTATAGGTACCTAATTAAAAGTCATATTATAAAATAAGCATCAATGCTATTCTACAAAACAAAAAAATCAGTTTATTTTACTAAACATCTTTTTAAACACTTGTATTGTACATGCTCTAACCCTGGGACGACGCACGGGCAGCAACCAGCGCGCATGCATTGCACGCGCAAACACGCGAGCGCCGCGTACGTGTTCGATCTCGATCGGTCTTCTCCGTCCGAAAGAGACCGCGCTTCCTACGTACGTACGTCCGCTACTCGCTCGCTCGTGTCTCCTTCCATCGGCAACGGCGCGCGGCGAAGTTCAATTCGAGAAGAAGCGATCGGCAGGGTCGACGCATTATTTGGTGACAGCGTGTGTACAATGTATCTATACGAACGAAGTAGCGATCGATGCATTGACGATAACGCTGCCAGTTTGCGCTCCACGTCGTGCTGCACGGCAGAGCATGCATGGGCCCTCGGACGACCGTCCACGGGCATTTCAGACATGATGCTGGTGCACGCACTTTCTAGGAGCTAGCTAGTAGCGAGCGCTTATCGACATCGATCTCATGACGTGCCCTTTGGCTCTATGGTTTCTTTGGGTTAACCAGTCAGAAGGGACTAATTTATTACGTTAATTAATCTGTGAAAACGTAGGTCAAACTATAATTAGCAATAGACACTAGTATAGAAACAAGCATATCTGATGTCTAATCATAGACGGTTCGGAGAAACCGTCACGAATTAGGAATATCTGAGATGGTTTTTAATTAAAATCATATTCTAGACGGTTTTTAATTTAGAATCGTCTCAAATAGCCGATACATCCAAGACCGTTTCGGTCCAAACCATCTGGGATTTAAATCCCAGACGGGTCAGATTTAGGCTACTAGCCCGGCCCAATTACAATAATATTTATATTTATTCCCATTCTACTAGCCCTTCCCGTGTAACCTAAGCTAAGTCTTCCTCTCACCCCCGAGCCACTCCTCTCCTCTCCGCCTCCATGCCTCTCCCTCAGATCCAGAACTCATCACACAACCAGCGACCGAGGGAAGCAGCGGCGGCCATGGATCTCTCGTCACCACGACTCGCAACTGCTCCTCCTCGCCTCCACCTTGTGGTTCTAGAGCCCACGAGACCTCGTCATCTCGGCCGCCATAGAGCTCTACGATCAGGCTGCCGCTAAGCTTCGTGATTGGACCGCCACTAGATCTGACCGGGGCGGCTGCTGGAAGGAGGGGAGATGGAGGGGTGGCGGCGGCTGTTGGAGGGAGACGTTGGTGGTCCAAGAACGTCGCGACCAATGGCCTCGCCCGCTTCGCCATCGATGAGCACAACAAGTGCGAGGTGACGTGATTTGTTTTCTTTTGTCCTTTTTTTGGATTGTGATTCAGCCCGGGCATTCGGTTTAAACCGAAATTTCGGTTTCGGTTTTTCGGTTTTTGAGAAATTCAGTTTTTCAAAAATAGCAACCGAAATGTGGTTTGAAATAATGAAAACCGAAATTTCGGTTAACCGGAAATATCGGTTCGGTTTTCGGTTTAAACCGAATTTTTCAGAACATCAATTTTTCCTGCAACATCAATTTAGCACATATATGCAACATCAAGTCAAACAAGATGTCAGTCCACATATAAGTATGCACAGCAGCAGTACGTATATTCTTCAATTAACAAATGTATTCTTCAAACAAGATCATCGGTGCACATATAAGTATCCAATTAACAGTATTCAATTAATATAATCAGTCCACTAACACTTATCTCAAACTTTCAATAGCAGTCCAGTAACATATGTTTCAATAGCAATCCATATATAAGTATATAACCAAATTAAGAAAAGCACAACTGCACAATCAATCCACTCGGCTGAAACTTCACAAGTCCACATATAACAAATTAACATCAGTCCACAATCAGTCCACTAGCAGTCCACATATAACAAATTAACAAAAGCACAATCACTCAATCAGTCAAGCATAATCACTCAATTAGTCCACATATAATAAATTAACAAAAGCACAATCACTCCACTAACACTTGTCTCAAGTAATGGCTGCACGGCTGCTCTCAAAAGCACAACCAGTCCACATTTAGGAAGTAGAGGGTTCAGGGTTGGAGATGGACATCATGCTAGCTTGGGAATGAGATATTGACTTGAAAGAATGGGCACCTCCAAACTCTTGAATTAATTCTGAAATGAAATCAAATAACATATAATTAGGAAATAAGGATCATGACATTAAAGAAAATTACTAACACATATTATTCATTTATTCGCTACCTTCTTCCATCTTAGCTAGCTCCATCGTGTCCTCTTCAATATTGATAGGGGTACCTCGTATGCCTCCTCAATTAATTTATACCACAATCATTAGAGCTAGCATTATCAACGGTTATTGTCATCACTTTCTCTAAACCCCATTCCATCAAGTATCTCTGTAAGGTTTTCCCAATATCATCCCCCTTGTGGCTCTTTATCAAGAAAAAACTAATGACTTTCTTGTGTAGTTTCCAATCATTATCAATAAAATATGTCATCACAGTCATGTAACTATCTTGTTGTTGAGAAGTCCAACAATCAGTTGTGAGGCAAACTCTTTCACATGCATCCTTAAGAAATTTTTTAAGCTTTGCTCTCTCTTGAAAGTAAGTACGAACAATGTCCCTAGTGGTTGTTCTTCTAGATGGCACAGAGAAACGTGGATAAGCTCTAGACATGAATTTTCTAAAACCACTCTTTTCAGAAAAAGCAAAAGGAAGCTTATCTTCTATGACCATTTCAGCAAAAGCATTCCTAAGTGCTTCAGGATCAAACTTCCAGGTGGTAATACTATCCCCCTGATTTACTTGCAAAGTACCTTGCTTTGAATCCCTATTCTTGTGAGGATTACACTTGCATATATTGAAGTGGTTGCGTAAGGCAGACGTACCATTAGCAGCTGATTCGGTCTTGATCTCACGGCTGCAATACTTGCACTTGCCCTTCTTTAGATTACCACCAACCTTGACCTTCTCAAAGTGATCCCACACTTCAGATCTTGATGCCATCTCTTTTCTTTTATTACCCTCATTCTCCTTCTGTGAATTCCCTTTGCCCTCCTCCTTTTCTGCATCGACCAACTCAACATGTTGAGTTGCACTTGCACTGCCACTTCGGTTATCGTCGGGTTCTAACATCTAAAAAAAATCGAGCAAGATCATCAATCCAGGGATATAAAGGACAGTCTGACACTACTATACTGATTACTGAATTATTGATCATATATGTATAAAGATATGGACTGTTCTATACATGATTACATGTATTAATGCATATAAAGATCCCACGTTGAATAATGGTACTAAACCGCACCGCACAATCTCAATTTCTGAAGTTCTGATTTCTGAACAATGCTATTGCAGTATTGCTAAACGCCTAAACGTGATTTCATAGCAATTGATAGAAATCTCAAGTTCTCAACATCTCATGACAAGGTTGAAGGAGAAAACATTACGTTGCACGATTGTTCCGTGGTTGCCGTCGCTGCCGGCTTGCCGCTGCCTTGCCGCTTGTTATTGCCGGCTTACCACTGGCCGCTGCCGCCTGCCAGGCTGCCACTGCTTGCCTGCCACTGCCGCCGCCGTGCCTCTGCTTGCCTACCGCTGCCGTGCCTTGCCGCACCTGCCGATGCCACGCCTTGCCGCCTGCCTGTCTGCGGTGCCCCGGTGCCGGTCGAAGAATGGGCCTGGCAAAGTGGCGTTGCCGTGCCTTGCCGCTTGCCGCTCCCAATGTCGCCTCGCCGGTCCACCGAGGAACCCCCGACCGAATAGGGATAGAGCGTCGCCGGCTTGCCGTACTCGCTGGTCCGCCGCGGATGGCCAGAGGGATCGCCGCCTCGCCGGTGCCTGGTGCTAGGTGGAGGCGGCGCCGGCTAGGGTTCAGTGGCTCGGTGTGACGGGCCGACGGTGCGGGCATGCAGGTAGGGGTCGTGGGGCTGAGCTGGCCAGCTGGGTGCAGGCGTGTGGGCGGCCGGGCGGGTGCGGCCGTGTGAGTCAGTGGGCGTGGGTGCAGGACTGCCGGATTGGATTGGATGAGAATATGAGATGGCTAAATGGCTAATGGGCTGAGGATATTTCGGTTTATACGGTTTAACCGGTTAACCGTGTTATAAAACCGATAAAACTGAAATAATTTCGGTTTTCACAAACTGCTAGCCGAAATAATTTTGGTTAACCGAAATTAGCCTAAATTCGGTTTTTTTGGTTTCGGTTTCGGTTTTACGGTTTTATGCCCGGGCTGAATTGTGATGAACTGGATGGGATTGAGAAGTTGTTTAATTTGTTAATTTGTGCTCTCGTGCGTGTGCAGTCTGCTGGTGTTGTTGCAAAACACGGTGTGCTGGTGTTTGTGCGAGTCATGGAGGCCAAGGAGCAGGTGGTGGCCGCACGCTGCACCAGTATCAGAGGGCTCCAAGTGGTGGCCGGCAGAACACCCTCCACGACAACGACTGCTGGCTCTAGCAGATGGCACTCTCCAGTGCCTCCTTTCCGAGCTCCAATATCTGAGACCAATGTCGATTTTTTTTAATATCGAAACGAAAATCCCAGACAGTTGTAGAACCGATTAGGATTAGACCTCCATATCATAGACCTTTAATCCTAGTCGGTTCAATAAACCGTCTGGAAAGATGATTTTGAACCAGTTGGGATTAGCTATTCTGAGACTCCACTGACACTGCTGCGCTTTCCCCGTAACCTGAAGTCATAGTGGGGAAGATATCACTTGTCGGCTGGGCCCACAAGGATCCTAGGACGGGGCTGGGGCCCACACCACCAAAAGCAAAAAAGAGAAGGTGCCACAGCCGTGTCAGCTTAATTAATCGGCTGTCTCCGTCTGACAGACCGACACTAACGGGGATAACACGGTGGATAGATGGACAGCCACTACGGGAACAGACAGAGACGACATAACCCCGCCCAAAAGTAATGGATTATTAATGGGGTGGTGAGAGTGCTTCAGAAATTAATTAGTGGAGCGGTGAGCAACGTGCTGTTTAGTGCTTCTTTTGGCATGTTGTTTATGATGGTCCTAACCTAGCTACTTAATCAGGTAGCTACTCCACATGGATTTAGATATACTTTTCGTGCGGACGATCTAAATAACTATAGACATATAAAAATGATCAAATTTTACACGGGGTTGTGATCAGCCGATAATTCTTTTCAAGTCCCGAACACTTTTGTCAGTCATTTGATGATCTAGATGTGACAATCCTAATCCCTCCCCCCGCCTCATATATAGAGCAGGCCCACCCCCTAACCCTGATCTGATCCACCTCACCCCTCCTCCGGTGATTTTCTCTTCCTGTTTTTCGGCAATCTCCAAGTTTCTCCAACAATCCTTGCCTTTGCCATGGTCGATAGATGGCGGCACCTTTGGTGCGTCGACTTCAATAATAAAAATAAAGAAGTTGGGGGAGGGCATCCAGCAAGGGGGGACTGGTTTTAGGGGCGGGAGGCAGAATTCATCGACAGTGGCAGCGATTGGCTTCACCAGAGCACGACACATTGACAACATCGGCTTCCCCGAGCGTTACCAGGGCGCAGATGGCCATCGCCGTCGCGTATCTTCAGTGGCGAGGCGTGGCGGGCGGAGTAGTTTGAAGAAGGAATTGTGGTGACTGTGAATTAGCAAATCGGCTAAAAGCCAGCACGTTTTCAGGCGATCGTGCGGTAAACAAATCCGTTTGTGAAATACAAGCTTTGAGCGCATGGGTCCTGAAACGCCTTCTGAAGAAGAACCGAGCTCCCGGAGTAGCTAAGCATTTTGGTCCCAAGCGCGAAGAACTCATCTCTATCTGCCACATTAGTTAGCTAGGGACAATCTGACAGGGGCGTGAGTTAGTGCGAGAGGGAGAGGGCGGGGGAAAGCGAGGACAGAACGGAGACAACGGGTTGCGGCGTGTAGGCCCTGGACCGCCACCGTGCACCCCGCCGCTGCGGCAGCACGAACTGTTCGCGCACAGCCACACCACAGCTCCCGATGGAGATGACGTCCAAAGCCGTAGTATTTACCCTCTCCGTTCCGTTCATATGAACATGCATGTACAGTCATTCTGACGGATGGTTTAGAAGAAAACACAGTACACTAACTATATATCCACGCGCACCTTGGAAAGTTCGGGAGGCACTTGTTATGCTTTGCACAAACATCGGCATACATGACCCATCTCACTACCTGGTTTCATCTGGGAATTGAAGTAGTTTTTCCATGTCATGTATGGAACACACACGGGAATATAGGATCATCGCTGCATCTTCTCTTGAGCAATTCCTACAAGGTATGCTTAGCAGGCCCTCTTCGATCATGTCAATATAGGTGGATGTAGTCGTGGCAGCTTTGTCCCTGTATGGCCACTTCCATAATGTCCGCAAAAGATTGGCTCCGGTCCAATACATTGTGTTTGAGCATGCAAATTCACATGCTTCTAACATTTTTTTTTCGCGGGTTCACATGCTTATAACATTTCAAATGCCTTCTAGACACGACATGTTTGACAAGCACAAAACGTTTGCATTGCTCCACCAAAAATAGCGTACATTTGGTGAAACCAAACCAGAATCCCACGTAGTGTAGGCCCCTAAATAAAGGTTTAAGAAACTAATCAGAAAAGCAGCAAAAAAAAAGTACATATAAATTCCATCTGATAAATAAATAAACATATCATGTGGTCATAGTACAGTGACACTTGCGTCTGACGAAAATTTAATAACGCCAAGGGATTACGGTGGAAAACCAAATGCAATAGCATGTGCACATCAACGTGCTGGCTCCATACTCCGTTTCATCACATTGTTGAAAAAGAAAGGAAAAAAGCACCAACTGACAAACAACCGTTGAAAGAAACAACCAATCCATAGAAGCAACCCAAAATTAGATTAGTTTATGAACTAATTTAAACTAATTTATGCACGGTTTGTACATATACGGTGACTAATATGGTGTGTAGCCCATGAGTCAATATATGTCTAAACTCTGTCAAAAGTGTCCAAAATATTTTGTACAAGTTACGTCACAGTATAAATAAACAGATTTTAAAGTTTGTATGGAGCCCAACACTCTTAGTTGTATGCGAAGTCGATCAAACAAATAAAACAATATTAGAAGGAACTATCAATGCAATACTTGAATGATTTTGTTTCACAAACCGTACATGCCTCTGCAATACTTGTCGATAATGAAGTAGGAGAAAAACACCTACCTCATGAGCCACTCTTGGGCGACTCAGGGGGCGACCCAGCCAAACTAGCAACAGCCCCGTTCTGGCGCTCTCTTCCTCGGCAGCAGCGGGGTGCCACTCCTTAGCTTCTTCTCTTCTGAGCCCCGGCCCTCCTATCTCTTCTCCTCCTATCTGATCTGGAGGCTTGCCTTCATATCCCTTTTTTTCTCAGTTCTGTCGATGTGGCAGCTTCTGGCTAGCATTAGCGGCTCTCGCCCTACGGTGGATGGCCACCATCGAGGGCCAACACATGTGTTGCAGCGATGTGCATGTGCATTGTGGCGCCCTTGCAGCGTCAAGCATGATTTGGTTTTGGGGTAGCAGGTGGAGTTCCGCCGGCGATGAGCCTTGCGTTGCTGGGCTGCCTTCTTTGTTCTCCTACTCTCCGTTGCTTGTGGGGGTGTGGGCCTTTCCTCTTTGCCCAACCATTCGCTAGGGCTAACGGGTTCCATGGCAACGCAGATGGTAGCCATGGAGGCGATGTGCTTCCTACATGGGGAGCTATTGTGGCTAGGTCTGGAGGCCCTCCTTGTCTCGTTGTCAGCAATGACAGACACCGACTCATCAGGGTTGACGAGTTCCATGGCATCTGTAGATGACGGCCAATGTTGCAACATCCTCCCGTTGCAGGAGGGGCCATGGCAGGGGTGTTGCCCGCTCCTCACCTCCTTGCATGTGCCTACTTCAGGTGTTGTTGCCTGCTGGGGCTATTTGGTTTTGGTGGCCTCGGGTGGGACATGTGATGGAGTTCCATGGTGTGGTCTTGACAGTTCGATTACATTCGACTATACTGGCGGCACAACAGTGTCGTGGTCTGGCTTTGGCGTGCGATGTCCTGCGGCTACGCTTATGACACATTGGTGTCGTGCCGTGACCTCGGAAGGGTTGATGCTCTTTGATTGCACTGGCCGTGCTTCTCGGTGCTTTGCACCTGGTGCTAGCATGTTTCTTTGTGGTCCTTTCGACAATGGTTGTGCCTACGGTGTGGTGAGGGTGGTACCTGTGTTGTGGTCTTGGCTGAGCGATGCTCTTCAGCAGCGTCCATGGCGCTGTCTTGACGGAGTGATGCCTTTTGTCGTCGCATGCGGTGCTACTCGTCGAGCATTTTGCCTGGGCTTCTCGACGGGGTGTTGCTATTTGTGGTGTGGTGAGGCTGGTGTTCACGGTGTGATCTCGATTGTATGATGCTCTTCGACGATGCTAGTAGCACACCAGTGTTTGTAGTGTGGTCTCAGCAAAGTAGGCCCTTCGTCGATGTATGTGAACCTCCTTGTCAGGCCACCAGGTTGTCGTTCCTCGAGGTTGTGGCTCCCCGGGAGGGGGATGGTTGGTAAGCTTCATTTTTCAAACCCATCCTTTCATTTTTCGTCTCTCTTTATTTCCTTTATGTTGGCCCTTAGGCTTGGGTGAGTGGCTGTATTTCTCATTTGTTCTTCTGTCCACACCCTGTAATTGCTATTTTATCTCCTAGCATTTTTTGTCTATGTAAATGAAAATGTTCAGGCGGGCCTAGCCCCCCTTAGTCTTATAAAAAAATTCCCGATAATTTTTGAAAATCAACATAATTTGAGATATTAAATTTTAGGGATATCTTAAGATATCTGGATTATTTAGATCCACTTGTTCTCTCATTATATATCCCCAGTGTATGATACCTCATCTCCCTACCTCTTTCACGATCCTAACCCTAGTTGCATTATCCTTGTTCTTTTCTTGTACCTCCGCACATTGTCGCCAGCTATAGTCATCAACCTGCACACAAATCTTCAAGTAACCTGCACTAGATTCTTCCATACCAAATATCTATAAAAGTAGGGAACTACTAAACTAGATTTTCAACATTCTTTTGGAAGAAAATTAGTCAAAATCTTCAACCCTAGCGAGAGCGGCAGTGGTGGTGTCATCCACGGTACGTTTTGGGTTGTAGGCTAAGGGTTTGGGGTTCACCCTTGCCTTTGAAACTTAGAGGGGTGCTGAGGTGGTCATGGTCCTAGGAAGGGCTATGGGCAGGTGGGTCGACAACATTGGGAAAGGAAATAATGTTAGAAGGAGGTTGCAAATTTGATAGCTATAACCGCCAGAGATGGGAAAGAATGCAGGGCAACAACGGCATGATAGGAGGCGAGACGAGGAATCCCATCGAGAGAGGAAAGGGAGGCCGGTTGAGAGCCCGTTGGAGGCCATGTCTGTGAGATGGGAGAAGGACGGGGCAAATGGCTAGTTGGCTAGAGGCAGGGTGGATGGGGACACATTGGTGCACAATGGAATTTAGGGCTAAAGGGCTTAGGCCGGAGTGATCTAAATTTATATGACAAAACATGAGAAGATCTAGATGGTCTATTTTGATAAGGAGACAACTAGGGATTGGACATCCGATCCTATACCAGGATTGAATGTTCGTGGGAGCAAATTTTTCTATGACACAAACATTTTTCTCATACATACGCAGCAAATATATAAAACAAATGCAACGATGTACATACAATATTTAGGAAAACAAATTCCAGAATTTTAGGTAATAAATTCCGTAAATCACGATTTATTCCCAACTAATAAATTTTGCAGATCACTTCTGCATTGTTTTCACGGCATGCAACACTTTTGTGTGCAATGGAAACATTTTTTTTGTGTGATAGAAGCACTCTTTCATGTGATGGAAACAAACTCATTATTCTGTTGTTACATAGATAAGCCGTTACAACAAAGTCATTGTATAATGGAAACAAATTCGGTCAAGATGATTTCGTGGAAACAAATTCGGTTAAGATTTGAAAGGTGTTACAACAAAATCATTGTACTACTAAAGCATATTGTTATCATGATTACAACATCATAGGTACGCTACTGCAAGCAATGCTTCGAATGATTATAGAAATAATATTTTGCATAATTACAACATCATATAACTCAAACCACAACAAAACCAAAACACTAGTGCAACAAGATCCTAAGAAACAAGATAACTATGTATTTGCAATATGGCTCACCAATTTAGCAACAAAGAAATACACAATGACAACATCAAAAATGCCCATGCCCATGCCCTGGCGGTAGGTTCTGATCTGGTGCAATCGAGCTCCAACCAGTTCACTGCTAGGGGCTAAGCTGCAGTGGGTGGAGGCGACGATTGCTGCAGTTGGAGGATGCGATAGGGGGCTGCCGTGCTTATCGGTGAAGGGAGTCTATGGAGGCTAACGGAGATAGTGGTGGCTCGTTTTTTGTGGTCGGAGAAGATCGAAACGTCGTTGAGTGGATGAAGCCGGCAAGGCCAAGGAGCGTGAGCGTGAGGCGATGGGGAGGCTCTGCCCGGCAGTGCAGAAGACGAACATAGGGAGATCATCGAATGGATAAAGCCGGTGTTGCAAGAAACATGGCGTGCTCCAGCCGATTGTGATGGCTTCATTTGGTTTCTGCGGTAAACGAGTAACAAACTTGTGGGTCGTATATACACCGTTAGGCCCCTCCCAGTGCTCCGCGGTGTATAGGTGCTAAGAATGCCACATAGGTGAAAACTGACGTGGCAAAGCAATTAAGGAGGAGAGAGAGCACTTTGGCGACCCCAGGAAGAAACGATGCTAAGCGCGTGGACCTATGCAAAACAGCATCTATACATTGAGGAGTTTAGTTGCTAAATAATTAAATGAAGGAATCTTAGCTACAAAAAGCTAAGCACGTATGCATTGAGGAATTTAGTTGTTAAACCCTTTTATACACTTAGCACCTCATTTAAGCACCTGGGAGAGGCCTTAGATGCTATGGCAATCAACGGCAACTGGTGCCGCCGATCAAAATGTCCGTTCGGTCTACAGATATAAAGAGTTAGGGTTCGGAAAATTCTTTAAAAATAAGTTGACTGCCACCTAGAGAGTCCCTAAAAATATCCTAAAACAAAAACTTTAAAGAAATGACACCTCTTTGCACGTTCCACCTCCCTCTCGTCCTCCACTCCCTCTCACGACCCTTGGACGGCCTAAAAATTTCTCCCTCCACAGCTTTCTGCCTCCTCCCACAGATTCCTTCGACAATGCCGCCCCGGCGTGCTGGGGCGCGCGGCCGCCGGCGCTGCTAGTTCCCCGCGCGATCCTCGCCGCGGCCGAGAGCCCGTCGACCGGCGGCTCGAGACGACCAATGCGGAGACGACCGTGCGGGAGCCGCGTGTCACCGATGCCGCCCCCTGGCGAAGATCCAGACGCGGCGCCCTCATGTAGCGGCTCCGACGGCGGCGAGCCGCAGGACCAGCAGTTCGCGGAGCGGGTGCTCACCAACGGAGACCTCTACCTGGGCCAGTGGCGCGGGGGCGCGCCCCACGGCGCGGGGAAGTACCTGTGGGTGGACGGTTGCATGTACGAGGGCGAGTGGCGCCGGGGCAAGGCCACCGGCCGCGGGAGGTTCTCATGGCCATCGGGCGCCACATACGAGGGCGAGCTCCTGGACGGGTTCATGCATGGCGCCGGCACCTACGTGGGCGCTGCGGGGGACACCTACCGTGGCGCGTGGGCCAAGAACCTCGAGCACGGCGCCGGCGAGAAGCGCTACGCCAACGGGGACTGCTATGACGGCGAGTGGCGTGCGGGGATTCCGGACGGGTGTGGCCGCTACACCTGGCGGGATGGCACCGAGTACTCCGGCGGCTGGCGCGGGGGGCTCATCCACGGCCGCGGCGCCCTCGTCTGGGCCAACGGCAACCGCTACGACGGTGGGTGGGAGGGCGGCCGCCCGCGCGGACAGGGAACGTTCCGGTGGGCGGACGGCAGCCTCTACGTCGGTTTCTGGAGCCGCGAGGCGTCCGGCGGCGCTGTCCACCAGAAGGGCGTGTATTACCCATCCCCGGCGGCAGCGGGCGACCCGAGGACGCGCGACCCGAGGGAGGTTTTCGCGAGGGAGCTGCCGGAATGTGTGCGCTCCGGCACGGAGTGCCAGTCGGCGCTGCCGTCGCTGAGGTCGCTGAAATGGCTGGCGCGGTCGGTCAGTGGGCGCGGGAGCTCGTCATCCAGCCGGAGCAATGTCTCGGGTGGGAGCAATTGGGGGTCGGACGGAGACGTCAAGTGCGACACTGCCGACGACTGGAGGCGACGGGGCAGTGTGAGGGAAGGTAGGGGCCTGCCGCCCCCTTCGCCGGTGCCGCACGTAGCCAAGGGTGCGCCGCTGCCGCTGCGGGTGTCGAAGCGGCAGGGGGAAATCATTGCTAAGGGACACAAGAACTACGAGCTCATGCTCAACCTGCAGCTCGGCATCAGGTGCATTTCATTCCCATGATTATTATCTCTTGATGTTGCTGTGAATACCACAAATTGTTGTAGGTTCGGAGTTTAACATTGTCAATTAGACATCTCGCACTATACCCTAAGGGATCTGCATTGAGATTGGGTGTTTACATGTTTACTAGGGGGCGATCATCTCATTGGTAAACAATAAACACTAAACAATGTTTCGGTTTTGGAAGAGAATTGAAACACTTCCATTTTAATTTTTTCAGCCAAGGATATTAAGCCTAAAATATCTTGTCATGCATTGGGAACACGGAACATCAAACTGATACCTAATATCTTGTCTTTTTTAGCAACGGCTTGAAACTGGAACTACAGAGCAATGGATTTTGATGACTTGGTTGAGGCTTTACATGAACCCGTACGATATTTTTTTTCTCAGCATAAGTCGTGTTGATAGTTCTCATAGTTGATTGAAATTCTGGAATAAAATTACATCTCTTAAACCCAGTACATCTGTTCATTGTGATATAAAACCAAGATTCGGATAGTTCATTTGTCAATATTCAATGCTTGTCAGGATTATCAATGAACTTGTTACCAACGTTTGCGTCTGCAAAGTTTGTTCTTGATTTTTTTTTCTCGAGAAAACGCAAAAGCTTTGTGTCTCGATGCATTGATAGATAGAAAAAGTTTGTGTACAAGCCTATGAAAAAGTTTATTCTTGATTTTTCAGTCTTGTGAATGTGGTTTTGTAGTACGGCAGTTAGATAAATTTCTAATTCTTTTCGGATCTTTTTGAGGAGAGAGAATCTATTCTCATGCTAAGATTGATGTATCTTTTTTAACATCAGAAAGTAGTTTTATTATTCCCTGATATATGATATGTTGGACATAGGCATGCAGTAGGAAGGCCAGGTCAGGTTCTGTTAGACCTGAAATCATCAGCGTTTGACGCAAAGGAAAAAGTATGGACAAAATTCCCTCCAGAGGGTTCGAAACACACCCCTCCACACAATTCAAGTGATTTTAGATGGAAGGATTACTGCCCAAAGGTGTTCCGGTTGGTCATCACTCCCATGATAAGGATACACCCTATCAGTTTATAACCATCTTATGGTGTCATGCTCATCAACACACACATATTTGCTCTGAACTAAATCACAGGACACTGCGCAAGCTGTTCAAGGTTGATCCAGCTGACTATATGCTATCCCTTTGTGGAGACGAGGCTCTCCGTGAGCTCTCATCTCCTGGTAAGAGTGGAAGCTTCTTTTACTTGACAAACGATGATCGTTACATGATAAAGACAATGAAGAAGTCTGAAGTAAAGGTTCGTCCCTTTCAGTCTTCGTCTAAATGCTTCCTAAGCTTCATAGATGGATGGAAGTTTTATTCTGAATATACTGATTACTTGTTACCATATAGATGCTTCTGAAGATGCTTCCAGCTTACTATAATCATGTCCGTGCATTTGAGAATACCCTAGTGGCAAAGTTTTTTGGTCTACACTGTGTAAAGTTGGCTGGAGCAAACCAGAAGAAGGTTAGAAAAGTATATATGATTTTCCATTCTTTCCTCGTGCCATAATTACCACTATTAATGAATATACTGTTTTAAAGCATAGTATCTAATTATCTATGCCTGATTGCCTGATTGCTGCTGTACTACTACCCAGGTTCGTTTTGTCATAATGGGAAATCTGTTCTGCTCTGATCACACTATTCATAGGCGATTTGATCTGAAAGGATCTTCTCTTGGCCGGACAACTGACAAGCCACAGGCAGAGATTGATGAGTATACAACCCTGAAAGATCTCGATCTTAACTTTATCTTTCGGTTACAAAAACAATGGTTCGAAGAGTTCCAAAGGTATGAACATCTTATGCCTAATTTTTGTATTGTGATTCGTCCTAAGCACCAATAACTAACCATGATATCCCAACCCCTTGTGCTAATCTAGTTGCTAAATACTTTGAAGCAGGCAAGTGGACAAAGACTGTGAGTTTCTGGAGCAGGAGAAGATTATGGATTACAGTCTTTTGGTGGGCGTACATTTTAGAGGTAAGAGAGAGATGCTTGCTTCTAACAGTAGGTACTTGGTAGAAACACAAAATGCTGACTTGTTTATTCACATTGGTTAAAGGTGCCATTGACAATGATGGTGACAAACCTGCAACACCTCGCCTTTCAAGATGGGACAGGAATCACTTTCTTTCTGATCCAAACAGGTAATGGAGATACTATGTTATTGTTCTCTTAGCTAGTAGTACAATCCTAGTTATAGATGCTCTATATTATTGTTCTCTTAGCTAGTAGTACAATCCTAGTTATAGATGCCTTTGCTCTTTCTAAATCATGTAGCCAGTGTGTACATGGTTTCTGAACCCAGCTCATTATTGAGATGATTCATGCTTCAGCTTCCTAATGTGATAATTGTTATGCTTTGTGGTAGTAATTTTGACATGGAAAGGTTTTAGGTAGCCATCAATTTGAGATGTACATAATTAACATTACCTTTCTATTGTCAGGACATTCATTCTTCTGAGTAGAAAGAATTTTAGGGCCATTAAGTAATATCTCCCATTGTGTAGTTTCTCCGTAAACGGTATTTCAAAGGTTAATGCATATACCACCTAGACTTTCCGATGTGATCTATATATCTGGAATGTTACAGTCCGGTTCATGGTCACCATGATTGATTTTGAACCAAAAAAAAGGTTTTCCTGATGCTAGTTTCCCTTGAATGTGCATCTGATAAAGGTTTTGTGTTCAAGCCCTCTAACAATAAATATAAACAATATTATTTGGCTGGGCAGGTGGTCGAAGATTAAACTTGGTGCAAACATGCTGTCAAGAGCTGAACTGACAATTCGAAAGAACGACAGTGATGTTATTGGAGAGCCAACCGGGGAGTACTGTGATGTTATATTGTATTTTGGGATAATAGACATACTTCAAGACTATGATATCGGCAAAAAGATTGAGCATGCATATAAATCTTTCCAATATGACTCGACATCCATTTCAGCAGTAGATCCACGACAGTATTCCAGACGCTTCAAAGATTTCATATACAAAGCATTCCAAGAAGACAGAGTAGAGAGCTGAAAGCATATTGAGACCTTCCAGCAGCTGATGTAGTCTTGTTAGTGAAGATGAACTCTTGTAGGCCAAGGATCAAGCTGAACACAGTGCATCGTGGCATTAATTGTACAAACTTAAGCGTTGTGGGTGTCTGCACTAGACTGGATTTCAGCAGCTTAAGCAGAAGGCATCGTGATGATTGAGTTGCTGGAGCACCTGCTGATTCCAGGAATCGGGTTGGCTTTCATGTAAATATGAGTAGCTACGTACATACACACGGAGTTCAGTCACTAAAATTTATAAGATTAGATGTAACTTACAGATTCGAATCACACATAGGAACATGTAACCACAAGTGCACAGGCCAGTCAGGGGTTGTAAATGTTCTTTGCCTGAGGATATCATGGGCACCATTCTTTTCTGACTGTCTTGAAATCCTCAACATAACGAGAGGAAATTCTTCAATTCTTGATTTAATGCTACACGGACAGGCTAATATGTGTTCAGAATCCACAGTGATTAATCAACTCATCTTTGCTATTCCTTTGTCTGAAATAAAATGCTTGTGTCCCTCTGAATGTTAACTTTACTACCTCTGGATGCTTTGGAAAGCAAGGCATTTTCATGATGATGGTGTTTCTGAATGTGAGATGTAAATAAGACTGTGTGGTTCATTATGTCTCAATTAGTTTCCAGTGGAATATAATCTGGTGATGATGTATTGAGAGTGACCATGTCTCTGCTACTTGCTATCACTCAGCTGATGCAATATTGGGATGGCCCCTCTCAGTGGCAGCTGAGACATCAGCAATTTGGCTGCCGTCAGGTCAGCTTGTGATGATGGCAACCTGCTTAAGTCAAAAACACAAAGAGGCACAAAGTTGCGCATTTTGTGTTTTGGCTTGATGGCGGTGAAAAGGACAGATCAGGCAGCTAATGTTCAAGGCTCAGGGTGCAATTGTGTAATGCAACCCCATCTATTGTGAAGTTGTGAACACAAGGAACTGAGGGAGAGGGTACAAAGGTTTGTTAAAACAATTTTTACACAGTATTAAAGTGGATCATGAACTCGTTTTCTTTTAGTGACTTACGTTAGTTGGACAATAAGCTACCACCCCTCCCGAATGGAGGCTATCATTTGCAACCCAAATTCGGAGCTTCTCTTTTGCTTCTTTGTGAGAAATTTTGAGAGGGAGAAATTTTGAGGATTTCAAATAGATTTCAATTAATCATACAAGCAAAGGGATCACCTCCAAGCCGAGACCAAATTCTTATTACTCTTGGAGATTGGCGCCTCCTAGATGGTTAGACGTTGCTCGTAATTTTTCAAGCTTGTGAAGAAGTCAAAAAGTTTGTAAAGGTTGGATTTCACCTATCATAAGGTAAAGAGGTACCAAGAAGAGATAGGGTTCACATTGGCAAGCCTATTAAGGAAAGAGCACGATACAGTGTCGGCTTTGATCATCAAATCATGCACAAAGAAGATGTAGGACCTTGCCAAGGGTCCGAACTTCGACAATAAACCCTTGTGTCACCGTTTTTGCATCATTTCCGCCTTTACTTTCTAGTACCTTTACTTGTGGTCTTTTGGGTTGCTAGAGGTTGTTTCATTTTCTATATTTCACTAGCATCCTTAGGTTGTATTTTTTAAATTGTCTATTCACCTCCCTCTAGTCAATATCCTTGATCCTTCAATTGGTATCAGAGCCTCGTACTCTTATCTTTTGAGGCTTACTCACCTAGAGAGCGAGGATATCTTCTAGTAAGGGTTTGCATATTTTAGAGGTCCATATTTTGATGGTTCAAATTATGCTAGTTGGAAGTACAAAATGAAGGTGCACTTAATGGATATTAGCCTAAGCATATAGCGGATTGCTGTTGATGGTTATGCAGTGCTCAACCAAGGCGAGCTCATCGATGGTGACCATTGAAACATCCACCTTAATTCCTAAGCGACAAACGCCATCTTCAACGCATTGAGCCTGAACGAGTTTAACTGGTTGAGCACGCTTGAGGATGCCAAGACAATATGGAATACTCTCATGGAGATCAACGATGGAACTTCTTCCGCCAAGGAGTCCATGCTCAACGTCTTGACAAGCAAACTTGACTATTTCACTACGATGAAGAATGAGGGTGTAAATTAAATGTTTATGCACTTCAATCACATTGTGAACAAACTTGAGTCCCTTGGGTGCTCAGAGATTAACAACCACTTCGTAGTCAAGAAGATGCTACGATCCCTCTCACCTAAGTACGAGTACTTGGTGATACTCATTCGTGAGAGGGACAACTTTAAGAAGTTGACTCCCACCGAGATGCTTGAAAGAATCATTGCCCATGAGATAGCAATCTAAGACAAGGAAGAGCTTGTGGCTTCCAACTTAAGACTTGAGAAAAATATCACTTTGAAGGCCAAGCACATCGTCGAGGACGACTCAAGCGACGATGAAAAGGAAGAAGGACTTGATGAAAAGGACATTGCCTTATTGGTGAGAATATTCTCTAAGATATTGAAGAAGGGCGGTGCCGACAACTTCTTCAACAAAGGAAGAAGTCACAAGTACTCAAAGGACACAAGAAGAAACTCACCAAGAGGGTGTGCTTCGAGTAGGCAATACGAGACACTATATCGTCAATTGTCCCAATAAGAAGGACAAGAAGGAGAAGGGGTACAAGAAGAAGAAGCGACATGAAAATTGCAAGTTCATCAAGAGAAATCACCACAAGGCTCAAGCTCATATCAATCAAGAGAGGGATTCTAATGACTCAAGATCTAACTCCAACTCCGATGAAGATGATGAAGGAGTCGCCAGCATCGCCATGGCAAGACCCGCCAAGTCCGTCTTCAATCACTCAATCGATGAGGAGACACCCCATTGCCAAGTCCGTCTTCAATCACTCAATCGATGAGGAGACACCCCATTGCCTTATGGAAAAGGGGTCAAAGGTAAAAAATTACCAAGTTTCCTACTTATGATAATAGTGATGATAACTTTCTTGATGGGGATCTTGATGATTTGAGTATGCCTACCTGCAATGCTCTTATTGCCACTCTTGAGAAGTAAGAGACGTTGCTTGTGAGAGAGAAAGAGAAGAATTAAGGCTTGACTCTTAAGAACAAAGAGCTCAAAGTCTCAATTCGTAGACTCGAGGTATCTTATGAGGAACTTAGGAGTACTCATGAAAATCTTGGTCTTAATCTTATTAAGAAGAAACAAGATCATGGGGCTCTTAAGATATCTCATGATGTACTCAAGGGCAAGCACCTCTCTCCTCTTAATAAGCAATACGCTACACTTCAAGATAGTGTAGAGATATCATGTCCTAAATGTATATTTTTGTTTATGGGTTCCATCTATTGCTCATGTTGATGTTGCTAGTACTTATAACCCCAAATCATACGAGGCAACACTTGTGAGCGAGAATGCTAGGTTGAAGGCCCAACTCCAACAAGAGTTGCCCAAATGCCTTAAGTAATAAGGTCCTCAAGAAGATTTGGAGCTACTAACATGAGAACCCCAAGGTTCTACAACAATGGTAAGGCATGGACGCCCCAGAAATACCCTAGGACCAAGTTTGTGCAAGCTAAGGGGAAGCACGTGAAGGCTCCCATCCTCGAGGGTCATTTGGCTAAAAGGGGCCATCATAACCTTGTTGGTCATTTTGATGCATCCTATGTGCTTAGGTAGGGCAAGGATGGTAAGGTCCAAGAAATGTTTCACTTAAAGGATCGAACGTCCGACCAAACCCTAAATCAGAACCTTCAAATCCAACTCAGTGCTTCCAAGCGACTCCCAGCACCGCCATCGGTCTCCACCTCGACCACGCTGGTCTAGCGGTGACCTCCACCGACCTTCCGCTGTCAACGCCGGGCCTCCTCACCACCCGTCACCGCCGTAGTAGTGCAGCCACCATGGAGTTAAGGCACGGCTGCCGGATCCGTGACCCTCTCGGACAATTCATGTGTCACGCCTCCATCCGGCAGGTAAACTTCAATGTCTCCATTCATTTCGCACTAGAATCGATTGAAATCCTATAGAAAATCACACAAAATAGCCCCAATTACTTCGAGTGGTCAGAGCTTTTGACCTCTTCTCTGCTCTCTAAGCAGAAGGAAGTTAGAACCCCCAAGAAAAGTTTAGAACCTCTAGAAATCATTTCTGAACACACCTTTTCGAATCTCGGAACATTCGAGATTTTCTCGGAGTGCTCGATTTTGCTCTCTTGCTGGACAGAAACGTAAATTGGGAACCTCGAGAAATTCTCAGAACTTCTGAGTTCTTTGAGAAATGTCTCTAGAGACAGTTTCTAGAGCTTCTGACTTTGAACCCGAAACATCCGAGTTTTGTTGAAAACTTGAGCTTCTTGTGTATTCTTCCACATAGTGTTTTCAAATTTTGTTCTCGGACTTTTGTGCTCCCATGTGTACTTATCCCATGCTCTTATCTACTCTATTTCACAGGTCAAGATGAGTTACGAGAGTCATCAAAGCAATGATGACTCCAACAAGAGCTTGCCTCCCTCACCTATGATGACTGACTCCTCTTCGAAGGGACGAAGGTTTGTGAGGAAGGAGAGACTGAGGCATTTTCCATGAGCTACTACAAGTGCTTGTGCTGAAGAAGTGGAATTGCCTTCGACGTCCGTCGAGGCTCTCAACAGACTTAGATGTCCATCTACAGGACAACAAGGTCTCAAGGGCATTCTTCGTCATCCACTCCCAACGGACACTAACGAGGATGAAGATGATGAGGACGAGGAGCCGGTGTCACCCAAGTCACGGAAGCTCGCTTGGCTCGCGAATAGTGAGAAAGGAACAAGGAAGTTGCAACCAAAGCAGTAGAACAGGCCACCAGAGCAGAGGTTGCCAAAGTCGACACCACCAAGGCACAGGCTGCAGAGACAGTTATGATAGCCAGTATAGTAGTAGCAACAACAGAGCAATCTTCACCTCTACCACCTCGCGGAAATACGAAGAGGGTGAAAGGACCGAGATGCCGACTAGAGGGGGGTGAATAGTTGGCTTATAAAATTTCCCTCTTTTAATCTTTTTGTTTAAGTTGTCAGATTAACTTCACAAGTTAATAGTGGACAGCTGTGACACAGGTGAGTGACACAGGTAGAAACTATGTGTAAATTAACACACAGCTGTCACACAGGTGGAAGACACCGGTGAAGAGTTAACCTAACACAGGTGCTCTACTTAGACTGCTTGTTACACAGGTGCTGATACAGCTGAATACAAGTGAATGAAGCAACTGAGTAACAGGTGATCACACACAGGTATAAAGGTAATCTAGCACAGGTGAAAAGGTAAACTTAGCAGATCAAGTCTAAGAGACACAAGCAAGCAAGGATAAGCAGATGTGCATGCAATACAGGAAAGTAAAAGAGACTCAGGGGTTTTTCACCGAAGTTTCCAACTCTTTGCAGAGAAGGTACATCTCCGTTGGAGAGACCACTCCTAAGAGCTGGCCAGCACTAAAACGTGCTTCTTCTCCGAGTACGTGATCCTTCAGGACTCTTCCTTTTGCTTGTGGAGATCCTTTTGCCTTGCAGCAGGTAGACCTCAGAACACCTTTACAAACTACTGGTTCAGCCCACACAAGCTTGGGTGATACTAGCAACTCCTACACCCGTCTAGGAGTAGACAAACTCCAAAAGTAACAGATGATGCAGGAGCAATCTCTTGGAGGAACCTTTGCTCGTGCTCTAGCTCACAAACCCACTCGAACTAACCCTTAGGCTCTTGGCTCTTGTGGAGTGGTTGGAGGCTTTGCAACGGTCGTATGCGAATCACTGATCTGAGCAAGGTTGAGGACAGAGTCCTCCCCTGGTCCCCTATATATAGGGTCCACAGGCACCTGACCGTTACCCTGTTGCCACGTAGGATTAAGTGAGCCACCGGTGTCAACCACCGGTGACACAGCTACACCCTACGCCCAACTGTACCCGGCTCAGGCAGACCGACACATGTGTCACTGGCGGCGTACACAGGTGAACCCTTAGCTGATAGCCACACTACTCAGCCCGGTCCTGGCACATGACATGCCCTCAGCATACTTCAAACTCTAATACCTATAAGGAGAGAACCTCCGACAGACTTCTGACACATCAGACCGCCTATCGCAGTGCAGGTACCTTAGCATTTACAAGCTCTCCCCTGGTACAGAGATGTACCTGAGTCATAGAGCGGAAGACCACCTGTGACACAGCTATGTCACACAGGTGCCTAAAGCTCTAGGGTTTTCACACAGCTACATACTTTTGTGCAAAGCTATTGATACAGGGCAATTGGCCTCAAAGCACCAATCTCCTTGACCAACACTCTGAGCAATGAGCAAGGTTCCTTTAGACAACTGCTACTGTTTCATCCCTCTTGATAGTATGGGTGATTCCTATGGACTCAAAGAAACTAGTAAATCTAGGCTTTACCTGCCACCAGCTGAAGTCACGGCCCTTGACGCATCAAGCCACCATCACCCTGCTTGCAGCTCCCTGCACAGCACCGGCTTCTTCTCAGCTGTGGCACAGCTGCCTAGCACAGCCATCTCTTTGTCCTTGAAACCACCTTGTACCCTTTTTGGTGACCATCCTTCTCTGGATAACCTTTCTTCATGGAACCTGTAGATTCTGCTTACACTCAATGTAAACATTAGATTCCAGTTTAGGTTGTCATTAACCATCAAAACCATATTAGGGCCTAGATGATCTTTCAATCTCCCCCTTTTTGGTGGTTAATGGCAACCCAAGCTTCACACATTCAAATATATAGAATTGGAATATTGAACCATGTGAATGGTGTTAGAATATACTCCCCCTGAATCTGTGCATAAAAGATTTGTTTAAGAAGGAATGCACAGTTTACAAGTTTTAAGCATGGGAAGTATTTTCTGATGACTTGCATTCTTATCAGTTTAGATATGTTGGATGAATAATCAGAGCATTATATTTCTTATCAGTTTCACTATCTAACTGATAGTAAATCAGAGCAAGTCATATCAAACATATGTATATCAGAGCACAACACATGCAAGACATGCATCAGAGAATTTGATATGTATACCAAAGCATGACAGACATGTATATATCAGCGCATACATATGTATAACAGAGCAAACCATGTATCTGAACATTCACACATGTTTGACAGAGCAAAATGTGCATCAGAGCATACCAAACATGTGTATATCAGAGCATTCCAACAAATAAGAATGAGCATATGAATGCATAGGACATGTATCAGATCAAAAGATTTGCGTAAAAGATACAATGTTATCAAGACATAAGATACAGAAGAAGAACCAAGTCTTGATACATCATTTTGAAAAAGAATTTTCCAAAGCTCTCCCCCTTAATGCTATTTTCTTCTCTCCCCCTTGCACCTTGCACCACTCTACTTTCTCTATTCTCTCCCCCTTTGACACTAAAACACCCAAAAAGGAATATAGGAGGAAGAGATGCTTCAAGAAGACTTGCTCTTCAGCAACTGAATAACCTCTGAGAGCTGGTTGGACAAATCTGAGAGCTGAGACTGAACTTGATCCATGTTGGCTTTCAGATGAGCCATCTCTTCTCGAAGCTGGCGATTTTCTTTACGCAGAGCAGCAATCTGAACGGGCAAGACCTTGTTCTGATAAGCACTGGCAGGGACTGAGGAGGTGTCATCATCATCATCATCAGCTGAGACTGGCACAGGTGCAGCAGCTGTGACACCGGTGGGGACTTGGCATTGAACAGGAGATGACCTTGGAGGAGCAGGTGGAGCAGCTGTGTGACTGGGAGATGACACAGCTGGTCCAGGAGAATCTCCAAATAATGCAGGGACTGCAACCTCATCTGGATTATCATCTGCCTGAGGTCTAAGCTGGGTTTTGATAGTCTTCACAGAGAGATCAAGAGAAGAATCCAGAAGACCTGTTCTTTGAAGGATCATGTACATGATGTACGATCCATACCTCAGCTTAGCCTTTTTATCCTTGGAGACAGCATCTATCTCATGAAAGATATATCTTGCTACATCAAAATGCTGATTCTTAGCTATGTGCACCAATATCTGCCAGGTTGCATTGTAGACAGCATCTGTGTTACCCCCTTTGGGTTGAAGAGTGACAATGAGTATCTTGATCAGATGCTTGGCTGTGATGGTTATACCCTTGAAATAGACATGATCTGAAGGTGTTTTGGCAGGGAATCTGAAGTTCCTTGGATAGAATTTTCTTCTGACTTCATTAGGAACTGGTGCAAGCTTGAAAAGATTTGGCATGCCTGGTTCCAGAGGGGCATGCATTAAGCTATTGAACTTTGGAACTGTGATTGAAAGAAGTTGACCTCTTGTCTTCCAGAGCATAACATCTTGATTCTCCTGTTCTATCCAAACTGTGGCATAGAACTCCTTGATGATCTCAGGATCATAATCTTGCTGGAGATTGCATAAGAATTCAAGACCTGAGGCTTGGATTAGAGAAGGAACTGCTCTCAGTCTTGAATCTGTCATAGCTGACCAGTCTATGGTCTTGCAATCCACAAATCCTTTTAAGGCAAGAATCTCATGGTATAAATCCCTTTGATGATCATTGTGGAATCTGGGGTCTGAGCAAGTTGGAGCTATAAACTCCTGATCTTCAGAGAAATATGGGTTTGTTGACCTCATCTTGATGAAAGAACTAGGTCTCATTGAGGCAACTTTGCTTTTTGATCTCTTGGGATCACTCCTTGGTAATTTCTTAGCAACAGCTCTTGAGATGAATTCCATCTGATTGGCCTCAGTCCTCAGAGCATGAGAGAAGATATAATGATATTTTTCTTCCATGTCTTCTTCTCCAACTGAGTGACTGGGAGAGCTGTCCTCATGTTCTGCCACTTCTTCCTCTTCTTCTTCTTCTTCAGCTTGTTCTGCTGATTTAGCACTTGGAGATGAACTCTCTGCCTGATAATCTTCATCAGAATCAGCTCTGGCTGCTCTTGGCCTTGGAGGAGTCACAGACACGTCTCTTCCATCATCAGATGAGCTCTCTGAGCTATCTTTTTGTTCAGCTGACTTACTGACCTGTGCCACAGGTGATGACACAGGTGCAAGAACTGACTGAGCTGGGTCAGCTGGCGGTGGCACAGGTGAGGGAGACCGGTGAGAGTCTTGTGCCTGAGCTTCTTCTCCTGCCTGAGACACAGCTGGTTGAGACAACTGTGGACTTGGTGCAGCTTGATCTTTAGCTTTAGAGACTAGAAACTGAGAAGGAGACATTGGTTTCTGAACATCCAGGGTGGAAATAGATTCAATGCTGGTTGAACTCTGAGATTTTCTTCCTTTCCTCTGGTATGTCTGAAGACAGGACTTGCCTGGGCTAGCCACTTGTGACACAGGGGGTAGCATCTCCTTCTTGATTTCTTGAAGAGCTTGCTTCTGATGATCCAACTGATCTTTGAGAGATGGCTTAGAGCTCTGGGTTGCATCAGAAATTATTTCAACCTCAGATTCTTGTTCAGGCTTCTTTGTAGCAGGCTCCTCAGTGATTTCCACTGTATTAGATCTCTTTCTCTTTGGAGCTGATGGAGCTGGAAGAGCAACTGGGGCTGAAAGAACAGCTAGGGGAGCATCAGCTTTTGGAATAGGAATGGCACCAGAAAGCATCCCCTGCTTGGTCTTGAGCACAGCACGCAGAGCTTGTTTCTCAGCACCAGGAGGTGTTCGAAATATCTTTCCAAGCAGGTCATTAATCTCCTGAGCAAGAATTCTTTCAACATCATCCTTACTGAGCCCTGGTTTGTGTATGGTTTCAGCTGGAGGAGGTTTTCTGAAACCTGCAGATAGTTGACCTCTCTTGAGTCTGATTTCAGCCAATAGATATTGTTTATCAAGACCTCTGGGCAGAGAATTTGCTTTCTTCTGCAGCTCTTCTATCTGTTGAAGTAGATGACTATCTCTTGCATCAGTTTTAGATAAGCTCCTCTGATCCTTAGACCCTTGCAACAAGCATTTTGTTGAGAGCTTATCCTGCTTTTCAAGGATTTTCTTTCTGATTTCAGCTGCAGCATCATGAGAAGATGTTGATTGCAACTGCTTGTGCAATTCTGTAATTTCTCTTAAGAGTTCCTTATCTTGTTCTGTTGGAACAGAAATACCCATTGAAACAGGCCTTGCAGCCTCTGAAAGCTCAAAGCTTTTGGCAGTGTAGATAGTGGTCAGCTTTTTCTTGGTTTCTTCATCTGTTTCTTCTCTCATCTGAGCTGCTAACTTATCCAACTCTTCAAGGATTATCTAATCATGCTCAAGATCTTCTTGAGACACTTTAGGCGGAGGAGTTGGTTCCCTGATTGTGAGTGTGCCTCTTGGCAACACTACATCTTCAATGGATGACTTTGGGGTTTTCTTTGCTATCTTCTTGCCTTTCTTGACAGCCTCTTTTCCCAAAGAAGTGTGCTCAACTGTAGCTGAGGACCTTGTCCTTTTGGATGGAGCACCCTGAGAACCAGCTTTAGAAGCAGCTGCCTTCTTTTCAGCAGCCACTCTCTGCCTGTATGCCCTTTGCTTTGCTCTTCTTTTCTCTGCAGCCTCCTCTTTTTGTCTTAGCCTCTCTCTTTCTTGATCTGAATCTGAGATGACAAGATCTTTTGGAGAATCCTCTGGATCAGACCATTTCAGGCCACTATCAGCTCTCTCAGAGTTTGAAGACATCTGTAGAAACAAGATAGATAAGAGAGAAATAAGTAAGAGGTGTTCATTTGATGCAGAGTAATAGCTGTGTTAGACACCTGTGTCAGGATGGGAAGACACAGGTGAGGACTTAAAGCATTACCGATGTCTTAGCCTGTTGAATAGGCGCACCTGTGTGACAGGTGAGACCCTAGCGGTGACACAGCTATGTGCGGAGGTGGACAGCAAATTCATGGAATTTTGAGTTGGACAACGATTTGCAGGTTGATTTCAGGTTGGATGAGATCTAAAGATTGCACAAAAGTAAGACCAACCCTAATATGGACCAATGCGCTACTGGATTAGGCTATCAAGACCTAGACCATGACTGAGCGCAAAGAAGGGTTTTGCAGAGGCTTACTTTGATCGAGATTGAATTTTGCTGCGGAAGAATCGACGTTAGAGTTCCACGGAAAGCTTCCTCCAACTTGTTGAAAAAATTTCGAGGGCGAAATCGGCGAATACGACGAGAACTCGAAAATTTGGCGCACTGCGAAAGTTTTTGGTATGGGAGTTCGAAGCGATTTCTGTGTGGACGCAGCAACTCTTTATATAGGCCGGAGGTTATAAGGTGGCTGTGTCACAGCTGACATAAGGACCTGTGACACAGGTGAAAGAGATGTATATCCTGGCCTATTGGATTTTGAAAGCATTCACCTGAGACACAGCTGGAAGACTCAGGTGACAAGTATTTCATCTAGTGAATACCAAGATGGATTGATTTAGATGAGAAAGAAAGCATTAGCACTATCAGAGAGTCCTTAAGTGATCTTCTCAGTGTCAGCTTGCCAGAAGAACAATTAAGCAAAGCTCAAGCTGACATGAGTTGATCTAGATACAAACTAGTACACAAAGAGTGCACTTTACAGACCACAAGATATGATTTCAGCATGATGCAATGCACACACCTGTGAGACAGGTGGGTGACACAGGTAAAATGATGCAAATGACAGAGATGAAATCACACCAGCTAGACACCAAGCCAAACCTTTTATTGCAGGTTAGAGACATCAATGATATTCAATTCACTTCTCAGGGCACAAAACCTAGTCTCATCTAAGGGCTTGGTGAATATATCAGCTAATTGTTTTTCAGTCCTTACATGGCACAGCTGTATATCTCCTTTTTCTACATGGTCTCTAAGGAAGTGGTGCCTCACTTCTATGTGCTTAGATCTTTGGTGATGTACTGGGTTGTTGGCTAACTTGATTGCACTTTCATTATCACAGAAGAGGGGTACTTGATTAAAAGATATGTTAAAATCTTTCAAGGTGTGCCTCATCCATAATAATTGAGCACAACAACTACCAGCAGCAATATATTCAGCTTCTGCAGTGGAAAGGGCTACTGAATTTTGTTTCTTGGATGACCAGGACACTAATGAGTGCCCTAGGAATTGACAGGTACCTGAGGTGCTTTTTCGGTCAACCTTACACCCTGCATAGTCACTATCAGAATAGCCGACTAGCTCAAAGTTTGCACCTTTAGGGTACCACAAGCCAAACCCTAGAGTGTGAATCAAATATCTCAGAATCCTGCGGACTGCCACTCTGTGACAATCCTTAGGGTTAGCTTGGAATCTAGCACACATGCAAACACTAAGTATGATATCAGGCCTAGATGCACACAAATAAAGCAAAGAACCTATCATAGATCTAAATTCCTTCTGATCAGCAGACTTACCTTCAGTATTTAGATCCAGATGGCCATTAGTTTGCATGGGAGTGTGTATACCTTTTGCATCCTTCATGCCAAACTTGGTGATGATGTCTTTGGTGAACTTTTCTTGTGAGATGAAAGTCCCTTCCTTTAGTTGATGAATCTGAAGTCCTAGGAAGTACTTGAGTTCTCCATCCAAAGACATCTCAAATCTCTTGGTCATCAGCTTGCTAAACTCTTCACTCATAGAACGGTTAGTACTGCCAAATATTATGTCATCGACATAAATTTGGCACACAAATAATTCTTTTCCATTTCTTTTAGTGAATAGAGTTGTATCAACTAAGCCCATTTTAAATCCATTGCTGATTAGAAATTCTTTCAATGTATCATACCATGCTCTTGATGCTTGTTTTAGACCATAGAGTGCTTTGTGCAATTTATAGACATGGTATTGTTTCTTGTCATTTTCAAAACCAGGTGGCTGCTCAACATATACAAGTTCAGAAAGTTTACCATTTAGAAATGCTGACTTGACATCCATTTGGTAAAGCTTGATGTTGTGATGAGCAGCATATGCCAAAAGGATTCTGATGGCTTCAAGTCTTGCCACTGGGGCAAATGTTTCTCCAAAGTCCAGACCTTCTACTTGTGTGAATCCTTGCGCCACAAGTCTGGCTTTGTTTCTTACCACCAGTCCATTAGTGTCTTGCTTGTTCCTGAAAACCCATTTGGTTCCAATCACATTGTGATCTTTAGGTCTTTCCACCACTGACCATACTTCATTTCTCTCAAACTGGTTGAGCTCCTCATGCATAGCATTGATCCAGTCAGCATCCTTTAGAGCTTCACCTATGGTCCTGGGTTCAACATTTGAGACAAAGGAGTAATGCTCACAAAAATTAGCAATTCGAGATCGAGTGGTCACTCCCCTATTAATGTCACCGATGATATTGTCCACAGGGTGATCCTTCTGCAGCCAGCTGATCACAAGGGGATCGGGGTTAACTGCCTGTGTCACAGCTGATGGAGTTGCCTGTGACACCGGTAGTTCTTCCTGTGACACAGCTGGGTGCATGAAGGCTTCTGCGTCCAGTTGATCATTGGCTGGGTTGCACTCGAACTCTATATCATGAACTCCAGTGTCTTCAAGGATTGATGCAGTAGAGGGTTCTTGATCACTTGGTGGGGCAGGCTCCTCCTTGATGGTGGGTCTGATCTCACCAGTGGACTTCTTCAGAATGTCCTCATTTCAACCAAATACTCTGAAGTATGTTATGTTAGGCTTGCTGTTGGTGAGCAGTTCATAAGGAGTTTTCTTGAGTAGTGGATGTAGATATATCCTGTTGATAGAGTGACAAGCAGTGTTGATAGCTTCAGCCCAAAATCTTGGTGAAGTCTTGTATTCATCTAGTAGAGTCCTTGCCATCTCTATCAGAGTTCTGTTCTTCCTTTCCACCACTCCATTTTGTTGTGGAGCATATGGACCTGAGAATTCATGCTTGATTCCATGCTTGTCCAGAAATGCTTTCACCTTGGAGTTCTTGAATTCACTTCCATTGTCACTCCTGACCTTTACAAGATTCACATTCCACTTATTTTGTACTCTGACAATGAAATGCTTGAATTTCTTGTACACCTGTGTCTTCTCCTTCAAAAAGAACACCCAAGTATACCTAGAGAAATCATCTACAATGACAAAGCCATATTTGTTACCTCCTAAGCTCTCATAGGTTGTTGGACCAAAAGGTCAATGTGAATGAGCTCGAAGGGAGTGGAGGTTGTCATGATGTTCTTAGGTCGATGGGCAGCTCCAACTTGTTTGCCGGCTTGACATGCACTGCAGGGTTTGTCCTTTTCAAACTTCACCTTCTCCAAGCCTATAACATAGTCATGTTTGCTCAGCTTGTTCAGGAGCTTCATCCCAGCATGTCCAAGCCACCTGTGCCATAGCCATCCAACACTGGTCTTGGTCATTAGACACCATGGAGCTGCTGCAGGCTGTTCATAGAAATTCACAGTGTATAGCTTACCAGACCTGCACCCTTCAAATACTTGAGAATCATCAGATAGTTTGGAAGCTATAACCTTTTCAGGATAGAAAGTAACTTTCATACCTGTGTCACACAGCTGTGACACAGACATCAGACTATAGCCTATCTGATCAACAAGCATTACATTAGATAAGGAGTGATTCTCAGAAATGGCAACTTTATCAATGCCATTTATCCTTCCTTTAGAGTTGTCTGCATAGATCACATGTTTACTTGAAAGATTTTCACTTGTGATCTCTACAAACTCCTCTCTGCTTCCAGTCATATGTTGTGTACATCCACTGTCCACAATCCAATCAGTTCCACTGGAGACAGTTTCCTGCAAGATTAGTGATGACACTTAGGGACCCAAACATGTTTGGTTCCCTTTGCAGTTTTATCATAAGCAGAAGTTGCAGATATATATATAGCATATTTGTGTTTAAGGTTAGCAGCATCAGCAACAGATGATATGACTTTGATCCTCTTTGGCTGGCAATCACCTGCAACCTTAGACACATGGGTTAGTGGCCTGTTAGATCTGCCTGTGACACAGGTGGGTACACATCTGTGTAAGCCACCGGTGACACCGGCAAGAGTAGCCTTAGGCACCCAGATGGCAGACAACCATTTCGTCAGGCGCCTGCGACCTACGTACTTGGCCACTATTTTTCCCTTCATGTTCCTCTGCAAAACATAGCCTGGGTTAGAAGGAATGCTTGCTTCATTCCTCTTTCTCTGCTCATGACCAACACTCTTGTTGTCATTAGTTCCTGCCTGTTTCACGAATTTTGCTGCAAGACAAGTGTTAGTGGCAGCAGGCAGTTTATCTTTAGCAGTAGAGGTAGAATAACCCAAGCCTCTTCGGTCTTCATTCTTTCTCAACATTTCAGCTCTTATAAGCTGATAGTTTTGCATGCCAATGTTGGCACTGCAGAGGCCTTTTCTCATGAGCCTCTTAAGCTCTTCTAGCTCCTCCTTGAGCTTGTTGTGCTCAGCTGCATCCACAGAGTTAGTAACATTAGAGGTTGAGGCCTCTTTAGAGTTGTTTATCACTCCACCTGTAGATGTTAGAATGTTGATTCTGCTTGCACAGTTTAAACATGATTCAATGACAGTAGGAGCAGGTAAAGGCATAGCTTCAGCAATATTATCAGAAGTATCAATGCATAAGGTATGCTTTGCCTTTAACTCTTCATGCTCCTTGAGGAGAAGCTCATGTGCTGATCTGAGCTTCTCATGAGCTATCTCCAGGTTCTCATGATTCAGCCTCAGATCCTCCCTGTCATCTGTGACTTCATCACAGGTCTCTCTCAGCTCCCTCAGCTTATCCCTAAGGGATATGTTCTCCTTCCTTTCCCTGCAGTATCCCTTCTCTGTTCTCTCTAAGATATCCATTAGTTCAGCATAATCATGGAAATCATCTTCAGTCAATACCTTAGAGTCCTTAGCCATGAGGCATAAGGGAGCAGGAGTGGATGAAGCTTGATCAGCTTTGAAGTTCAGCTTGGAGCTGTCTGACTTGGCTGTGACACAGCTGGGTGTGTTAGCCATGGAGATTGCTATCCCAGGGACCTGGACTTCTTCTTCTTCTGATTCTCCATCTGAACCAGAGTCATCTGAAACCCAGGCTTGCCCTACATAGACTCTTGCAGTAGCCTTGTTCTTGGAATAAGAAGGATGCTTGCTGAAAGTCCTCTTCTTGTTATGGAAGTCCTTCTTCTTCCCTTTGTCCTTCTTTTTGCTGGGGCAATCAGCTGCGAAGTGGCCTTCCTTGCCACATTCAAACACTTGTTATCCTTGGAAGGCTTCTTCCTTCTGAATCTATCAGTTGATCCAAACTGCTTCTTCTTCCTATAGAATTTTCTGAAGTTCTTGGTAAAAAAGAGCAGCTCATTCTCTTCTCCACTTGACATGTCATCAGATAGATCTTCACTGCTATCACTGTCTGGTTGTGAGGCTTGAGCAGTGGTCTTCAGTGCAATGTTCTTCTTGGGTCCTGAAGAGGAGCTGTGCTTGCCCTCTTGCTTGAGCTCCATCTCATGAGTGAAGATTCTTCCCAACACTTCTGTAGGCTTCATCCTACTAAAACCCTCTTTCTCCTTGAGCATCAAGACCAAGGTTCTGTAAGGCTTGGGCAGCACAGATAAGAACTTCTTGATGACATCTTCATCCTCAACTCTGTTGGAACCCAATGCCTTCAGTTGATTGGTGATGAGAGTCAATCTTGAGTACAGAAAATTTATGTCTTCTCCATGTTCATGCTCAAATCTCTCCAGAGTTGATTCCAGCAGTCCTCTCTTGGACTTCTTCAAGGTGTCACTGCCCTCATATATCTGCTGCAGGGTATCCCAAATCTCCTTAGCAGACTCCATTGTGCTGACTCTATTAAAGTCATGTTCTTGCATGCTTGTCGTTGATGGTGGGAGCATCAGCCTTCTCCACTTTATAACATGTATCAACAATATCCCACACATCTGGATCGATAGCGGTAAGATGCATCTGCATCTTCCTCTTCTAGAAAGCATAGTTAGCTCCAGTAAAGACAGGTATTTTACCCTCATAGCCCGACATCCTTTATTCTGGCGGTTAAGCCAATTCAAAGAGCAACCAGCTCTGATACCAATTGAAAGGACCGAGATGCCGACTAGAGGGGGGGTGAATAGTTGGCTTATAAAATTTCCCTCTTTTAATCTTTTTGTTTAAGTTGTCAGATTAACTTCACAAGTTAATAGTGGACAGCTGTGACACAGGTGAGTGACACAGGTAGAAACTATGTGTAAATTAACACACAGCTGTCACACAGGTGGAAGACACCGGTGAAGAGTTAACCTAACACAGGTGCTCTACTTAGACTGCTTGTTACACAGGTGCTGATACAGCTGAATACAAGTGAATGAAGCAACTGAGTAACAGGTGATCACACACAGGTATAAAGGTAATCTAGCACAGGTGAAAAGGTAAACTTAGCAGATTAAGTCTAAGAGACACAAGCAAGCAAGGATAAGCAGATGTGCATGCAATACAGGAAAGTAAAAGAGACTCAGGGGTTTTTCACCGAAGTTTCCAACTCTTTGCAGAGAAGGTACGTCTCCGTTGGAGAGACCACTCCTAAGAGCTGGCCAGCACTAAAACGTGCTTCTTCTCCGAGTACCTGATCCTTCAGGACTCTTCCTTTTGCTTGTGGAGATCCTTTTGCCTTGCAGCAGGTAGATCTCAGAACACCTTCACAAACTACTGGTTCAGCCCACACAAGCTTGGGTGATACCAGCAACTCCTACACCCGTCTAGGAGTAGACAAACTCCAAGAGTAACAGATGATGCAACAGCAATCTCTTGGAGGAACCTTTGCTCGTGCTCTAGCTCACAAACCCACTCGAACTAACCCTTAGGCTCTTGGCTCTTGTGGAGTGGTTGGAGGCTTTGTAACGGTCGTATGGGAATCACTGACCTGAGCAAGGTTGAGGACAGAGTCCTCCCCTGGTCCCCTATATATAGGGTCCACAGGCACCTGACCGTTACCCTGTTGCCACGTATGATTAAGTGAGCCACCGGTGTCAACCACCGGTGACACAACTACACCCTACGCCCAACTGTACCCGGCTCAGGCAGACCGACACCTGTGTCACTGGCGGCGTACACAGGTGAACCCTTAGCTGATAGCCACACTACTCAGCCCGGTCCTGGCACATGACATGCCCTCAGCATACTTCAAACTCTAATACCTATAAGGAGAGAACCTCCGACAGACTTCTGACACATCAGACCGCCTATCGCAGTGCAGGTACCTTAGCATTTACAAGCTCTCCCCTGGTACAGAGATGTACCTGAGTCATAGAGCGGAAGATCACCTGTGACACAGCTGTGTCACACAGGTGCCTAAAGCTCTAGGGTTTTCACACAGCTACATACTTTTGTGCAAAGCTATTGATACAGGGCAATTGGCCTCAAAGCACCAATCTCCTTGACCAACACTCTGAGCAATGAGCAAGGTTCCCTTAGACAACTGCTACTGTTTCATCCCTCTTGATAGTACGGGTGATTCCTATGGACTCAAAGAAACTAGCAAATCCAGGCTTTACCTGCCACCAGCTGAAGTCACGGCCCTTGACGCATCAAGTCACCATCACCCTGCTTGCAGCTCCCTGCACAGCACCGGCTTCTTCTCAGCTGTGGCACAGCTGCCTAGCACAGCCATCTCTTTGTCCTTGAAACCACCTTGTACCCTTTTTGGTGGCCATCCTTCTCTGGATAACCTTTCTTCATGGAACCTGTAGATTCTGCTTACACTCAATGTAAACATTAGATTCCAGTTTAGGTTGCCATTAACCATCAAAACCATATTAGGCCTAGATGATCTTTCAGAGGGTGGCACACAGGTCACCTCCTCTAGTCGAGAAGCCAGCTACCGTCAGGAAGGGCAAGGGCAAGCTTCCTCCTCAGCCTCCATCTCAACAAGCCCCATCTGTGCATAAGGCACGAGTGCGTGTGGACTCCGAGGAGCAAGATGCTGCTCTCTCAATCACTCGTGCCCCCGTTCTCCATCTTCCAAAACAGGGTAGGGTTCCATGAGCAGCTGTCGACTACAAGACCTTCTCCAATGAAGATCTCAGGAAGGTCCGGTGGAAGACCAACTCATATGAATATGCACGCGATGTGACAGACTCTCGCTTCTGGTCCCTAGTTCAGTAGGACTACTATGAATATGTCATACAGTTCGAGAAGGACATAATCATCCACAAGCGCTATGTGGACTTCCAATACCTTCGGCAACATGCCTGCTTTAGGCAAGCTGGCGAAGCTTGTGATGCGCATGGATTGATCCAGCATCTGAGTCTGTGACAAAATTAGAACAGAGAGTTGATCATGTAGTTTTATGTAACTTTCTTCGTTGAATGGAAGTCAAGGAGGATTCATTGGATGACACATGGTCACCACTACAACTGCACCTTTGATGAGTTTGCCGAGACACTTGGTCTTGAAGGGATGGACTCACATAAATCATGCATCCATGAGTCTAGGAGGACCCTCCAGGAAAATTAGCTTGAGCCACTTTGTGAGCCCAAGACAGACTTCGAGCTTGGGAAGACCACCAACCTCACATTCTTCGTGAAGACACTTAACAAGATGTTCCGCCATAACATTGCTCCAAAGGTGGGCAATGTCAGCTACATCCGTAGCTTTGAGAGTGATTTTCTTATGCGCATGATGAAGGGCAAGTATTTCCTCATCTTGTACTATATCCTTCATATCATGAGGATCATCTGTGCCGATCATACACACTTACTACCGTTTGCTCTGTACCATCCAAACTCTCATCAATCAAACGGCAGACAAGATCTTATATTGTGAAGTGAATCATTTTGTGTACAAGCCGAGGATGAGTCTGCACCTCAGGACAAGCGAAAAAAAAGTCATCGAGGATGTCGGCACCTCGAAGAAGAGGAGGAGGGCTAAAGAACAAGAGGATGAGACTGATGAGAGTGTTCAGGTATGGAAGCATCACCAAACTCCTAACAATACTAGTCTCGAGGACATGATCGCCAAGGACACCCAAGTGGGCAATCCTACTGAGATCAAGAGCACCTTCTCTGATGTTATCCACCACCTCCATCAGCAGAATGCATCTTTAGCTAACCTGAAGTCAAGGGTCAAGACTATTTAGCGTCGGCAAAACAAATTTCATCGTAACTAGAAGTAGATGCGATTGAGGATCTTCGACCATCAGCAACTGTATGTGGAGGGGCAGAGTTCATTCTGGATGTTGACATGTTCATCTCTTCTTCGATTCCTTCCGGATCGACTCATGGTGAGAAATCTTCGCTCCACGACACGACTACTTCGCCACCTGCACCTTGTGCTCCATCGTAACCCTCAATTACTCCACGTGCTACACCTTTGGCTACATCACCTCCACCTGCCTGAATGGTCGCTGCACCCACCTTCGCTGCTTCGGCACCCTCTTCATTGCTCGAGCGGGATCCGATAGTTTAGAGTCTAACTCCTCAGCGTCCTTCCCTTTTCGGTGCCTTAATGCCAAAGGGGGAGTGATATGATAGATTAGGCTTGCTTTAGGGAGTGTGGATAGCTACATGTTTTGATTTGAGTTAAAAACCTTGTTCTTTATTTGAGGTTCTTGTAATGTCTTGTAAACTCCTATTATTACTGACATGGTTGTTATCTATTGCTACATGATGTGTATGCTTCTATCTTCATATCTTTTGCCATGTTCACCTTGTTGTGCATAATTCTTTATCTCTTATTCTTAATTGAACACTGCACACCCACAGATCCTAAGATTTAGGACGAGCTCTTCACATTATAACCACAACATGTGCATTTGAATTCAAAATAAATTCTAAATAATGCACATCTTTAGAGGGAGCTCATTCTATATCATAGAACAAAAACAACACTTCTATATCCAAAATTAAAGCTTTAATCGGGTTGTCATCAATCACCAAAAAGAGAGAGATTGAAAGTGCATCTTGGCCTCCTAATTGGGTTTTGATGATTAATGGAAAATGATTAAGGGACTAATTTATACATCAAGTATGATCAGGTGACTTAGTCCGAAGAGCGATGCTATAACCATTGTTGATTACCCCTAAAAAGTTCTAAAGGAAGGACGGCTTGAAGAAATGAAGGTTAAAGGCTATTTTATAACTCTTTTAGTGGTTTGAGGAATCATATTGAGTTTAGGAAAAGCCGTACTATTAAGGAGGACTAATATTTGGAAATTGGTGAGAGTGTCTTGCTAATGCACATGGAGGAATCAATTTTTCTACCAGAGAGCCCTTCTATCAATTCTCACACTTTCAGCAAAAGTAGAAAACCTCCGAGATCAAGGTCAGAATATATGGGTTTCGGTTTATGTGTGAAGAATCTGGGAACTTGGAGCTTCTGAGTTACCCGTCTGTCCGGTTTTAAGGATGTTGGAACGTTCGAGCTTATCCCGAAACCTCCAAGTCCCGGTTCTAGAAGCATCCAAGTCCTTTTGTGCTTGAAAGTCAAAACTCCCGAAAGTTTTTGAAGTGTCCAAGATCCCTTCTGAACTTAGCATTTGAATTCTCGAAATTTTTGAGTCAATACGCCAGAAGCTTTGAGTTCGCGTATTGTCCACTCAACTGAGTACTTATGAAATCTTGGAAGCTTTGACTGCAATGTCGGAACCTCCGAATTTCGGTTTTGATTTTGCCTTGTTAAAGGCTATTTAAATTCACCTCTTCCTCGCCTATGGTTCGTCCTTTAGTCTTACACGTACATGTCTGTAGTGTCACAGTCTTGTTTTTTACATGCTCTCATGCACTTTTTTCTTTTTATCATTTACACTTCAACTGCATCGCATCGGTAGTCTCTTCTCTACTACTTTGCGCATCGCAAAAGCCGTCGCGTGCTCTCCTTGCTGTTATTCCTTCTACAACCCTGTAGATGTTGTTGCATGACATTTGTTGATCCTTGTCTTGGCATACCCGGTTCTAGTAAAATCAACATGCGCTTTCGTCTCCGACACATCCCCAGTTTTGGCAAAACCGGTATGGTGCTTCGTCTATGACTGTCTCGATCGCATCGTCTTTGGCATCGATTTTTTTCTCGACGACTGTCTCGATCGCATCACCATCTTCTTCATAGCGTCTCTTTACGCCCGCGGCTTCCAGTGAGCCTACCTCGACTGTGTCAACCACGGCCTCGCATAGCTAACTTGACCACAGCTACGATGTCCTCGCTCTTGGCCACCTCAATATCGACATAAAGGGCTATTATCTATTTGAACAACTTATTGGTTTCTCTCACTCTAATTATGACGATGTTGAAATATATCCGATTATTACAAACTACACGAGATATAATATAATTCGTTATGATTTGATCTTATATCTAGAGACTTTTTATACTCTAAATTTTATACTTTATATATACTTGCCCACAACGATAATGCATTACTCAATTACGGTGGCAGCTCAACGAACGTTCGCACAAGGTCCAAATTACCACCCTACTCCATTATCCAAACCCCAAACCATCGTCACTTGACGCAATCATCTTCGAAGATTCCTCACGCCAAACTGCTGCTGCAGCCGGAGTGCTGCGAAGCCGCCGGCGGAATTCGCCATGAGACCGCCGCCGCTGCCGTCTCTCCGCCTGCTCCCCTTCTTCCTGCTCCTCGTCATCCTTCCATTGCCGCCGCCTGCTGCCGCAGCAGGCCCCACCTCGCGGGAGGCGCTCCGCGCGGCGGCCGGCCGCAGGGCCGCGTCGCCGGCGGCGCAGGAGTGGGCGGCCGCCGGGGTGCTCCGCCGGCTCCTCCCCTCCCACGCCCTCAGCTTCCGCTTCCAGATCGACTCCAAGGTCGTAGCACGCCTACTCGGGAGACGAAACCTCATAGTTAGTGGCAGTACTACTACTTGGATAGAATCAGTGATATGCTTTACTTTGATCGCTCCAGGGAGGCGTCTGTGGCGAATCGAGCTGCTTCAGGATAAGCAATGTCGATGGCTCGGGCAAAGGCGGAGCAGAGATTCTGTATGCTTCTCCCCTCTTTTTTATCTGCACTCCTTGCCTGCTTTGCAGCCTAAATTTAGAGCGAAGTGTAGTTAGTTACTATAGTTAGTTACTTGCTGTGATTCTGTAGGCTCGGGTTACAAATGGTTTTGAATGATCCCCACCTTGACGCTACAGCGTGTGCTTTACCCCTAATTTGATGTGTCGATGGGCTTCTGATAGATAAGTATACTTGATCAAGTACCTCATTCGTGTGCCTGATTGATTGCGCTGTGCAAAGTTTTGATGCTACAATTGTCCCTTTTCTGGCCCTCTTTATGTGCAGGGCATTGTTCAAAAGTCAAAAGCATTGTCTTAAACGCTTGGTTCCTCAACTTAGTATGGGGAGATGAATGGAGTTAAAATTCGTTAGCATGCTACTACAAAAACTGAAAATATCTTATGGTTTCATTGCAAGAAAGTGAATGCAATCATCTCTTCATGGTGTACAGAATCCAGGGTACCACTGCAGTTGAGCTTGCATCTGGACTCCATTGGTACCTCAAATACTGGTGTGGTGTGCACATTTCTTGGGATAAGACTGGTGGTGCACAACTGGCGTCAATTCCTTCGCCTGGGTCTCTGCCGCGAGTGAAGGGAATGGGAGTGAAGATTGAGCGCCCTGTTCCATGGAACTACTACCAGAATGTTGTCACCTCCAGCTGTGAGTTCTTTTCGTGGTTTAGTTTTTTTCTGAACTCTCATAATCTTTATTTTGTTCCACAGTTAACTCGTGTCTTCAACCTCCAGCTCGAAGTCCTTTAGTATACTTAGACCTCTGATGTTAATTTGCTGATATCTTTCAATCACCTATTGTGTTCTAAAGTATGATTCTCCATTTTTGTGGACTTGTGGATTCATTGGTCATTTAGGTGTACTGCAAAACAAATTAATGGCGCGACTTTTAGACTACTATCATGGTTGTGTCTTTGTATTGATGCAATAAACAATATGAATCTAATAACACCGCCGCACATGACAAATTGCAGTTTTATTATTTGGTCTAGTACATTTCATTTCTACTAAAAAATTTCGTAAGAATTTTTGGTTTGTTGACTCTGCCCGTTTTATGGATCTACCTTTCATTCGATAAAAATTTTCACGTATTTCTTGATTTTGAAAGAAATATATCTGAAATCTTGCCAGTTTCCATTCTTCTTTGCGTGGATTCCAACCTCTCTCTCTGATAAAATTCCTGTAGCATATCTATAGACTCCTTTGTGTGGTGGGACTGGAGAAGATGGGAGAAAGAAATTGACTGGATGGCACTTCAAGGAATTAACTTGCCTTTAGCATTTACTGGGCAGGAAACTATTTGGCAAAAGGTTTTTAAGGTAGTGCGGATACCTACAACTCTGAAATGTTTTGCAAAGTTTTTGGAGCTTAGTTTTGTTTACATAATTCAAACTGGCGCTTAGGCTCTAGTACTGCGAGTAATTCAGGATAAGTTTGATGATGGCCCATATGATTAGACCTGAGCAGAAGTTAGGCCAATGAATAGCCCACATTCATTCAGGCTTCCTGGACTGGGCTGGATCTGCCACTCTATTTGGGAGTTGATGATTGCCAATATTTTTCACCTTTCTTGTACAATCTTACATCAACTTTTGTCCAAAACTATAAAAACCTTATATGAATTGCAATTACTCAACACAATCTTTATGGTTGCCAACCAGTTTGAAAGTCAAAACCTTCTTCAAACATGACAGACCCAACGTTATCCCCATTCTGTTGGATGTTCAACTGTTTTTCTTTTCCCCAGTCATGTCATAGTGAAATCATGCTGTGATTTGCAGTTTAGTTTTAACCTTTTGTTGCATTTGAGCCCTTGTTGATCATTGAATTATATTACAGAGATTTAATGTCACCGACAGAGATTTAGATGATTTTTTCGGTGGACCAGCTTTCCTTGCTTGGGCTAGAATGGGGAACTTGCATGGGTAAGTTAAAAATAAATTTATCAGCGTTTACTTAATTGGCAGATTATTACAAAATAAATAAGGATATATTGTCTCTGCTATAGCCTTTTGGTGATTAGGTCACAAAGGATGGTTAGTTGCCTTATGTGTAACATAATGGAACTGCTCAAAATTATGTCAATGTGTCCACATCATGGCATCACCATTGTGAAATCGATATCCTACTGAGATGTTCATTGTTTGGATCTTCAGTTCGAGGAAATCCTCTTCATGTTGCTAAATTAGATAATCATTATTCATTAAAGAATACTAGCGAAGGTTTTTTCTTCCTACATGAATATTTTATTTTTGCATAAGAGTTCCCAAATGACAGATAATTTTTTTCCTTTTTTCTTTTCCTTAAATGTTCGTTTTGTTCCCACTATAGGCTTATAGCACTGCCTGGAATATTGGGTTGGTATTTCTGTAGTAACACTTGTATGTTAAATATGATTATTTGGACATAGGGTCACTCAGCTGTATATATTTGTTGGTTTGACATAAAAAGCAGCGCTTTTATATTTTTGAAAACATTTCTTAGATGGGGTGGACCACTTTCACAACACTGGCTGGATCAACAATTGGCACTGCAGAAGAAAGTAATATCTCGTATGATTGAGCTTGGAATGGTCCCAGGTATGTTTTTGTTTTGTACTCCAGCAATCGATTCTTTAGTAGCCCCCCCCCACCCCCCAAATTTATGGTAGTGAAACTTTAGGCGCATCATCAGAGCTTGCTTTTCCTGCTACCTTTAAAGTTTTCTCACAGTTTATTATTCTTCCCATCTACTGTTAAATTTTAAATCATGCATTCTTGAGCTTCAGTTTGTATAACGCCCTAATTGCTTCAGGTTGTATACTTACATTAAATATTACCATTTTTCAGTTCTACCATCGTTCTCAGGAAATGTACCAGTCGTGTTCAAAAAATTGTTTCCATCTGCCAACATAACCAGACTTGGTGACTGGTAATATACTGTCCTGTGTCATTTTCACTGATGTTCTCTGGCATTTATTCTAGTTTAGGCATTACTAAAATTTTTATGGTTTCCCTTCGTGTTGATATAGTTGAAGTTACTACTTCCTAGAATTTTCATCATTGTAGCTAACTTTTATTGTCGCACCAAAATATCTACGGTTACCATGGAACCAGACATCCAGTGCTGATGTATTCATGTTGTCTCTTGCTCAGGCAAAGTAACTTCCAGTGTTAACAGATAGTCTTAGAACATATGAAACAGATAAAGAAGTTTCAGACCTTCAGTTTTGTTAGGCTGTAATAGCTACGAACTTGCCTTTTTAATTGACTTATTTATCATTATTGGGGCTATGGACATAGTTGTCCATAAGCTGATAGTTAAGGGGCAACTTTGCACAGAGGATAGCTTGGAGTTATATGGCCATTACATCCTTATTGTTGGGAAGAAAGGGCAAACTCAGATTCAACCTCTTCACACTACAGTCTGAAGGTCTAGAAGACTTAGAACTATCAAATCTGTGTGTGCTGTCAGTATACGTGTCTGATTTTGAGCAATAAAGTATCAGTTGACTAGCATATCAGTAAGCAAACTTTTCTACATTGATTGTCTGAATAAATATTTTTCCGGTTCAGCCCATGGATGCTGGTATTTACACATTCCTCTGCTTCAGGAACACTGTTGATGGTGATCCTAGGTGGTGCTGCACTTATATTCTTGATCCTGCTGATGCATTGTTTATTGATGTGGGTCAGGCTTTTATTAGGCAACAAATGAAAGGTCTGCATTTCTCTTGATTAGTTCCAATTCCATGCAACTGTTTTCCCCTTGGATAGCTTCACAAAGTTTCTGAATGAACTAATTAAAATGCACTTTTGATGTATGTTTTCATAACCTGCATATGGATTTCTTATGTTTTTCATCTTTTTGGATATATGCAGAATATGGTGACGTCACCAACATCTATAATTGGTAACTCTTAGTAATCTGCTTCTTTCGAATATTTCATTAGTGTGTTGTATGAATACTCTGTGTTACTGCTTGTTGGATCACTAGGTTCCAATACAATATACTACTCTCTGTTGCTTTCTATAGGTTGCCTATCCATTTTGAGATTCAAACTTTGCAATTTTTGACCAACAATTAGTTCAACAATATATAGTTTCTGTGGCACAAAAGTGACACCACTAGGTTTGTATTTGTATGTATATGTATTTTCATATGATCATGACTTTATAACTGTCAACAATACATTGTAAAAGAAATTAGTAGTCAAAGTTCAATTTTGGAGACCGCACCAAGTCAACCCATGCCTAAAAACCGAGGAGGTATAGTTTAGGGAACACTATGGTTCGATGATTAAGTAGTACCGGCAAAGAAGATTCTATGGGATTGAGTTCAACGGCTATGAAGGATAGATATATGCTGTTCCCTGCTATTCCATCTATTTGTGTATCAAGTCCGAAGATCTCGGGGGTGAGCATGTTCGCACGATGCAATCCATTTCCTGATCCCAAAAATCCGATAATGTACCTAGATGAGTGGGATGAATGGTTAATCATTCATAGTATTTTGCGGCATGGAGGGAGGGAGAGGGAGCCTCGACCATCCACACACCAAACATGCACAGCTTGAATGTCGTTGGAAAAGAATCACTCGGCTGGGCATTCTGTCAAGCATGTTGTGAGTGAAGAGCAGTTTCAAGTGTGTCGTGTGCCTTAGCAATCTATAATCTAGAGTCTAGACAAGCTCATATGGAAATCCTGAAACCGAGCAAGAAAAGATATGTATGCATATAAACAAGAAAACTAATCCATTTGCAACCAATGCATACTTGTCCCTGTAGTCTTTGGCCGAGTGCAAGTAGTTGACCAAGGCTCCGGGAACTTTAGGTTGAGAAGAATCGAGTCTGGAGAATGAGAAGCCAAGCTAGAGGAAGCGCTGGAGAGGGAATAAGAGGGAGATGTAGGGGTGCTCCTCATCACAGAAAACACTGAGGAATTTCGCCGAAATTCGAATTTCTTCGTGGGTCCTAAATTTGTGTGAACCGATGAAACCTTTCCAAAAATTTAAAATATTTGTTCAGGATTTAAAGCTTCGCACTTTAGTCATAACATAAAAGCTCCTATGGCCGGCTGGTAAAGCGTTGGGCGCTTTTCAATAATGAGTGACTTCCATAACCAGCACTTTCTTTTTCTCCCGGTTTGGTCCTTGCTATCTAGGGTAAGTTTTGTTCTTGATCCTGTTCAGAATTCTGAGATAATATACAGATAATTACCATTAAGGTACTGATCATGGATAAATGAAAATTCTATATTTACTGTTGGCACGTTATATCGTAATTGTTAGATGTCTATGTATTGTATTCGTATTCTAGCTGTGTTAGGTTTCCTTTCATATGACTTCTAATTCCACCAGTCTTACTTCCACTAGTCCTTCCACTCTACCTATCACTGTCCAGACCACAGATGGTACCTCTCTTTCATTGCGGGATGGGGTATTCTTTTGTCTCCCTCTTTTCATGTTACTGTTGTTTCTTATGTTCCTAAACTGACCATGTAGCTTATGTCCGCTGGCCAGCTTACTGATCATGGTTGTCGTGTTATCCTTGATTTTAACTTTTGTTGTGTTCAGGAGCGCCACACGGGCACTCTGGTTGGTATTGGTCCTCGCCGCCGTAATTCTCAGCGTCTCTAGGAGCTTGACTGGTTTCGTCTACCTTCTGTTGCACCTGCTAGTCTCTCCGTCTCTTGCACCGACTATGCCTCTGCCGCTTCCTCCACCGAGACTTTTGCTCAGTGGCATCATCGTTAAGGACATCTTTGTGGTTCACGTTTGTCTTCATTAGTTTGTTGTCGTCTTCTAGGGCCGGTGTTAGGTGATGCTTCTTTAGATTGTACGGCTTGTAAGCTTGGCAAGCAACTCAAACTCCCCTATCCTTCCAGCGAGTTAGTGTCACAGCGTTCGTTTGATCTTGTTCATTCTGATGTATGGGGCCCAGCTCCCTTTGTTTTGAAAGGGGATCAACAATATTATATAATCTTTATAGATGATTTGCTCGCCACACATGGATATATTTTTATATCTTCTCATAGTGAGGTTCTATCCATCTATAAGAATTTGGCCACCATGATTTGTACTCAGTTTGACGCTCTCATTCGTGTTTTTTCATGCTGATTTTGCAGGAGAGTATTTATCTGGAACACTTCATCGCTTTCTTTCTGAGTAGGGCACTCTCTTAGTTTTTCTACCATGGTGCTCATGCTCAGAGTGGCGTTGCTGAGCGTAAGCATCGTCATCTTCTTGAGACTGCTCATGCTCTTATGCTTCTGTTGTTCCACCTCATTTCTGGGCTGAGGCTGTTTCTACTATCATTTTTTGATTAATCTTCGGCCTTCTTTTGCTCTTAAGGGTGGGATCCCCGTCGAGCGTCTTTGTGGCGAGACACCTGATTATTCAAGTCGTCGCCTCTTCGGTTGTGTGTGCTATGTGCTCCTTGCACCTCATAAGCGCATTAAGTTGGCCACTCAGTCTGTTGAGTATGTTTTTCTAGGCTATAGTGCTAAGCATAAGGGATATCGGTGTTGGGATCCTGTTGGCCGACAGATATATGTTTCTCGGAATGTTACTTTTGATGAGTCTCGTCCCCTCTACCGTCGCCTTTCTCCTGGTTCTTCTCCAACTTCTCTTGTCGAGCCACTTTTTGTTTCCTGACTTTTCCTCATACTCCCATCACCTCTATCTCCATACCGCATATTGACCACCTTGGTTTTGCTAGCACCACACTTGTCGAGCCAACTTCTTATTGTGATGTTGTTGTTCATCTAGAATGGCAGCATGTGATGGTGAAGGAGCTTGCTGTTCTTGAGCGCACGTTGAATCTTGTCCCTCTTCCTCCACGTATCTGTTCCATCACTTGCAAGTGGGTCTACAAAGTTAAGACCCGCTTTGATGGTTCTCTTGAGCGCTACAAGACATCTCTTGTGATGCATGGTTTTCACCAGGAGCATGATCGCGACTATGATGAGATTTTTTCTCATGTGGTTTACATGGCCACTGTTCGTACTTGGTCCATCTCTAAATTTGATGTTAAGAATGTCTTTATTAATGTCGTTTTGCATGAGGAGCTGTACATGTAGCCACCACCAGGGTATTCTGTTCCTGAGGGTATGGTTTGCCGTCTCTGTCGCTCTCTCTATGGGCTTAAGATGCCCCGCGTGCCTGGTCAGAACGTGTTTTTCTTCTGTAGTCGTTGCAACTAGTTTCTCTGCCGATGCTCAAGATCTTGCGCTCTTTGTCTACATCTCACCTCATGGTTGGACTCTTCTTCTCCTGTATGTTGATGACATGATCATTACTGGAGATGGTTTTGAGTATATTGCCTTTGTGAAGGCACATCTCAGTTAGAAATTTCTTATGCCTAATCTGGGTCCTTTTCGTTACTTCCTTGGGATTGAGGTTTCTTCTACGCCTGATGGCTTCTTCCTGTCCCAAGAGAAGTATATATAGGACCTTTTTGATCGAGCTTCTCTCACTGATTCGCGCACTGTTGTGACTCCCATGGAGTTCCATGTTCACCTTTTGCCCACTGATGGTGAGCCTTTTGAGGATCCTACTCGTTATCGTCATCTTGTTGACAGTCTTGTTTATCTCAGTGTCACTCATCCTGACATTTTATATCCAGTGCATACCCTAACTCAATTTGTCTCTGCTCCCACTCAGCTCCACTATAGTCATCTTCTTCGTGTCTTGCGATATCTTTGTGAGACTATCACTCGCCATCTTTTTTTTCCCATGCTCTAGCTCTTTTTAGCTGCAGGCATATTCTGATGTGACCTGGGCTTGTGATCATTCTGATTGTCGGTCGCTTTCTCCCTTCTGTGTTTTTCTTAGTGATTCTCTCATTGCTTGGAAGACTAAGAAGAAGACAACAATTTCTCGCTCGAGTGTAGAGGCTGAGTTGTGAGTTATGGCTCTTTTGACAGCAGAGGTTATTTGGCTAAGGTGGTTACTTGAGGATTTTGGTGTTTCTATTTGTACACCGACTTCACTTTTGTCTAACAGTGCAGATGCTATTAGCATTGCTTGAGATCTGATGAAGCATGAGCTCACCAAGTATATTGGTGTTGATGCTTTTTATATATGGTCTCAGGTGCAGGATAAGGTTATTGCTCTTCAGTATGTGCCTTCCGAGTTTCAGTTGGCAGACTTCTTCACGAAGGCATAGACTCGAGCACAGCACAACTTTTACCTCTCTAAACTTAGTGTTGTTGATCCACCTTGAGTTTGATAAGGAGTGTTAGATAGACATGTATTGTATTCGTATTCTAGCTGTGTTAGGTTTTCTTTCCTCATACAACACATGTACATGTACTATATATTTGATCTAGAGCCCATGGGAATAGATCATTCAAGTGCCATTCGTTGACACTGTTAGAGATATAGTAGGATTGGTTACCTGTTGTATTCGTATTGGTATTGGACTCTATACTTGTCTTGTATTCCAAGCCATCTTGTACTATATATATGCCTATTGGGCTGTGCAATAGATCCAAGTTGCATAATCTTGACATGGTATCAGAGCCCTAGGGTTTTCTCTCCACCGCGTGCTGCAACTCGCACTCTAATCTTCACTTTTTTTTCTTCCCCGTGTGCTAGTCTGCCCTCTGCTCGCTGGCCGTCGTCTGCTTGCCCTCCGGCCGCCGGCCGCTCGTCGGCCTCCGCCCAGCCGCGGATCCCCTTCTGCCCGCCCGCCCGCTGCCCTCCCCGGCCGGCCGACCGCCCCGTCCGCTGGCCTCCCCCCGGCCTCCCGCTCCCCCGACCTCCCGACGGCCGCCTCGCCCTCCCGGCTTCCCGGCGCCGCCCCGCCTTCCGGGCCGCCGCCGCTCTGCCCAGGACCGGCCGCCTCCCCCGCCTCGCATCGCCCCGGACCGGGCCACCCTCCGCTGCTGGATCGGGCCGCCCCCACCGCCTCGCTCGGCCACCGCCGCTTCGCCCCGAACGGGCCGCCTCCCCCACCGGCTACTCGCCGACGTCCGCCGGCCGGCCGGTCCCCGGCGGGAGCTTCCCGTGCGCCGCCCAGGAGCCCCGCGCGCCGCCCGTTTTCTGCTGCTCGGTTTGCTCTGTTTTGAGCGGCCGGCAGCTATAGATTAGGTAAAAAAAAAGAGAAAAAAAACAAGTACAATGTCTTCGTCATCCGGCACCGTTTCTCTCCCTCGCTGCCCGGTGATTTTTGATGGGGTCAATTTCACCGACTTCGTCTCCCATATGCGCATCCACATGCGTGGTCTTCGTCTCTGGGGCGTCCTCTCAGGCGATGTTCCGTGTCCGGCCTGTCCTGTGGTGCCGGTTGAGCCTAAGCTTGGTGCTTGACCTACTGATGCTGATCGCGCTGCCTATGATGCGGCTGTTACCGCTTATCAGGAGGCTCTGGATTCCTACGGTGCTCTGCTGACTGAGTACACTCAGTGGTTTGATAATGATGCTCGTGCTACTGCTGTTCTTGTCGCCAGTCTTCAGCCTCAGTTTTCTTCTGAGGTTGTGGGATTCTCTACGGCCTCCCAGATGTGGACTCACCTTCGTCAGCGTTATGAGCCCTCTGGCGACGCTCTGTTCCTGTCCGTGGTTCGCCAGGAGCACTCTCTCCAGCAGGGTGATGCCACGGTTGACGAGTTCTATGCTCAGAGTTCTGCTATATGGCGCCAGCTGGATTCTCTTTGTCGTCCTGGTTGTGGCTCTTGTCAGTGCTGTCAGGATGCTCGTGCTGATCGGGAGTTCCAGCGAGTATATGAGTTCTTGACGCGGCTTCGTCCTGAGTTTGAGTCGTGTCGTGCTCAGCTTCTTGCTCGTCAGCCTCGTGTCTCTCTTCTGGAGGCGCTTACGGAGACACGTGCGGAGGAGACTCGTCTGCGTGGCTCTGGCCTACTGCCACTTCCCTCCGTGCTTGCCGTTCGTCCACCGGCTACATCGGCTACTGCTCCCCGCCTCAGCGGCTCGTTTCCCCCAGCGGCCTCCACAGGTGGTGGTGGTCGTTCCTCGTCGGGTAGTGGCCGTCCTCATTGCACCTACTGTGATAAGGATGGCCACATTGAGTCTACTTGCTTTCAAAAGAAGCGTCACCTTGCACGTCGTTCTTCACCGGGCACTGGAGCTTCTTCCTCGACTACTTCCTCGACTCCTTCAACTGCTTCGACTACTTCCGCCACCTCGTTCACTGAGCAGGAGATCGCGCGCCTTCGACGTCTACTAGCTGCGACAGGTTCTGCAGGATCTGCTACTCTCTCTTCCAGCACTGAGAAACCACCCCCTACACAGTCAGGTACTTCCCCGTGGATTCTTGATTCCGGAGCATCTTTTCATATGACTTCCGATTCCTCCACTCTATCTTCCTTGTGACCTCTCGATTCTCCTGTCCATGTCCTTACTGCTGATGGTACTTCTCTTCCTGTCTCTAGTCGTGGCACTCTTCGCACTTCTTTATTTCATGTTCCTTCTGTTGCTCATGTGCCTCGCCTTACCATGCAGCTTCTTTCTGCTGGCCAAATTACTGATCTTGGTTGTCGGGTTATTCTCGACTCTGATTCTTGTTGTGTTCAGGATTGTCAGACGGGTGTTCTGGTTGGTTCTGGCCCTCGCCGCCTTGATTCTCAGCGTCTCTGGGAGCTTGACTGGTTTCATCTTCCCTCCGTTGCCACTGGTTTTTCCGCCTCTGTCACTTCGTCCACCGGCTCCTTCCAGCAGTGGCATCACCGACTTGGTCATCTATGTGGATCTTGTTTATCATCTTTAGTTCGTCGTGGTCTTCTGGGGTCTGTCTCAGGGGACGCGTCTTTAGATTGTCAGGGTTGTAAACTGGGTAAACAAATTCAGTTACCTTATCCTCATAGTGAGTCTGTGTCTCAGCGTCCTTTTGATCTTGTTCACTCGGATGTGTGGGGTCCGGCCCCCTTCGTTTCGAAAGGGGGTCATCGATACTATATTATCTTTATAGATGATTTTTCTCGCCACACTTGAATATACTTTATGTCTGCTCGTAGTGAGGTTCTCTCCATCTATAGACAGTTTGCCACCATGGTTCGTACCCAGTTCTCCACTCCCATTCGTGTCTTTCGTGCAGATTCTGCTGGCGAGTATCTTTCTCGTCATCTTCGTGGTTTTCTTGCTGAGCAGGGCACTCTTGCTCAGTTCTCTTGTCCTGGTGCTCATGCTCAGAATGGTGTTGCTGAGCGTAAGCATCGTCACCTTCTTGAGACTGCTCGTGCGCTCATGATCGCCGCTTCTATTCCACCTCATTTTTGGGCTGAGGCTGTCTCTACTGCCACATATCTTGTTAATATTCAGCCCTCTTCTGCCCTTCAGGGTGGGATTTCTGTTGAGCGCCTTTCTGGTTCTCTTCCTGACTACTCTACTCTTCGTCTGTTTGGCTGCGTTTGCTATGTTCTTTTAGCTCCCCGTGAACGCACCAAACTGACTGCTCAGTCTGTTGAGTGTATCTTTCTAGGCTATAGTCCGAAGCATAAGGGCTATCGCTGTTGGGATCCCACTGCTCGTCGTATGCGGGTTTCTCGGGATGTGACCTTCGATGAGTCCCTTCCTTTCTTTCCGCGTCCAGCTTCTCCTTCGCCTTCCCCTGTTGAGCCTCTATCTTTTCTGACCTTTCCTGATACACCGATCACTGTTGTGCCCTCTTCCACTCGCCTATCGAGTCTCCGCCTCCCCCTGAGTCTCCACCTACTCCTGTTGTCGACTCTTTTCCACTATCATCTTCTACAGCTCCACCTACACCTTCTCCTCTTTCGTCCTATCCTTTCGTCTACACACGTCGACCTCGTGGTGAGCCTCCTTCTGATGTGCCTTCTCCTTCTTCTGGGCCATCTCCGTCTGATGAGTCACCTTCTCTAGGTGCCTCATCTTCTCCGGATTCACCACCCCCTCCTAGGTATGGCCTCCGCGCTCGTCTGCTTCCGCCTCCAGACCGCTTTGGATTTATTGGTGCTACTCTTGCTGAGCCTACTTCTTACCGCGATGCTGTTGTTCATCCCGAATGGCAGCATGCGATGGCCGAGGAGCTTGCTGCTGTTGAGTGCACCGGCACGTGGGATCTTGTCTCTCTTCCTCCACGTGTTTGTCCCATCACCTGTAAGTGGATCTATAAAGTTAAGACCTGCTCCGATGGTTCTCTTGAGCGCTACAAGGCTCGTCTTGTGGCGCGTGGCTTTCAGCAGGAGCATGGCCGTGACTATGACGAGACATTTGCTCCTGTCGCGCACATGACCACTGTTCGCACTCTTCTTGCCGTGGCCTCTGCTCGCCACTGGTCTATCTCTCAGCTTGATGTCAAGAATGCCTTTCTTAATGGTGAGTTGCGTGAGGAGGTCTACATGCACCCCCCGCCTGGGTATTCTGTTCCTGAGGGCATGGTTTGTCGCCTTCGTCGCTCTCTTTATGGCCTTAAGCAAGCCCCTCGTGCTTGGTTCGAGCGCTTTGCCTCTGTGGTCACTGCTGTTGGTTTCTCAGCTAGTGTTCATGATCCTGCGCTGTTTGTCCACACTTCGTCTCGTGGTCGGACTCTTCTTCTTTTGTATGTGGATGATATGATCATCACCGGAGATGATTCTGAGTACATTGCCTTTGTCAAGGGTCGTCTTAGTGATCAGTTTCTTATGTCTGATCTTGGTCCTCTTCGCTACTTCCTTGAGATTGAGGTTACATCTACTTCTGATGGTTTCTATATATCCCAAGAGAAATATATCCACGATCTTCTTGATCGGGCTTCCCTTACTGATCAGCGCACCATTGAGACTCCGATGGAGCTCAATGTTCATCTCGTGCCTCTGATGGTGAGCCTCTTTCTGATCCGACTCGCTATCGTCACCTTGTCGGGAGTCTTGTCTATCTTGCTGTCACTCGTCCAGATATATCCTATCCAGTTCACATTCTGAGTCAGTTCGTCTCTTCTCCTACTCAGGTTCACTACAGTCACCTTCTTCGGGTTCTACGATATCTTCGTGGAACTATCTCTCGCCGTCTTTTCTTTCCACACTCCAGTTCGTTACAGCTTCAGGCATATTCGGATGCTACTTGGGCTAGCGATCCCTCTGATCATCGCTCTCTTTCTGCTTACTGTGTTTTCCTTGGTGGTTCTCTCATTGCTTGGAAGACGAAGAAACAGACTGCAATTTCCCGTTCGAGTGCAGAGGCTGAGTTGCGAGCTATGGCATTTTTGACAGCGGAGGTTACGTGGTTACGGTGGCTACTTGAGGATTTTGGTGTTTCTCTCACTACACCGACTCCTCTGTTGTCTGACAGTACTGGTGCCATCAGTATTGCTAGAGACCCAGTGAAGCATGAGCTCACCAAGCATATTGGTGTTGATGTTTCTTATATGCGGTCACAGGTACAGGATCAGGTTGTTGCTCTTCAGTATGTGCCTTCTGAGTTTCAGTTGGCTGATTTCTTCACGAAGGCACAGACTCGTGTTCAGCACAGCTTCTACCTCTCCAAACTCAGTGTAGTTGATCCACCCTGAGTTTGCGAGGGGGTGTTAGAGATATAGTAGGATTGGTTACCTGTTGTATTCGTATTGGCATTGGACTCTATACTTACCTTGTATTCCAAGCCATCTTGTACTATATATATGCCTATTGGGCTGTGCAATAGATCCAAGTTGCCTAATCTTGACAGACACGTTGTTTAGTTGTTTGTCATTCTGTTTATTTATGTTCCTTTGCGCACTGCGCTGTTTTTGTTTATAGGCATAGGCATGTACATTTTGCATACTTTACAATCAAAATTGTTGCTTTTAGTGACACATTCAATGAGAATACACCACCCACAAATGAACCAGCATATATTTCATCACTTGGTTCTGCTATCTATGAAGCAATGTCAAGAGGTAACAAGGATGCAGTGTGGTTAATGCAGGTGTGCTTGCACTCTTCTTTGACACTCGAAGTGTGATGATATATTTAATCTTTGTTATAACAGCAACAAGTCCTTAATATGGTAGTAATTTGTGTTACGGATGCCCTTTGGGTCCAGTCCTGCAGCCGCAGGCCCAAGCCCACGCCGCCAACATCTGCGCCACAAGATTAGGAACACAATCAGCTAATCAATTAGTTTGTTGTTACTCTATAGATGCTTATCTTAGCATATCTTTGAGTTACTGCTTTTCCTTATCTCTTAGCTAAGTTTGTTAGGGAGGCTCTATAAATTAAGGAGACCTCATGCATTTGTCATCAAGAAGAAATACAGAAACATGCCCCACAACTTTTGGTAGCTCAGAGCTTTGAGTGCGCCACGACCGGTGAAGAGCCCCACTGCCCCATCGTGTGCCAAGGATGAGCCCCCTTGCTATGCCTTGCGCTCTAATCCTGAGTACCGATTATTCCTTCATCCTCCATTGCCAAATTCACGAATCCATAACATTGGGAGGGTTAGGAGAGTCATTTGGCGAAATAAATAAATGAAGATGAAAAGCGTAAACAGATCTGCTGTGCAGTTAAACAATGTCCACAGCATAGAGTGGAGGTATGTAGAAAAATAAGAAAGAAAGGGTTCTGTGGAAATGCTGTCCCCTGACCAGTGAAGAGTCATTTACTCTTAAGCTACAGTTTCCAGCAGACACCATTTTCATGAACACGCTTCTAAACTTCCTTTACTCTCTATTCAGGGTTGGTTATTCTACTCGGATGCAGCTTTCTGGAAGGGGCCTCAAATGAAAGTAAGCTCTTTATCTTGATTTTTTTTTGGGTATTTTGAGCACTCACAGAAATGAGGTTACATGTAAAATAAAGGTTAATGTATACCTTAGTTATAAAGTAAAGCTTATGCATGCATTTTAAGTTCCAATAAAAGAAAGTATTATAGGTGTTCATATAAACATGGACGCCTGTTTGCACATGGGTAAAAGCACCTATCTGTTAACTTTTGGTAAGTAAAGCTGCTGCCTATGCTTAGATGCAGATAAACCTTGTTCCTTTTACCTTTCAGGCACTACTTCACTCTGTTCCAATCGGTAAGATGATAGTCCTTGATTTATTTGCTGATGTCAAGCCCATATGGCAAATGTCCTCAATTCTACGGAGTACCATATATCTGGTATGTCTTCATTTATTTTTATTCTCTTTTTCCTTAAGTTCCATAACTTCTTATGTTTTTTAGATATCTATTAGTACTAAAAATATGCACGTAAGTTTTCATTGTGCAACCAAATTGACTGATATGTCGATTGCTTAAACTAGGTGTATGTTACACAACTTTGGTGGCAATATTGAAATGTATGGCATACTTGATTCAATTTCATCTGGTCCTATCGATGCACGCACAAGCTGCAATTCAACAATGGTACATTTTACTTTCATTTTCTTATGGAATCTTCATAATTTTAGAGTTTAATGTGAGTTAAAATTCTCTATTGTCTTCTGCATCAAAGTTGATGCGATCTATCCCTTAATTTACTTTGTTGCTGGGATTCAGAGTTATTATCACTCGTGTGACAATGCAGATTTATATTAATTTTGATTGGTTACTCTTGGTATATAATGGATGGTTCGGTATTTGACATGTCCCAGTGGCTGGGATAGTTCTGTTCTCTCTTTTTGTAAATTATCCATGCATGGTACTAACCTGTATTAATATATTTTACCAACAGCAGGGCTCTCTTTTGCTGCTTCCGTAAAAAAACACATTTTAATGCTTCTTCTAAAATTAATACTTACATTTAACCCTTCATCTTATTTAGGTTGGTGTTGGCATGTGCATGGAGGGAATAGAGCATAATCCAGTTGTTTATGAGCTGATGTCTGAAATGGCTTTCCGTGGCCAGAAAGTTGAAGTTCAGGTAAATATTACAAATATGCCTGGCATATCATGAATTATAGTTTACTCCTCTTATGTCATTATTCTAGACAAAGTTTTCAACTTCATTTAGGGTTAATGAGAGTTAATGTGTTATTACATAAGGTTTTTAACTTGAAAGATTAAATGGTAATTAATCTGGTGAAAAGGTAGCTTCCGCTAAAATTCTCTTCATTTCCTCTTGTAGTTTCAGTAAAACCATGGGATTAACTGATATTTCTGACCTATAGGGTCAATATTGACGGCCACGGCATCAAAAAAGGGTTTACAACGAACATCAACTAATTTTAATTGGTTGTTGTTCCTTGGTAGAAATCTTTTACACATTCATGTTAGCATGAGGTGAATGAGGTACAAGTTGTTGTACAGTTCAGTGCGACAGTGTCTATATCTTTGTGACCAGCTTGCCATGGCTTTGTTCAGTATTGTTGCTTTGATTCTGCTTGTATTTCACATTTATTAAAGTTGTTGACCACCACTTTTACTTTGATAGGTTGATTACCATCTAATCTGTGTTCTTTATCTTTCAGGATTGGTTAAAAACATACTCCTATAGGCGATATGGTCAACTAAATGTTGAAATAGAGAAAGCTTGGGAAACCCTGTATCATACGATATACAATTGCACAGATGGAATTGCGGTTCGATTTCATACAGATGCTCCTCTGTTATAATTGTGCAGTGCTTGTTGACATTTATATATCCTTTTCATATGTTGATCACAGGATCATAATAAGGACTACATAGTTGAATTTCCAGATATAAGTCCAAGTTCATTCATCACTCAGCTTTCCAAACGAAGGGGTATCTCAGTTGTGAAGAAACATCAGAGGTACTTTTTAAGTGAGGTCTCTGCAAGCCTGCCACAGCCACATCTATGGTATTCTACAAAGGAGGCCGTCAAAGCCCTTGAACTATTTCTTAATGCAGGGAATGATCTTTCAAAAAGTTTCACATATAGGTATGCCTTGGGACAAGCATCTGTTCTACTATCATTCTGATGGCATGCATCCTTTTGAACTTTCGGTATCAGTTTATAACTTTTGAGCTATTATCTTCTCTATTCCTATAATAACAATGGGTTTCTTCCCTCAAGCCCCGTGCATGGTATCAAATCCTAGTTGCAACATCTGAACTGGTGGTTTCTATAAAACCAACTGTTTTGAAAATTAAATGTTGTGGTGTTTCACCTCTTCATGCTGATATGTACAATTCATAGCAACTACGTGCACAAAAGAAACATTAAAAAAGATCTGGAAACAGGCAAAAGTTAGTCGATACCTAGGAGAGTCACTGGTAAGTGGAAAAGAAGGTTTTATTGAATGGTGTTCCATCACCTATGGTTACCAGCAGTAACTTGAACCATACGACATCGCCAAAGTAATTTAGCCTCGGGATCCAAAACCCTGCCTCCCAATTCCAGGAAAACAGAGAATGTGCCAGTTTATCTTGGTGTCCTGCCTATTTGATTTGCTATATCTTTTCCACAGCGTGCTTGCGTCTGCATCTTAGTTTGTTATTGAGTCGTGTCAACGGATCAAGGCATAAGTGGAGTCAGCTGTCAGCTCACACATGCTGGGTTTTGAATAGAAAATAGTCTGAAACGTTTGACTCACTTCTAGGTGAAATGCTCATGCGCCACTGTAAGTCTGTAAGTATGTATGCGGACTACTCATGATGAAAAGAGTCAAGAAAAGTGTGGCAGACAGGCAGAGTGCAATCATTGCACAGCACAGGCAAAGTTAAGCTTCGACAAAAATAGAGCAGCACAAAACAAAGCCATGGATATAATCTTGAAAAAGCAAGCTATATGTTAGCATTTCAGTTATTATTCTCAACTGTTCAGTAAAGAAACCAAATTCTTCTTCGTTGCCATGATTTTGCTTAACTGGGTTTTAATGGTAACTATTATTGCAGGTATGACCTTGTTGACCTGACAAGGCAGTCACTTTCAAAATTAGCAAATAAAGTGTACCTTGATGCTATGAATTCTTACCAAAAGAAAGATTCAAATGGTTTAAGTTTCCACGCAAAGAAATTTCTTGAACTCATTGTGGATATTGATACACTACTAGCTTCCGATGATAGTTTTCTGCTGGGCCCTTGGTTGGAAAGTGCAAAAAGCCTTGCTATGACTGAAGATGAACGAAAGCAGGTGGGTTTCACACATTTCATCTAGCATCTGGATCCTGGATCGATCTTTTTGTTGTTGTTGTGGACTGAATTGAAGTATTTTATCAGTACGAGGGGAATGCCAGAACACAGGTGACAATGTGGTATGACAACACAAAGACTGAGCAGAGCAAATTACACGACTATGGTAATCTATAATAGTTTATTGTTGAAGTAGATACCGGATATCTATATGAATATGATAGTCCAGCCTTGCATTACTGACTGTACACTTTCCTTTTAACACCTCATTATCAGCCAATAAGTTTTGGAGCGGGCTGCTGAAGAGCTACTATCTTCCAAGGGCCTCGAAATACTTCACTCAGTTATCAAGAAGCCTGCAAGAGAATCGGAGTTTTCAGCTGGAGGAATGGAGGAAAGATTGGATCTCATATTCTATTGAGTGGCAGTCTGGGAAGGAGCTTTACGGCTTTTGTGATGCTTTGGCAATCTCCAGGTCACTCTTCAGAAAATACTTCAGCTAGTTGGGGCCAGAACTCTGAGGTGTTTGTTGACGACGGATGCACACATGAAGTAGTGGACCTGAATTGTAGTTTGTAACTCAGTACTTCCGCTCTCGATTCCACATTTAGTCACAAATAAGGTTGAATTGTGTTATGAAACCCGGCATATGCGCCTCCTCCCTAAGGTCTACGTATGGTCAATTACTAGACTCTAGCCCTCGCAGTTAGCCTCTAAATGAAAAGGTGGTCTTAGTCAATTACTAAATCCTAACCATGCTTGGCAGCCAGGCTAGGCGGGCGGGCAGGCCATTGCACGCCAAGTGGACCGAGCAGCCGAGTGTAGCACGTCGCGTAAGTTGGAGGCGGGCTGCAGTGCACAAGCAGGCTGTTAGGCTCAGCGATGCTTGCCGGCCTTGGCGAGCGGGTCATGGCGTGCAAGCAGCTGTTGGGCCCAGCCATGTTTTATAACTTTAAGATGTCTTTTTGTCATATTTTATAATATATTCTAATCGTTTTCAAGATTATTAAATAAATTACCGGACTGTCTATTTCTCTCTCTATTCTCTATTTTCTATACGCAGGAAAAACACCACAAAATCAGAAAATCAAGTATATTCGGGAACCTTTCAGAGAGGGAATACTTGGTGCGGGGCAGCAGAAGGGGACGGAGCCCCCTGTTGCCTCTCTTCGTCACCTAGGCCCACGGGTGCTCAGTTGCCATTACCTCTTCTCGAATAAATATGTTTCGTCTCTCATATACCCATTATGGAGTTTCACGAACAGAGGAGGGACATGGTGTCCCGAAGAAGACAAAAGGCTTCGAAAAGATCAAAAACAATGTCGGGATCCATAGTTTTCATCTCAACCAACATCACATGTAGATTAGGGCTCTTTGTACTTCATCTAAACCATCAGCAACATTGGATTGGTTTGTATCTTGGTATTTTCTGAAGTTATGAATCCAATCTACTATTCGTTCTTGACACTGTACATGATTTGTGAATAGTCCTATCGAGACTATGGAGTGTGTGGTAGTAACTATGTAGAGTTCTCGTGATTATTGTGATGATCATCCTCAATTTTATTTTTAAGATTAGCATTCATCTTCAGTGTAATTAATTATGTATTTGGGATTAAAACTTTGCATCTTATGATTTTAGTAGACTGATTGTTTGTGTGTCGTGAATTGGTCATGCATGACACTTAGCGATGCATGGGTAGAAATCAAGTGATCTCAACTCTCACTTTATCATTGTTTAGTGTGATTTTAGATCTGAACCAAGTGAACCAATTGACGCTTCCCTGTGGGTTCGACAACCTTTCTCATTGAAAATTGTTACAATTGATCCCCTACACTTGAAGATCATCAGCGGGTGGGAGGACCATGGCATGGAAACAGGCACCGCGGGTTGACCACACCATGCTTACTAGCCTCATAGACTTGGCGGGGAGGCCACATTGTGCTTATGGGCCATAAGGGCTTAGTGGGCTGGTGAGTAAGATAATTTGTGAAAAGGTCCCTTAGAAAAAGGAAATTGTATAGAATTATCCATATGTTGGGAAAATTGTTATGAACCCCATATATGTTATTGGATTCACAAAAGACCATTGAAAATAACAATCTCATACAAAAATTTCAGGATCACCTTTCACATTTATTTCCTGCACATTATATATTGTTTGGCTTATTGTTTGTTCGTTGAAAATAAGGAGTTCCTACATATTATATATTATTTGGCTTATCATAGAAAAAATAAGAAGGAGTTCGTTGAGCTCGCTTCTCAAGCGAAAACTACTTAACATGGAAGTGTGACATGGAGATTATCTTTGACACAAAGGACCTTAGAATGGTCATTGGTCAGGCGTTGGACCTAGCTCACCTATGCAGAGGAGCCAAGAACTGCACTTCCTCTACCACCAACTTTGAATGATTAGTATTCGGGGGAGAAAGACCTCATGGCACTTGGACCTCATTGTAGGAGCACTTTTTAAAGCTCAAGTATGTACTCCTTCCCAAGGAAGAGGAGGCATGATGGAACTCTGCCTCCAATACTTTAAGTCTATGGCGGAGTATAATTCTAATACGCAAAAGATTTGTACTATCATTAAATATTGTGGCAAGAAGCTTATAGAAGAGGAAAAGATAGAAAAAAATCATCTCCACCTTCCATGCTAGCAACGTGGTGCTACAGTGTCAGTACCACCATGACAAGTACACGAAGTACTCTAACTTAATAGATGTCATGTAAGTTCCTGAACAACAAGATGACATTATGACAAATATCCATAATTGTGGTATACCCGGTTTTAAGGACCGGATAACCCCTTGTGTTTTCTGTACTGGTCCCATAATCAGTAGTCAACACACAGAAAATAACTTGAATACTATTGTCATACATGTACAATATAGAGTCTGGTACATAAATAGACTAGCATGTTCTTTTTTTACACAAATAGCCTATTGGCTGAATTAAAGAGTCTACAATGGAAAGATACACATAGCAAGTGCCCATCAATATGCCTACCAATAGGCAACTGACTAGGGTAACACCTTGCTCCTCGTAATAAATATCGTCATCTTTGGAGTAGTGCTCCTCCTCGTCTGGCCACATCAACAAGCCAAGTGAGTACATTAAATATATTCACAAGCATCCCACAAGGAGATTATAACGGCAATATTCATGCAAGGCTTTGTTTGAGAAATGGGAGCTCTATCCTAAGTTGTATGTTGTGCGGAAAAGTAAGTTCTCATTTAATAATAAGATAGATTAGCAAGCATTTTCGCAATAATAACAATATAGGTCGAGCAAAGCAAATACTTCCAAGATGATGGTAGCACCCGCTACCGTTCCATATATCAAAATGTCGATAGTTCCATCTATCAGCTCAACACCTCGGCAAGGATTTGCTCGTGCTACAACTTGTAGCACAGTTGCAGCTCCCGATACATGCCTGTAGCTCCTATTGCACACTTTGAACACGTCATGTTTATGTCCTTAATCCCATGTCTCGCATTTTTAAAAGAAAACATAATCTAGCCAATGTGTGGCCTAACCAAGTTATGTCCATGACAATACACTTCACGAGATGTACCAGCAAGGTTACTACAACAAGACCTTTCTTCCGTCTAGCCCTAACGATGAACCCTTTGGATGAGTCATTCCCAACAATTGTTTCCCATTGCAAAACCACAACACAATGCAGACTCACCTTTGTGTCACGAAACTTCCTACGCTAAACCACGAGAAGGCTCGTAGGAACTAAACTACTCTCTTGCACTTTCCACCTATCGCCTATGGGTTCATACACTAGTACTAAGTAGAATACTAAGTTAAGCCCTTCCCACTAGGGCAAGTGGATGTACGGTATAAACTTGGGTGAGCAGCACTCCTACGGGTTCCTACACTAGTACTAAGCAGAATACTAAGTTAAGCCCTTCCCACTAGGGCAAGTGGATGTACGGTATAAACTTGGGTGAGCAGCACTTAGGTTCAGTTCTTGATTGATCCGAGCAAGACTCCACATCTCATCACCATAGTCATGACATCGCATGCTTTATCATTCTACAACCATTTCTCCCTACACCCACTTACACTTCCAAACCTGATCCAAATCATGTCCACTTTATTTTATTTAGTTTCAACATAAAACTGTTTTGAAGCACTCCTGAGACAATTAGTGTCCCCTAAAGTCTCATATCCTAAAATGTTTCCAAATGATTCACAATTCTTTATTTAACTTTGATTTTTCTACTACGGGTCTAAGCCATAGTATGTCTATATATACATATATATATATACATATATATATATATATATGTGTATATATGTATATATATCCTAACCTAGGTTCCACTAGTATTACAATATCTAGTAAGAAATAATCCTAGGGTGGCAAGGAATATTGATCGAAACTATGTCACATGCAATACTAGGTCGTAACTACTACTAACGTAAAATAGCGGTTCATAACAACATAGCATGCATGTTGGCAAACAAGATAAGTAAGTTTTGAACATATGGGATTCAACACGATCAAGGTGAGAGCTTTCCTGGCGAGTCTTGGTTATGGTCTTTATAGAGCAGCTGCTCGAGATTTGCCTCACGTGATGAAGAAACTCGGAAACTACACGTTCAAAAAACATGGAATACATAACCATGCGAGCTAACACTAAATGAAATCCAACTAATGCAACATGAGATGCTTGGTTAGGTTCTGGTCTTACAAACTTTTTAGGATTCTCAAAAGAATGATTTGAAGTGATATTGCATAAAATAAAAGATTTGCTCATATTGATGGAAACATGGTTTCCTTTATTAATATTCCAAATATTTTCAAATCCCCAAACTTTAAGTGGTTATAGATGGTAAAAAGGGTTTGACAATGTTTTATATCTTGATTAAAGTGCTCTAGAAATTCATATAGACATTACTTGCTTTACTTCGAAAACCTTGGGGTATATTCATATCACATGTCCTTTATAGTTTCATTATATAAATTAATTTGGATTTCAGGACATGGTTGAAACTAGAGGAAAAATGTTTGAAAAGATTTACAAACTAAATTGTAGTGCTCTAGAATCATATTCAAACATATTTAATATTTTAAAGAATAGTAAATTTCCTACAAAATCTAAGTTCTTCTCTGTTTTAATATAAATAGATTTGAATGGAAAGGTTCAAATAATTTTGTGAGTTCAGAACCGACTAGATTTTTGAGAGAACCGATCTGGAAAAGTGTGAATCAGATGGACCAAAGAGAAACCGGCCTTGTTTAAAAGAAAACCTAGATTTCTAGAAGGTTTTACGCCTTCAGTTTTTAATGGAAATACGGTTTCAACGCGGTGGAAAAAAAACAACGGGGCACCGTCACTTGATCCGATAGATGGGCCTCGGGGCTGCCGAACCATTATAGTTTTTAAACGTAACAGTCGGGCTCACCTGTCAACAACCCGTGGGCGTTACTCCGTGTACACGCTGTCGAGGAGCTCTGCCCAACGGCGGCGAGGCCAGTGGGAACTCCGACGATCCCCGCACCGGTGTTCCAAGGCGTTCCACCAAGCGCGACTGATACCTGGGAGCTCAGCGCAGTTAGGGGAACTCGATGGGAAGGATGATGGCCACTGGAGGTCGTCAAAGCTCCATCGACAACAAGGTCTGAAAGGTAGCAACTCCGATGAGCTCTAAATCTCTGGATTCCGGTTGCCGCGAGCTAGGAAAAGAAAGGGGGGTGATCAGAGAGGTCCAGGGAGTAACTTAGAAGAAAACGGAGGGGAGGAAGCCACTGGAATGCCGAGGGAAATGAGTAGATCATATTGGTCTACCCGACTGGTGTGGGCAATGGAGAGCTCCTCTGGTGCTAGGGTTTGCTTGAGGATATTTAGGGGAGTTAGATGGATGGAGGCAAGGCCGGATATGAGCTCAAGTTGGCTCTATAAAGGAAGGAGAGGTAGAGGGGAACAAAGCGGGACTCGGGTCAGCTGCCCACCAACAAGGCAATATGTCCACCCAGCCAGCGTGTGGTGAGGGGCACTATGGGGAGCTAGACCATGCCCCTAACGCGAGGGACGCAACGGCAGATGCGCAAGCGTGCGGTGCTAGGTGAAGTTGTGCGCATCCAAGGCATGGCCAGAGCATGCACATACCGGCACTGTGCGTGTCTCGGCACAAACTAGCATGCCGAGGTGTGAGCATCTATGTCACAAGTTAGGTGTCGACGTGGAGGGAAGAGAAGTGACTTTGGCACCAAAATGGCAGAAAGGAAAAGTGAATGGGATGCAAAAGGGAGCTAGGGTTAGGTTGGCAGGGAGCAAAAGGGATTTTTTTTCCTGAATGGAGCTAGGGCAAGGATATACTCTTGGAGTGTTAAGGATGGTATGAGATTTATCCTAGAAGATTCCAAGGTTTTTAAAAGAGGGAAACATGGGGTAGATGTTGTAAGCAGAATCTCCTTTTTGAAAATGCTCACAAGTTTTAATTGGAGGTGATGATAATTTTTGAATATTTAGGTTCCTAGAGACATGTAGTATGTTGTCAAATTTTCTAGGAATTTTCTAAAATTTATTATGTGGGTTGTACTTCAAAAGTCAAAACAACCCCAAATTTGAATTTAAATTTGTTTGAAAATTTTGTACTGCACCTCACCATATTATTTTATATTTGTATTGCGAATAGTTTTAGAGATTTTCTAGAATTTTCTCAGAAATTTTGGAGATAGGAATTCACATGAAATCATGAGATTAGGATTTTAGCCCTAAGGAAGAGATATTGAAATAAATGAGAATAAGTAGGGAACAAGGTTTTGGAGTGGAGGTTAACATGTATGATATGTGGAATTTGAGGGAAGTAAGATCCACTAGTGTTAGAGATGTATGATCATAAATATGATTTTAGGGTTTTGCCTTCTTGGTCGAGAGGGAAAAGAATTAGGGTTTGCATGCAAGAATAAATGGAAGCATTGCATATTTGTACTTTTTGTAATGAGGTAAGGTGTTCATGAGAAAGGTGTGAGGGTTTGAGCACATGCATATATGTGTGACTTCATGTCTTAGCTATATGATGTGCAATGATCTAAAGAACGACATAAAATCCAATATGCTACAAAAAGATAATAGGCCTAAACATGGTATCGACATGTTTAAGACATGCTTTGTAGGACAAAAAAATCAGGGTGTTACAATAACTCTCACTCCACTGGAACCACGACTAGGCACGAAGCTCATGTCGTTGGATGCAATGTGAAAAGGCCCACCATCAAGAAGAAATGCCAAAGGACGAGAAGGAAAGAACATAAATACTTATAAGGGATAGTCTTACCCTCAACGGAAGAAGAGGGGATGGAAGACTAAGGGGGTGTTTGGTTAGGCTTCTGGGCAACTTTTCGTTGGGAAAAGCTGAAGCCTAACCAAACACACGGCTTTTGGGGTAGCTTTTGCAAACAACTGCTATAACTTCATGTGTAAAAAGAGCAACTAGGAAAAGCCCCCCAGAGGCAGCTTCCCGCAATGTGCACTTATCGTCTAGCGCCTTTGCCCTGCGATTTGAAATTTTTTACAAAGAAAATGCCCTTTCCCATCCCGAAGTTCCTCTTCTCCAGACAGTTGTCCCCGAGCTCACGCAGGCTGCTGCCCACCACCGCCGCTCGGCCAGCACCAAAGGCGAGCTCCTCCTTTGCCGGTCATCTGCCTGTCCTTAGCTTCCCCCTCCCTCTCCGCGTCCGGTCATGAAGCTCCTCCTCCGGCGCCTCCACGAGCAACAGATCCGCCGCCAGCAGAGGCGAGGTCCAGATCCGTCACCAGCAGAGGCGAGGTCCTCCTCCACTGGTCCTCCGCTGGTCCTCCGCCGTCCGCGTCCCCCTCCCCCTCCTCGTCTGGTCATCGCCGTCCTTAGCTTCCCCCTCCCCCTCCGCGTCCAGTCGTGAAGCTCCTCCTCCGGCGCCTCTAGGAGCAGCATATCCACTGCCAGCAGAGGCGAGGTCCAAATCCGCCGCCAGCAGAGGTGAGGTCCTCCTCCACTGGTCCTCTGCTGGTCCTCCGTCGTCCGCGTCCCCCTCCCCCTCCTCATCCGGTCATCGCCGTCCTTCGGCCCCCGGGCTCCTTGTCCCCCAAGACCCGTTGGCCACGCTGCGACGTGCTGCTCCCGCCGGCGCGCCCCTCCACCACCGTGGGCTGGCCGGCCGCCCACCTGGGAGGTGCGTTCCTCCGCCGCCCACGACCGACCCCTCCAGCACCAACAGGCGGCTCCATGGCCGCACGCCTCCTTCGTCGCGCTTCGCCGAAGGCTCCAGCACTAGCACGTGCATCCACCGCCGCGCGTCTCCTCCGGCTCCAGCAAAGCCGTGCGCCTCCTCCGCCGCCCTCGTCCTTCCGCACGGCCACGGCTTGCACCGACAGGTCCCGGCTCCTCCTCCAGCACCGACACCCAGCACCAACGGGTCTCGGCTCCTCCTCCAGCACAACCACACCCAGCTCCTCCTCATCCCGGCCGCCTCGTCCTCCCGCACGGCCACACGCCATGGTAACTCATTCCCCTCTCAATTTATTCACTACAATTTTGATAAATTGCTGTTGGATACCTCAATGCGTTATGTGTGCTTTTGAAAAGTAGAAATATATGCATAGAACTGAGGCAACCAATAGCATATATGCTTTTGAAAAGGAGAAATATATGCATAGAACCTTGGTTTTGAGCTTGATTTACGCCAATGAGGAAAACAATTGTGCACATCGACAGTAGTATGTGACTAGAGCTGTTATAGTACTCCGATTTTGATCACCATTTCATTCATTTTGAAGTTGCTATATACTTTTGTCTATTTTGCACTGTTTGAAGTATTATTTGTATCTAGTCAATTGATTGTCTTGTTGTCTCTATGTCCATTGAATTGTTGTTGCATGCATCCTTTGTTTGTAGATTAGCCTCAAAATTGTCCGTAGACAATTGATGAACCATGTTTTTAGTTCTTTCATGCCCTCTATTGGTAAAGTACATACTTTGATTATTTAGTTTACCATTCAAATTTCGAATAATAACGTTTTCATGTGTGCTCTATGATCCGTGGAGTTAATAAATAAGCGTAGGGAGTCAAGCACATTCTAGAATTCTTTACTAGTTGTAGTATCTGTATCGGAGCTCAATAGGAATTGAGATGAATCTTTAAACCGTGGGTCTTTAACATTCTAGAATTCTTTACTAATTGATATGATTCTTCAATGGACAAGATTCTTTACTAGCTCGTATGATTCTTTTTGTAAACTGTGGGTCTTTAACATTCAAGATTTCTTTACTACTTGGTATGATTCTTCAATCGACATGATTCTTTAGTACTTGCTTATATGTTAAATTTGTGATTGCGTTAGATGGCAACCCCAAAGGCAAATTGGGATGCTTTTGCAACTAGGGCATTTGTTGAGATTTGCAAGGACGAAACCATAGCTGGGAATAGGCCTAGCGGTTGGTTGAGTACCATTGGGTATAACAATCTAGAGGCCAAATTCTTTGAGTGGACGGGAAAAAATTTATGAGGAAGCAATTCAAGAATAGGTGGGATTTCATGAAGAAAGAGTATGTGCTATGGGTTGAGTTGAACAATAAAGCAACCGGTCTTGGTAGATGCCCAATAAGGAAGACTGTCGATGCATCAGATGAGTGGTGGAACATGCAGATTGGGGTAAGTTCTTGTTACAAGTTCTATTTAGTACATGCTAATATTGGTAAATTCACTAACATCATTTATTTCTTGGTTTGAAGGTGAACAAGGAGTTTGTGAAGTTCAAAGATGGGCCACTGGCGAACTTGGAGTGCTTGGAGGTCATGTTTAATAAGGCATTTGTGACCGGTGATACTGCCTCCATCCCTGGAATGGTGCTTGGTGGGGAGTCTAGTCCAGTTCTTCTCGAGGACTCAGGGTCTAGTACAGATCCAGCTAGGGAGGAGTTGACTGGGTCAGGGTCAAAGAGAAAGAAGACATCAAAGAATAAGGGGAAAAAGACCAACAAATATTTTCAAGAGTACAAGAAGGCAGCACGTGCTATATCCTCTCAGTGCACACCCTCCATCCAATCTGCAGGTTCCTCCGTCCCAACTATCAAGGAGGTCATACAGTTGATGATTGAATGTGGTGCAGTCCAAGGGACTCCTCTCTTTTTCATGGCTTGCAACCTTGCTCTAAAGCCGGAGATTAGGGAGTTGTTTGTGGCAATACCAAGCAACGAAGGACGGTTTGATTACCTTGAGAGGTCACATGCCAATGGCCTGTAGTATTTGTATGTTCTCCTATTTGTAGCAACTATTTGTAGTAACTGCCAATTGACATGTACTTTATCTGTACCGATCGTATGTTCAACTATTTTATTTGTAGTCATTGTATGTTGTACTATTTGTAGTAACTAGCAATTTCCATGTACTGTATTATATTTGGATTATTCTGTGATATTTATGTGAGTTTTTGTATGTATGTTCAAGCAAATGAGTGATGAGGAAGGTTATGATATTGAGGATGATGATGACAATATTGAGGAAGAACTTCAACATCTAACTGGGAATAGTGTAGAATGGACAGCTTTTAATCGATTGCAAAATTTGGAGCAATTGAGGCAACTAGCAACGTTGGGTGAACAATATGAAGAAAGGTACTTGAACAAACAACCTTATCGGTCTCCTATACAAGCTGGCTATTCTTGGACAGTTGAGAAGCTCAATCATAAAAGATCTTGCTATAGGATGTTTAGAATGTCTAGAAGAGTTTTTGATCTTTTGCATCAAACTCTAGTGCAGAATTATAACTTAACGTCAACAAGGGATATGACATCGATAGAGAGTTTGGCAATGTTTCTGTGGATGGTTGGAGGACCTAATTCCTTTGGGGATGCTGAAGTTATTTTCTGCAGATCAACTTGGACGGTGCATACAAAATTTTATGGAGTGTTGAATTGTCTCTATAATATGTCCCATGATATTGTTAGACCAAAAGATCCAACATTCAGCCTAGTACATTCAAAGCTACTAGAACCTCATTTCCATCCACATTTCAACAGTTGCATTGGGGCAATAGATGGCACACATGTGAAAACCATTGTCCCGGCAGAGAAGTCAATTGAGTACAGAAATCGCCACGGTTACACTTCGCAAAATGTAGTGGCTTTTTGTGACTTCAACATGCGCTTCACATTCGTTATTGCCGGTTGGCTAGGATCGGTACATGACACACGAGTTCTAAATAATGCACAAGAGAAGTTTGTTGATGTGTATCCAAAACCTCCTCCAGGTAAGTAACTTACTTTTTGTGCATGTACATTCTATTTGCATATACATTCATATATTGGCGTATTTGTTATGTGTAGGCAAGTACTACCTTGTTGATTCAGGATATCCTAACAGGACCGGTTATTTAGCTCCTTATAAGGGAACAAAATATCATTTACCGGAATTTCGCATAGCGCGCGCGCCAACGGGGAAGCGTGAGGTGTTCAATCATGCTCACTCATCACTATGGAATGTGATTGAGCACTCGTTTAGAGTCCTAAAGATGAAATGGAGGATCCTCTTACATGTTCCAAGTTACCCAGAGGAGACACAAACCTGTATTGTTCATGCTTGCATGGCTCTTCACAATTTTATACGGGAAAGCACACTAGCTGATAAGGAGTTTGATAAATGTGATGCTGATGAGGATTACATTCTTGATGTGGGATAGGCAACCTCCGCAGGAAATGAAGATATAAATGGTGTCGACGATCGGTGAATCAGCGATCTTACGGTATTCGTGGAACGGTGATACTGGGGGGTAGGGACCTCTAGGGCCCAAGGCCAGGAGATCTGACAACAGGGGACAGCCCTTTTTTATACAGGTTCGGGCCTTCCTCAGGATAATAACCCTACGTCATTTTCGTATATATTGATGGAGAAAACGTCTTTACAAGGGGGTGGATGTTAGTGGCTATCCTAGACCTAATCACAGACTAATCTAACTAATCTCGCGGGACTCGACTCCTTCGAGGCAGCGGGTCTTCTAGGGCTTCACCTCCTGGGATTTGGCTCAACTCGTTGTGCGACTCGAAAGACATGTCCTCCCCTATGGGATCGCTGATCCTTATATAGGGGGCCCCAAAGTCGTATTGGACATGGACTTACGCCCGAGTAGGACTCCAACTTCCTTGAACGTCGGGATTGACTTCCTAGTTTAAGGGATATCTTCTGAGGGGTTACCTTGCGGTCTGGGGATCCTTACTAAATAAGCAGTACCTTTCTGGAAACCCGGGGAATTGTATGCGGATACCTTCTAATATACAGGATATCATACTATACATCATCAAGCCCCCCATCAGTACTGAAGTGAGGTCATGACTGTTCTGTAAAAAATCTGCCCTTCTCGGGGAGCAACTCCGAGTAGGCGACTTCGAGTACTTTTGCTGACAACGTTCCCGAGTAGGTAATATCTCTACCGGGTAGTCGTGATATCCTTGGTCAGGATAAACCTCCGAGTAGTCTAAGGCATTTTTCTGGGCTGGCTTGCCCGTGAAGCACCTTTGGTTTAATTTGATCCATCAACCACAGACACACGTTCGCTTGGTAGATTCTAGGAAACTGAACCGTCATGGCGAAACTTTCGCGTGGTGATGAATAATCTTTCATTTTCCTGCACTACTGTCCGGCTGATGTTTAGCGAAACCGCGGCGCGCTTGTCAATTGCGACGAACAGGAACTTGTAGCCCCCGGGCGAGACCGGGAAGGGCCCCAAGATATCCAGGCCCTATGTCGTGAAGGGCCACGACAAGGGAATCGTCTGCAATGCTTGGACGGGCTGGTGAATGCATCTACCGTGAAATTGGTACTGACGGCATCGCTTCACCAAGTCGTTCGCGTCACGGGGAGCTGTCGGCCAATAGAATCCTTGTCTAAAGGCCTTTCCGACCAGGGTTCGGAAAGATGCATGTGCCCCGCACACCCCTCCATGGATTTCCTCGAGTAACTCTGTACCCTGCTTCTGAGGTATACACCGCATGAGCACTCCGTAAGCTTCCTTTCGGTAGAGGACTCTGTCGACCAGGGAGTACATCCTGGTGCGTCGGGCAAGTTGCTCGGATAGTGTATCATCCTCAGGCATAGTCCGATCGAGAAGGTACCTATGGATGGGCTCTATCCACGAATCCTTAGGATCGGGGGGAGCAACGAGTCGACCTGCCACCCCCCTTGGAGTGTCAATACCTGGCGACGTCCTTGAATGGTGCTCTGTTCTGAGGGTGGCCATTCCTTCGTCCACAGGTTCGTTAGAAACTATGGACGGCGTCGAAATTCTTTTTGCAAAGGTCCCGGGTGGACATAGAGATCGTGAGGACGCCAGGCGGGCAAGACCATCAGCTTGGCAGTTATCCTTCCTTATGATGTATCATACTTCGAGCCCGATGAATTTCTTCTCCAGTTTCCTTACCTCTGCTAGGTAACTGCCATGTTCTGGTCTAAGGTCTAACATTCCTTGGACACTTGTCTCGCTACCAGCTGTGAGTCCCTACTCACGAGTAGGCGACGGATACCAAGTGCGGAAGTGACTCGGAGACCAGCAAGCAAACCCTCATAATAATGTGGCCGGGAAATCAATCTGCAGTGCATACTGCAGGCATTCTTCGGCTGGGGAAGTTAGTTCCAGCATGGGGCTAGTCGGCTGTGGAGTTCATTGAGCCCCTAGCTCAGGACGCCTGTTGTCCGACTTGAGTGAAGGTCTAGCCCCCAGTCGTGGCGCTTCTAGATATAATCAACAACTGAAAACGTTAGTCGTAATTTGCTTTTACTAAAACTAACCTTTTGCTTTTTTGCTCGCTTTGTCCGGGACCTAGAGGAGCGATTGGTCCAGTCAGAGGAGGAGCGGAGAATCGACCTCGAGGCAAAGAGGTCTCGTATGGCTGAATGCAGATAGCCTCCTCCTCTCGAGTTGTCATTGGTTGCTCCAGAGACTCTCATGCTCTTGTCGTGACCCGCTGAAAAAGCTTGTCGAGTGCGCGTGCTGGGCGACGGCACCCGGAGCGTCTTATCATCGGCTTGTTCGTAGCTTGACGACTTGAGGCTGGAGCTGGGGCAACCTGAGATAGACTGGATCGGGCGACTTCTCCTGTGGAGCCGTTGTCCTGCTGAGGAGAAAGCCCTTTTTGCCCTGGTTCCGAACTAGCCGTAGAACCTGCTCTCCAACTTGGAGGGGGTATTTTTCGAAGTCGTCGCTCGTAGTTGCGGTGGAGGTCTTGCTGAACGATCTCGTCGGGCTCCGATGTTGTGAGCTCCCATGCTGATCCGGGTCCTCGAGATCTTTCTCGACCGTCATGGATTGCGAGAACCACTCGAGGGTCTGGATTAGATGAGGTGTAGTTCCACTCCATCGGGAGGGATACTGTGATTGAGATCTTGATCGTTTGGTCGATCAAACGTTGCAGGGGACAGTCCGGACATCGAGCTGGTCGCTCCTGCCTGGAAATTGTTGGTTAGCACCAACGTTCCTCCGAAGGCTCTGGCGCACTCGGTCCTGAAGTGATCAGCTTCGCAATCCGAGTACTCGCCAGGAGCGTATTCTCCAAGATCTACGCGGTCAGATGTCAGGTATAGATCTATCTAGCCGAAGTTGTTGTAGAAGCCTATATCTGAGTACCCGGTATGTCGCGTGAGAGCGATCGGATCCCCCGCCGAACCTGCTTCTTCCTCCTCGGGTCGAACCGAGGAGGGCCATGCAGTCGGCGTCATGGGCTGATCGCGACTAGTTGCACATCTTGCCGACTCCAATACTTCCTTGACGGCTTGAGCCAGAGAGGTCCCCACGGTCGGCGCCATCTGTCGACGATCGGTGAATCGGCGATCTTACGGTATTCGTGGAACGGTGATACTGGGGGGTAGGGACCTCTAGGGCCCAAGGCCAGGAGATCTGACAACAGGGGACAACCCTTTTTTATACAGGTTCGGGCCTCCCTCAGGATAATAACCCTACGTCCTGTTCGTGTATATTGATAGAGAAAACGTCTTTACAAGAGGGGTGGATGTTAGTGGCTACCCTAGGCCTAATCACAAACTAATCTAACTAATCCCGCGGGACTCGACTCCTTCGAGGTAGCGGGTCTTCTAGGGCTTCACCTCCTGGAATTTGGCTCAACTCGCTGTGCAACTCGAAAGACCTGTCCTCCCCTATGGGATTGCTGATCCTTATATAAGGGGGCCCCGAGAGTCGTACTGGACATGGACTTACGCCCGAGTAGGACTCCGGCTTCCTTGAACATCGGGATTGACTTCCTAGTTTAAGAGATATCTTCCCTCTTTTCGAGGGGTTACCTTGCGGTCTGGGATCCTTACTAAATATGCAGTACCTTTCTGGAAACCCAGGGAATTGTATGCGGATACCTTCTAATATACAGGATATCGTACTATACATCATCAAATAGTGTTGCGATGGATGGCAATAACATGAACATTACTCGGGAACGAATTGCTGATTCCCTGTATGCTGCAAGAAGGCGTTAGCTTCTGTTTTTTATTTTCAGTATGGTTTGTATAACTTGTTCTCTCTATTTACGTACATCTAAACATGTAATTTGAATTTTAATTAAGTCAAAAATGATTGTTTCGTATTAATTCAGGTTGAAAACACATCGAATATGTTAAGTACGTACTAATAAACTCATTGCAGGGTAATTATAAGCATCAACATTCATCAATATCCGATGTTATTGAGAGAGATAGAGAGATATAAGAGAGAGAGAAGAGAGAGAAGAGAGAGAGGAGAGAGGGAGAAGAGAGAGCGAGAGAGAGGAGAGAGAGAAGAGAGAAGAGAGAGAAGAGAGAGAGCGGGATGCGGCAGCTCAAAGAGAGAGAAGAGAGAGAGCGGGATGCGGTAGCTCAGAGAAAGAGAGAAGAGAGAGAGAAGAGAGAGGGGGGATGTGGCAGCTCAGAGAGAGAGAAACGAAGAGAAAATAAATAATGTAATTTGAATTTTATTTATGTTAAAAATAGTCGTTTCCGTATTAATTCAGGGTGAAAACATATCGAATATGTTCTGTCAGTACAAATACACTCATTTCAGGGTAATTAAGCATCAAACAGGGTAAAAATACACTCAAATCAGCTCATATACATACTCTCAGCACTCTAGGGGTATTTCAGACATTTCCTCATACAACAGCCAACAGCCACAGCCTAACCAAACACGCACAACCACAAACTCACATGCCAACAGCCACAGCCGCATTTCCAAACAGCCAGCCAATAGCCGCTTTTCCAATAGCCACAGCAAAACCAAATAGGCCCTAAGAAGGGTGAGAAGCCATATGGCTATAAAATCTAACTTGTTTTCGTTGTGGCATATGGGACATTAGTCCAAGACTTGCCACACCCCCAAGCACATTGTTAAAGTTTTCTGTCAGAAGAACGGAGAGCAAAAGAAGACAGAGACCCACATTGCCATGACTAAGGAGATGGACACTGAGCAGGAGGCACTTGCCCTTGAGGTAGCTCATGAAGAAAAAAGTGGAACGCCCATAACACCCACGACATTGATCACATGGATATTGAGATGGATGTTATCACCATTGGGGGGGGAGATGAATGCACCCTGAGGTAGCTCCTACCGATGCCCAAATCCAGGCAGAGGTCGGCGCGTACTTCTCATGTTCCGTTTAAGTACCTATGTATACTTTAATAAATTTTATCAGATATTCCTATTGTGATTTTTTGCATTCGAACAATTTAATGATGGTATGTAAGCTCTATAATAGCGAATATGTTTAAGTTTCTATGTTTATGCTTGCAGACATATATTATCAGTATTTTTATAATAAGTCAGGTTCCATTAACTCTTATTATGCTCCTTCTTCCTTTGCTGCATATTTATTGAATTCAATTCTTTAATATAGAACTTGCGTAATATACCATGAAATATGTGCCACACAAAGTGAGCATAATATCCATGTCTTGGAATGATGAGAAAAATATAATGATCCCCAAAAGTCAATAAGACTCTGTGTACGCTCCTCACGCACTAAGGAAAGGTTATCGCATTCCCACATGAAATGGACTTGCAAAAACTATTAATCAACAAAGATCTATATATCAGTGTTATGTTGGAAGACATGCAGTCTTGCACGAAGCAACTCTCACCAATGTTAGACTACATGCATATAATATCAATTTACCTTATAATCTAGCATGGAGAATGCACCCTTGAGTCTTAAGAAATTCAAAGGTTCGGACATACTATGAATGTATATGTTCCAAGCAAACAACAAATTGAAAGTTCATCTAGCCCCTAAGCATGGTTTTGGTAATTAATGACAATATCTATGGACTAATAATTGTGTTGAGAATTGTTTTTAGGTCGTTCCATAGTTGATGCATGGATGATAAAGTATGGATTCATTAAGAAACGCCATGAGATCAAAAGATCGAGATCAATGAGCTCTAACTGATGCTCATGTGATAACGGAGAAGTTAGAGAAAAAGAGACATCGGGAGATCAAGATTGGGGTTCAAGGAGTGAACTAAAGATGATCGAGGTGAAGGTTGAGTGCACGATCTAAGTGTGATCCTAAGTGGAACACTAAGTAGTCATGTACAGGCCTCATTAGTTGAGCCAAGCGATGATCAAGATTGGATTCACGGAGTGAACCAAAGATGATCGAGGTGAAGGTCAAGTGCACAATCTAAGTGTTATCCTAAGTGCAACACTAAGTGATCGTGTACGAAGTTCATGAGTTGAGCCAAAAGAGGATCAAGATGACATCCATGAGTTGGACTCCAGACGGTTGGCAATAGAGCGTGAAGGATAAGTCACATGTGTGGTTCAAGTAACTAAAGGTACGTTATTGTCAATTAATGTTTATGGATTAGCTTATTTGCTTTGTGATAGAGTGTGTTGGGGTCAGGGTCCATGGGCTCATGTGTTTAGCCAAAGTACTGAAGACTAAATTCATGAGTTGGATTAGAGACTAAATTCAAGCTAGAAGGCTTTGTCACTTGCAGTCGATAGACCAAGTGACTAAGGTATAAGATTGTCGATTTATGGACTAACCCATATACTATGTGCTTAAGAGTGAGTTGGGGTTAGGTTCCATATGATGGCAAGAGTTGAATTGAGATATTCAAATATGCCTAGTTGGAAGAGCAAGATCAACCTGAGCTTAGTGGATGACTCACATACTTGATGCTTGCGGTTTATGCCTTGATGGTGAACCGGTAAAGATGATGTGAAGAGAGAAGCCTCCTATGCTTAGTGCATGGAAGCTATCAATTGGTCTTTATCAAGCTTTTAGAGATCGAGAGAGGATTGAGATGAGAAGCAAGATAAAGTTTGTCATCAGGCCTTAGCGGAAATGATAACGAGCATTGAAGAGCAATGTGAAGCATTAAGGCTTGAATGACATGTTTTTCAAGGCCGAAAATGATTGCTCAAGGCAAAGGTTTGCATAGACTAGGTGTTCCTAGTTTTGCCAGTCTTAAGGAGTTTGGTGGGAGACCGGATTGTAAGTTCGATAATCGTACTATCAAGAGGGGTTACCAAATGCTATAGCTTCGATCTTTTCGGTTGCCAAGTGCTCAAACCTTTGCCCTAATTGTGTTTGGTGTGTCCCACTTGGTATCTAGCTTTAATCTTGGGTGGTTAAACTTTGGTTAAACTTTACAATGGCTGGAAGTGTCTGAATCCATTTTCGGAGTGTTCTAGGATTTTTGTTTGCAGTGCTAAAATTTTCCACGTATTGGAAGTTCCGATTGGAAATAGGAAGTTCTGATTGATATGAAGTTTCGATGTGATAGGAACTTCTGATTTTTGCGAACTGTGAGCTCTCGGGAGTGTGTAAGAAAAACATCTGATATTCCGATGTGAAAATCAGATATTTTGATCCGATTGGAACTTTTGGATTTTGCAAACCTTGCTCTCTCTCTGTTAGAACCATCTGGTGTTCCTTGTTGGATCGGAACATCCGATGTGTGTGTTTTGATAGATCTGTGACCATTGGGATTTGAATACCGGAACACTCGATCATTGGATTGGAACATCTGATGTGTGCAAAATCTGTCTCCAACAGCTAGTTTTTGGAGTGGGATATTTATAACCTTCTCTCCTTGTGCGAGAGTAGCAGTTTTGGGCTATTGTAACTTGGTGTTCCAGCCTTGAGTGCTCTCCTCTCTTCTCCCAAGCTTTAGTGTGAGATTCAAAGCTTTTGTGACTTAGTGAAAAGGGTGAGAGGTGTGCGGTGCTTTGGTAGCCCGCGCTTAGCACATTGGTTGCATGTGTTTGGGCATTTGGCATCGATCATGTTCGAGCGCGAGTCCGGGAGCTTGTTGCACTTGGAGACCACCGTCTCCTAGATGACTCGGTGGTGGTTGACTCGGTGACTCCTGTGGCGTACCCGATTTTAAAGCCAGATAAACCCTTGTGTTTACAGTACCGGTCCCATGATCAGTAGCTGGTACACACAAGTTAACCTGTATATCAAGGTCATACACGCACTTATTAGAATATGATATATAACCGATCTTCAAGATCAAAAAATTATACCTTTAGCCCAACGGCTAAAAATCTTGCAGCGAAAATCAAACAGTGGAGTAGCCCATCAATATGCCGTTCCTGACAGGCAACTGACTGGGGGTTTTGCCCTAGCTTTCGCGGATACCGACGTTGCTTTCGATCTGTCGATCCTTCTGTTTGGCCAAATCAACAAGCCAGATGAGTACATTGAATGTACTCGCAAGCTTCCCACTGGGGAGTTTGATACGGATATAGATGTATGCAGAGGTATTTCAAGAAAATGGCTCTATCCTATGTTTCATATTGTGCGAGAAAGTAAGTTTGCATATGAAATACATAAATAGATATTAAAAGCAGTTTTCATAAATTGTCACGATGTTTCGAGACGAACATCTGTTCGTCTTTTCCTTCTCGCTACAACGGGATTCATTTCTGTGCTTTCCGTTACAACAGAAAGTCTGGTAACCACCCGCTTCAGCGGGGAGTCTCAGCTCACCCGTTACAACGGGGATACTAGGGTTTGCCCGAGTCCACGGGGAAATCCCTTCTTCACTCATCCCGCCACGACGGGGAATTTTCATGTCACCCTGCGAACTCGGCGGATCACGTCCTTAAACCCATAATCTACTTTTGACTTTGAAAGTCAAATCTACTTTAGTGTGGCCTGACCAAGTTCGTCCATGACCGCGGACACGGCTATTCGAATAGTTTTAACTCTCTGCAGAGGTGGTACGACTTTATCCACACGATGTAGTTCACCCTGGGTACACTGGGCCCCGTATACTGACAGGGTTAGTACAACGAGACTCTTCACCGGAGTAAACCTAACCATGAACCTGCCAGAAGGACATGTCCCAAACCTAGCTTGAGTCAGTATCATCGCTTGCAAGGAGGTGTTCCAACTTTGTGGCGAATAAGCCATCGCTTTCCCGCGGAAACTTTTCTCTACAGAGGCTACAACCTCATCTGCACACTGCACACTGCCTACGGGTTCATGCTAGTCTCAGACCGGGTACTAGAACAAGTCCTTCCCATAAAGGACATGTGGACGTACGGTAAGACTTGGCCAAACGGCACTTAAGATCGGTCCTTATGTGATCCGAGAGGGACTTCGCACTTCACCCATAAACGGGCCGCGAGAACCACGCCGGGCATTACCTCGCGTTTAACAAGCTTCTTGCTTTCGCCCTTCATTTTCGACCCGGATCACAATCTTCTCCATTTTTGTTTTGGTTTCACAAGACCTCTTTACGGTAAAATATCCCAACCCATGGATATGCTACCTTCATACACCTTCGGACACGATGGTCCGTTTTCAAATTTCCACCACATGAAATATGGGAGTATTCCCTGTTTATTTTTTTAAAACCTAATTTTGCTACTACAGGGCTAAGCATACATACATACTCTACCCTAGGTTTTCCGTTAACTTTTCTGGAATATGTAGTCCTTAGGGTGACAAGGTGTTCAGGGTCGGACTAGGGTTTTCTAAGTATTGGTTATAACTTCACTACATAAAATAACGGTTGTAAAACATAGCATGCATGTTTCGCAAATAAAATAACATTTCGTAAACTTGGGATTCAACATGATCAAAGGTGGAGAGCTTGCCTGGCATTATTGGCCTTTGTCCGAAGCTCGGTCTTGATACGGCATCGTGATGGCTTCCTTTGACGAGGTATCACAGCGTCGTAACTACACGTGGGGGAAAAAACATCGAATAAATGACGGTGCAAGCAAAAACCCAATAACGCCAAATACAGAACCAGAGCATCAATATCGTACTCATGGCGGGCTATGGTAGCTACAAATTTATGAAACCCTTTTTAGAAGCTTGGAAGGAAGGGCACTAGGTTTTCATGACCCAAGGTATCGCCTTTAGGGTCGAGGGCCGAAGTTAGGGTTTCACCGCCTTTCTACTTATTAAGGTGAGGAATTTTACTTTTTGGGTCTTATATACTCTCATGGTAATGATTTAAAATAAAACCACCTAGATTCTTATAGACTTCCTGGAACTTAGATTTGTCTTATAAGATTTATGGAGAGAGATTTAAATCAACCGGGTTCATACTAACAAAGATGTGCAAAATTCATTCATATCTGAATATTCGAAATTGAAATTTTAAGTAACCTCAAAAATTATGAAATCAGTACTGGTAGATAGATTTTGAAATTTTAGGACATTAGAAAAAGAATCGTTCAATTTAGATAAGCGGATTTGGGGAAATCAGCGTCCGAAGCTTAGCTAAACTAGGGTTGTTCTCTACTGAACTGGGTTTGGATTATGGGCTGATGTCATTGACGTACTTGAGGGATACGCCTTCTGTTAGAAAATGCGTAACACAGGAGGAGGGAAGGGGTACCCGCTTCTCAGAGGGCAAAGTGGAAATGTGGTTTCACGCTTCCTCTGGACCTGCCACACGGGCCAGGACTGTGGAGCGAGCCCCGCACATCATAGAGTTGAGTAGCCTCCACCTAAGTGAAGCAAATCACTGTTGGAAAAATCAAAATGGAAAAGAAAAGGAAGGGAAGAGCTAGAGTGATGTGGCGCACCCGGTTTTAAGGCCGGATAAGCCCTTGTGTTTACGGTACCGGTCCCTGGATCAGTAGCCGATACCCACAAGTTTACCTGTGTATCAAAATCATACACGCACTTATTAGAATATAAAGCATACTCCGATCTTTAAGATCGAAAAACTATACCTTTAGCCCAACGGCTAGAAATCTTGCAGCGGAAAAATCGAGCGGTGATGAGCCCATCACTATGCCGTTCCCAACAGGCAACTGACTGGGGGTTCGCCCTAGTTATCGCGGATACCGTCGTCGCTTTCGAACGGTTGCCCTTCGGTTTGGCCACATAACAAGCCAGGTGAGTACATTGAATGTACTCGCAAGCACTCCGCCGGGGAGTTTAATACGGATATGAACATGCTCGGGATTTAACAATAACATGGCTCTATCATATGTTTCATGTTGTGCGAGAAAGTAAGTTTGCATTTGAAATAAATACATAGATATTAAAGCAGTTTTCGCAAACCTCGCGGCATCTGACTTCCCTACAACAACGGGAAGTCAAATCCGCCATCCCTACGACAACGGGATTCATAACTACGCTCTTCCTTTTCACCGGAAGGCCTGGTGGTCACCGGTTTCCTCAGGGAGACAACGCTCACCCCGTACTTACGGTGACACTGGGTTTGCCCTACTGGTACGGGTCAATACCTCAGTCCAGGGCTGCCCTACTGGTACGGGTCAGTCCCTCATTCCAGGGTTGCCCTACTGGTACGGGTCAATCCCTCCTTCTCACTTCCTAACATGGCATGCCGCCCTGCGAACACGGCGGTTCGCGTCCTTAAACCCATAACCCAAAGATCCTTTTTGGGGCTCAGAGAGCCAAAACTACTTTAGTGTGGCCCGACCAAGTTCGTCCATGACCGCGGACGCGGCTATTCGAATAGTTTTTAACACTCTGCAGAGGTTGTACGACTTTACCCACACGATGTAGTTCCCCCTGGGCATGCTACGCGTCGCATGTGTCCAGAGCTTGTACAACGAGACTCTTCACCGCTGTGAACCCAGCCATGAACCCGCCAGAAGGACATATCCCACACCTAGCTTGAGTCAGTATCATCGCTACAAGGAGGTTGGTGTTCCAACTTTGTGGCGAATAATACCTCGTTAAACCACGGGTTTATTCTCTACAGGGGTTAAACCCACCCCATCTGCACTCTACTAACTGCCCACGGGTTCATGCTAGTCCAGGTCGGCTACTAGATCAAGTCCTTCCCACAAAGGACATGTGGTCGTACTGTAAGACTTGGCCAAACGGCACTTAAGACAGGTCCTTAGGTGATCCGAGAAGGACTCCACACCTCTCCCGATAACGGGCAGCGAGAACCATGACGGGCCTTACCTCGCTCTTTAACAACTCCCTGCAAACACCCTTCATTACCAACCCGGATCAAAATCTTCTCCCTTTTTAAGCTCGGTTCCACAGAACCATTTCACGGTAGAATATCCCAACCCATGCATATCCTACCTTCCATGCACCTCTACAACCGGACGCGACGGTCCGTTTCGATATTTCATCACATGAAATATGGGGTGTTGCTTTCCTTTTCCTTTTTGAAAACCTAAGTCATCTACTGCGGGGCTAAGCATATACATACATACACTACCCTAAGTTCCGATGAATCTTCGGAATATAATAGCCTTAAGGCGACAAGGATTTCGGGGTCGGCCTAGGGTTTCCTATCATCGGTGGTATCTACTCTATATAAAATAGCAGGGATAAAATATAGCATGCATGGTTCGAAAGCAAAATAATATTTCGTAAAACTGGGATTCAACATGATCAAGGGCGGAGAGCTTGCCTGGCGTTAACGGCCGAGTCGATCGCAAACCTGATACGACAAACATCGGGAATCCTGCGCGTGAGGTATCGCCGCGTCGCAACTACACGTCGGAAAAACAACGAATCACTAACGGCGCGAGGAAGAACCATTTAAGATCCAAAATATGCTCAAACAATATTTAAAACCATACCTCGATCTTAGAGGGTGGCTAGGGTTTTCAAAATAATATGATGGAGCTAACACTAGTGGGTCCCTATATACATGCATGGAATGACCACTAGGGTTTCTAGGGTTTTGTTGGTAAGCACTCATTCTCTTTGGCTCTTGGACTCATGCATCAAATGGACAACTAAAGCTCACTGAATGTATGAAGAGATTTGGACTTAAACCTACTGGACAACTTGGGTTAATACTAAGCTTGGAAAGGATAACACTACATGCATGCTTATGGCTTAGGGTTCATGGTTTCAACTATCCTTTTTAATCCTTGAGCTGAGCAACATGAATGCATGGATGTAACTTGCTAAATGTTCCAAAGTAAACATGTTTACATGCTGGGGTAACCTAGAGCTAAACACCTATTCAAAAAGGGAATTCGAAAGACTGTTTGAAGTTTGAACTGGGTACTGATCTGGGCTGTGCAGAGGGTATTATTGGGATTTTCGAAAAATGGTCTATATGAAAAAGATGGGAAATAAAGTTTTGAACAACTTTTGTTTGGGACATTTTCTGAGAATCGGCTTGGATGAGGCTGTACAGGCCAGAACAGAGCGGAAGGGACTTGAGGCTGTGGCAGGACGCGGCAGCGGAAACAGCTAAAATGAGCTGCCGCGGTAGGAAAGGGGGCAGCGGCGGGGATTGAGCTGGGCTGCCGCGGCGGGGGTTTTAGGTGTGGCAGGCTGCCGCGGCGGGGACTTGGGTGGCACTGCACTGCCGCGGCAGGGGAAAAGGATGCCGCAGGCTGCCGCGGCAAGGGAAACTAGAGGGTTTGCGGCAGCGGCAAGACAAAAGGTGGCCGCGGCAGGGATTGGGCGGCAGCGGCAGGAGCTTGGGGACTGCGGCAAGGGCTTGGCAAGTGGGTTGCCACGCTCGGGAGTACTAGAAGCAGCTCGGGAATGGAACTTATGCATTTGCTGGAGAAGCTCGCAGCTGGGCCGTGGATGGAGCTCGGCCTGGGCGTTGGTAGGTTTAAGAGGAAAGGGTAGAGAGGAGCTGGGCGCTGCTTGGTGTAGGAATGAGGTCAGGGACGAGTGGAGCTCCAGCTGGTTGCGAGGCAAGGAGCAAGACGGGAGCCAGGGCAAGGAATACAAGTGGTTGTGTGGCTTGCCGTGCGCATGTGTGTGTTTGCTGCTGTGCGCGCATGGGAAGGAAAAAGCAAGGGAGCCAGGGAGGCGAGCTGGGGAAGAGAGAGACCATGGCAGAATAATGGAGTTTGGCTTGCTGGTTTGAGCAATAAGGCAGTGAGGGGGGAAGGAGGAGAAAAGGCTCAGCCATGGGAGGGTGCAGCTGCAAGAACTCGGCTGCTCTAGACCAAGAGGTAGAGGAGCTGATTGCTTGGGGAGTTCTAGGGTGGAGCTCAAAGGGAGAGGAGCTAGGGGAGCTGCAATGGAGATGAGGAACAACAAGGTGCAGCTCGATTTTGTGCCAGCTCAAAGGAGCTTTGGCGTGTGGACTGCTCAGGGAAACTAGCAGGGATAAAGGAGAAGGAAGAGGGAGTAGTTGACTGGCTGCATGCAAGCTGTAGGTACAGGACAAGGGGACATGGCAGAGAGCTGAAGTAATTGACTGCTGTTGCTTGATGGGAGTGTGGCAGGGGAAAAGAAAAGTGGCACTGTTCGGCTGCTATTGCTGGTTGCATGCGAGCTGTGGTTGTAATAAAAGAACAAGGCAAGGGGAGGGAGAGATGGGATGGCTTGTTGACTAGAGGAGCAGCTGGTGTTGGTGGTACTGCTGGGTGCATGCGGTTGCTGGAATGGGAAATGGAGAGAGAGCCCAGTTGATTTTGAGTGGGGCAGCTCGGTTGGGGACTGCTATGGGAGTTATGTGCATGCAGCTTTTGTTTGGGTGCTGGACTGGACAGGGCTGAGCTCAAGTAAAGAAAAGAAAGGGCGATGGGGGGTGAGTCAATTGCTGTTTGTTCTTGTGAAATGCATGAAGTCTGAGTTAAAACTGAGGAGCAGCAGAAATTGAGGGGTGAAGAGGGAGATTTGGCTGTCGTGTGCTGTTGGAAAAGATAGGGTGTTTTGGTGCCCATCTTATTGATGCTTTTAGCTGCAGTAGGGAGAGGGGGAGAGGTGGATAGCAGGGTTGGTTCAACTGTAGGTGAGTAGTGGCAGGGAAAGGGAAAATAAAGGGTGCATGCATGCATGCTTGATGTGGCGTGTGGTGCAGCTGCTGGACCCAGGTTTGAGCTGAGAAAAGAAATGGAGATGAGGTGAGAGGTGAGTTGATGGGTTGGTGAAATGGTAAATGGCCATTTGGTGGAAAAATACCGGGACAGATATTTTTCTCTCGGTACGGTAATCTGGTAACGGTGAAAAAGATATTTTTGTGTTGCATGGTAAAGAGGGAAGGTATTACCACGGTGAAGTAATTATTTGAGGTTTTACCATGCAGAGAGATAAAAGGTGACAGGATAAGAATAAGAGATATGGGTGCCGAAAAGAAAGTGTATATATGTGTATATATTTACATGGATATACATATATTCTGGCAATGGACAATGGTAAGGTAGCTGACGATATTCTCTGGGTCAGGTGGTAAAAGGATTTTACCGAGGAAAGGTAGTTCAGGGTTTGGTGTGTATGTGCCCACATACACCTGGTGATTCTTGCATATACGGAGTTTGTATGGAGGTGAAATGGACATGCGATGTTCTGGAGAGCTGTGGTTGAAATGATGCCTCAGACATATTCGTGTATATATGCATGGGGTTGTGGCAGAGCCGAATGTTGAGTTAGGGTTTTGCCCCGTTGCTCGGGAGGAATGGATTAGGGTTTGAGAGCATTTGCCGAACAGAGTCCCGACAAAGCAGAGATCAAAGGTACAGAAACAGAGGGGAAAGGTTTTGGGTTGACACACTTCAGGGTTTCAACAGAAACAGGATTTGGATAAAAGTTTTAATATGATGCATCCTAACTTGCATTATTAAGAAAAAGTTTTTGTTGGCCCTAATTTTCAGGTCTCGGAAAATTGAGGTGTTACAAATCTACCCCCCTTAAAATGAATCTCGTCCCCGAGATTCGGATAGATTAGAGGAAGAGGTGAGATGCAGATTTGCATGGTCTTCTGCAGCGAACGGCCTTCGTGGATCCAGCGCAGATTCTTCTTCTGCCATCGATGTAGGGAAGAGGGAAAATAGCAGGGGATTGAGAGGGAAAACCCAGGTTTTAAACAATGCACACAACCAGGACAATTAACAACTGATAACATTACTAGGGCCGGAAGACCCACTGAAAACACCCGTAAAACAACAAAAAGACTAACATGACACGCAGCCATGCGTCTAGAAGAACATCGAACAGAGTCGCCTGAGTGCTGTGGGGCACCAGAACAAACCCAATCGCAAAAATCAAAACAACCCAAACACACAAACAACTGGATACACAAAGTCGGATAATCCACCCTCGGCGTGCATCGCCGACTCGATCTAGCTCTGGATTAGGGGCTCGAGGTGGAGCAATAGCTTCTGGAGGGTTCCAATGCTCTGAAGGGTATGGAGCGTGGGGAAAAGCGGCATCACGCCGGCGACGGCGGGTGCCTTCTTCAACGATTGGTGCTTCTGGCAAAGAAGGCTCGCCTATTTCAGGAGCATAGGCAGATGTTGCCGAAGAGCTGCTAGAGGCAGACGGTGAACGCAGAGGAGCGGAGCTCCTTTGCATCAAGATCCAGAATTCCACCATTTGATTGAGGAGGTCGTGCTGAGCGACCAGATAATGGAAGAGGTGGGTTACCGCGGCGTCTTCGCCCGGTGGTGGGTTGACAAACCTTGTGCCCATTCCGGGGGCACGGCGCGGATAGAGGAAGAAAGCTCTTTGGTTCATGCCAGGGGCGCAATGGCGGAGAAATGCGATGGCTTCCCAGGCGGCCATCTGGATAGCCATGGTTGGGGTAGGCATAGCTCGTCCGTAGATTCTGAACGGCGCACTTGGATCTGTGCTGGCGGGGAAGACATGAACGTCGGCCCAAAATTCTGTCGCGGCGCCGGAGGCTGGGCCTCGGTAGACTTCATACTCTGGTCTCCACGTTGATCCGAGAACTTGTCGTACTGCAGTCCACAGGACGTTGGTGAATCCGGCGAGATCTTCAGCGGTCGTCTCCTGGAAGAGAGTACCTGGAGGCACCATGCTTGCGGGGAAAGGGGAGGGTGAACAGGGGAGGAGCACTGGGAGGAAAGGAGCTCTGTTGGCAGAAGGAATATCTGGCAAGGAGAAGAGAGACACGAGGCAAGGCGGAAAGATAGGGCCGGGCATCTTATATGCGTTTGGCACCTCGGAAATGGACGCGTGGCGTATTGCCCTTGATTGGGCCGCTCTGTCCACACTTGATCAGTAGCCGCTGGGAAAAGAATCCAAGGCGGTTGAATGGAGATAGGCATGCAGCCGACAACAAGGAGGAATTATCGGAGAGCAATAAAGAAGGTAGTTTGAATAAAGGCAATGGGTTGCCGTCAATACAGGAAGGTATTGGGGCGAGACAAGCAGAATAGGTCACCAGAGAAGAGAATGGTCAAATATTCTCTAGATAAGAGGGACAAGGGCAAGACACACAACTTTATTAACATACAGAGGTGTGGCTGCCACATGCGTCACAGGACAGATGTGTAGCTCACACCGCGCGCATTCAACCAGAAGACGCAAGACAACGATACAAGAGCCGAAGGGCTCGATCAGAAAACCGATTAAAATGGCGAGGAAACCAACAAGACACCTATCCATACGCCTAAAAGCGTATCGAGTAGGCGAACCTTAATGCCGAAGGGCAGGGAGTAAATTTCTAGGGCAAGCATCAAAACAATAAAAACACACATAAAACTAGCGGCACGGAGGGGGCTAATCCAACCTCAGGGTGCCTCGACTATTTGGTCTAGATTAGACGGGCAGCACGGGGTGGAGCCGTTCTGCCACGGGGATTTTCGTCCTCAAGGAAGGGGAAAGACTCTATGAGTGTTGTTGTTCCTGCGGTGGCGGAGGCCTCCTCTGGGTGCTGTCGTTCTTGGCGGTGGCAACTCATTGGCTTCGGGAGCATGCGCAGGCGGCACCGAGGGGTCGCTGGGGCAAGGCGGGGAATCGAGGCTGTTGAGCGACATGATCCATGAGTCCGCCAGCTGGGTAAGCAAGTTGTGCTGGGCGGCGATGTAACAGTTGGCGTGGACCACTGCCGCGTCTTCTTCTTGATGTGCGTCGGCGAACATGACGTCTCCTTCAGGGGCACACATGGGGTAGAGGAGAAAAGCACGCTGGTTCATGCCAGAAGCCAGGTAGCGCAGGCAAGAGATAGCTTCCCACGCAGCCATTTGGATGGCTATCGTGGAAGTAGGCACGGTTTTCCCGAAGAAGCGAAGAGGAAAAGCTTGGTTGCTGACGGCTGGGTAGACATAAACTTCTGCCCAGAATTCATGCAAGGAACAGGAGGCACTCCCCAGGTACACACGGTACACGGGGCGTAGTGTCGCTCCAAGGATTTGCCGAGCCATGGTCCAAAGAATGACTGGAAATCCGGTGTGCTCTGCGGCGGTAGTTTCTTGTAGTAAGGCGCCCTGGGACGGCATGCTTACCAAGAAAAAGTTGAGTAGGGAGAAGAGCACTACGAGCTAGGTACTCCTCTGGTGAAAATGGATGCTTGGACGACCAAGAGGAAGTGGCACGGGTGTGCTTCAGAAGAGCGGAGATGGAGCTTTATATAGCCTCTTGGCAACATGGAGGTCAAAGAGAAGTCCAAGGAAAGATTGCCTCGGGATATGACGGAGGCTCGCGTCTTGTCTGATTGAGGGCTTATGGACAAAGCAAGGCCAAAGTCGTCCAAAGGAATCGACATAAGGCTGACAAGGAGAGATGATATCGGCAAGAATCAAGGAGGAGGTCGAACGGAGGGGACAGCAAGGCTTGCTAGGTTCTGGAGATAGGGTAAGGCCTATTAGCTAATCAACAGTGGATGTGGCCGCTACATGCGTCGAAAGACATATGTGCAGGTCACATCAAGCAAGCAAGGAGAACGCAAAACAACGAACGCATTGCAAAGATTACGCGGGTATATTGCATACCACAAAGGACGCCTAGGACTCGTACTAAGAAAGGGTACATGTCTTGCTGCTTACTGCGAACAAGGTCTAGTGACCTAACTTATGGTTTAGTCCACACGGTCGATGTCTAGGGTTACTGCCCTCGGTGAGGCGTTCTTCGGTCGTGCTGACTTCTTGTTCCCGACGAGAGTGTCACATGACGACGGGTCTCTTTCCTTAATGCGGTGTTTCCTTCACGAATTCCCATGCTGTTGACATCGCGGATTTGAGAGGTTGGAGTGTTGGTATTGATCCACCAGTGGCGAGTCTCAACGAGCTTCTGGAATCGGGCGACGACGCAATTCTTCCAGATTCTCGGTAGGATTGGCAGACTCTGGCATCATCGGTATGGGTCTCGCTACTTACTTTACTGAGATTGTCTTAAAAACTTGAAGTAGATGAGGATGTAGAAAAACTCGATGTTTCTCTTAGAGCAGTGTAGGTAAGAAGGGAGACTAAGAAGGATGAGAGGAGTAGAACCCACTCTTATGATAAGTTTTTGAATATTTTTCTGAAATACTTTTTTAAAAATAGAGTTTTCATCTAACGGCCATGCTAACTAGGGTTAACCTACAGACAGTATGGCTCTGATACCAAGCTTGTGGCGCACCCGGTTTTAAGGCCGGATAAGCCCTTGTGTTTACGGTACCGGTCCCTGGATCAGTAGCCGATACCCACAAGTTTACCTGTGTATCAAAATCATACACGCACTTATTAGAATATAAAGCATACTCCGATCTTTAAGATCGAAAAACTATACCTTTAGCCCAACGGCTAGAAATCTTGCAGCGGAAAAATCGAGCGGTGATGAGCCCATCACTATGCCGTTCCCAACAGGCAACTGACTGGGGGTTCGCCCTAGTTATCGCGGATACCGTCGTCGCTTTCAAACGGTTGCCCTTCGGTCTGGCCACATAACAAGCCAGGTGAGTACATTGAATGTACTCGCAAGCACTCCGCCGGGGAGTTTAATACGGATATGAACATGCTCGGGATTTAACAATAACATGGCTCTATCATATGTTTCATGTTGTGCGAGAAAGTAAGTTTGCATTTGAAATAAATACATAGATATTAAAGCAGTTTTCGCAAACCTCGCGGCATCTGACTTCCCTACAACAACGGGAAGTCAAATCCGCCATCCCTACGACAACGGGATTCATAACTACGCTCTTCCTTTTCACCGGAAGGCCTGGTGGTCACCGGTTCCTCAGGGAGACAACGCTCACCCCGTACTTACGGTGACACTGGGTTTGCCCTACTGGTACGGGTCAATACCTCAGTCCAGGGCTGCCCTACTGGTACGGGTCAGTCCCTCATTCCAGGGTTGCCCTACTGGTACGGGTCAATCCCTCCTTCTCACTTCCTAACATGGCATGCCGCCCTGCGAACACGGCGGTTCGCGTCCTTAAACCCATAACCCAAAGATCCTTTTTGGGGCTCAGAGAGCCAAAACTACTTTAGTGTGGCCCGACCAAGTTCGTCCATGACCGCGGACGCGGCTATTCGAATAGTTTTTAACACTCTGCAGAGGTTGTACGACTTTACCCACACGATGTAGTTCCCCCTGGGCATGCTACGCGTCGCATGTGTCCAGAGCTTGTACAACGAGACTCTTCACCGCTGTGAACCCAGCCATGAACCCGCCAGAAGGACATATCCCACACCTAGCTTGAGTCAGTATCATCGCTACAAGGAGGTTGGTGTTCCAACTTTGTGGCGAATAATACCTCGTTAAACCACGGGTTTATTCTCTACAGGGGTTAAACCCACCCCATCTGCACTCTACTAACTGCCCACGGGTTCATGCTAGTCCAGGTCGGCTACTAGATCAAGTCCTTCCCACAAAGGACATGTGGTCGTACTGTAAGACTTGGCCAAACGGCACTTAAGACAGGTCCTTAGGTGATCCGAGAAGGACTCCACACCTCTCCCGATAACGGGCAGCGAGAACCACGACGGGCCTTACCTCGCTCTTTAACAACTCCCTGCAAACACCCTTCATTACCAACCCGGATCAAAATCTTCTCCCTTTTTAAGCTCGGTTCCACAGAACCATTTCACGGTAGAATATCCCAACCCATGCATATCCTACCTTCCATGCACCTCTACAACCGGACGCGACGGTCCGTTTCGATATTTCATCACATGAAATATGGGGTGTTGCTTTCCTTTTCCTTTTTGAAAACCTAAGTCATCTACTGCGGGGCTAAGCATATACATACATACACTACCCTAAGTTCCGATGAATCTTCGGAATATAATAGCCTTAAGGCGACAAGGATTTCGGGGTCGGCCTAGGGTTTCCTATCATCGGTGGTATCTACTCTATATAAAATAGCAGGGATAAAATATAGCATGCATGGTTCGAAAGCAAAATAATATTTCGTAAAACTGGGATTCAACATGATCAAGGGCGGAGAGCTTGCCTGGCGTTAACGGCCGAGTCGATCGCAAACCTGATACGACAAACATCGGGAATCCTGCGCGTGAGGTATCGCCGCGTCGCAACTACACGTCGGAAAAACAACGAATCACTAACGGCGCGAGGAAGAACCATTTAAGATCCAAAATATGCTCAAACAATATTTAAAACCATACCTCGATCTTAGAGGGTGGCTAGGGTTTTCAAAATAATATGATGGAGCTAACACTAGTGGGTCCCTATATACATGCATGGAATGACCACTAGGGTTTCTAGGGTTTTGTTGGTAAGCACTCATTCTCTTTGGCTCTTGGACTCATGCATCAAATGGACAACTAAAGCTCACTGAATGTATGAAGAGATTTGGACTTAAACCTACTGGACAACTTGGGTTAATACTAAGCTTGGAAAGGATAACACTACATGCATGCTTATGGCTTAGGGTTCATGGTTTCAACTATCCTTTTTAATCCTTGAGCTGAGCAACATGAATGCATGGATGTAACTTGCTAAATGTTCCAAAGTAAACATGTTTACATGCTGGGGTAACCTAGAGCTAAACACCTATTCAAAAAGGGAATTCGAAAGACTGTTTGAAGTTTGAACTGGGTACTGATCTGGGCTGTGCAGAGGGTATTATTGGGATTTTCGAAAAATGGTCTATATGAAAAAGATGGGAAATAAAGTTTTGAACAACTTTTGTTTGGGACATTTTCTGAGAATCGGCTTGGATGAGGCTGTACAGGCCAGAACAGAGCGGAAGGGACTTGAGGCTGTGGCAGGACGCGGCAGCGGAAACAGCTAAAATGAGCTGCCGCGGTAGGAAAGGGGGCAGCGGCGGGGATTGAGCTGGGCTGCCGCGGCGGGGGTTTTAGGTGTGGCAGGCTGCCGCGGCGGGGACTTGGGTGGCACTGCACTGCCGCGGCAGGGGAAAAGGATGCCGCAGGCTGCCGCGGCAAGGGAAACTAGAGGGTTTGCGGCAGCGGCAAGACAAAAGGTGGCCGCGGCAGGGATTGGGCGGCAGCGGCAGGAGCTTGGGGACTGCGGCAAGGGCTTGGCAAGTGGGTTGCCACGCTCGGGAGTACTAGAAGCAGCTCGGGAATGGAACTTATGCATTTGCTGGAGAAGCTCGCAGCTGGGCCGTGGATGGAGCTCGGCCTGGGCGTTGGTAGGTTTAAGAGGAAAGGGTAGAGAGGAGCTGGGCGCTGCTTGGTGTAGGAATGAGGTCAGGGACGAGTGGAGCTCCAGCTGGTTGCGAGGCAAGGAGCAAGACGGGAGCCAGGGCAAGGAATACAAGTGGTTGTGTGGCTTGCCGTGCGCATGTGTGTGTTTGCTGCTGTGCGCGCATGGGAAGGAAAAAGCAAGGGAGCCAGGGAGGCGAGCTGGGGAAGAGAGAGACCATGGCAGAATAATGGAGTTTGGCTTGCTGGTTTGAGCAATAAGGCAGTGAGGGGGGAAGGAGGAGAAAAGGCTCAGCCATGGGAGGGTGCAGCTGCAAGAACTCGGCTGCTCTAGACCAAGAGGTAGAGGAGCTGATTGCTTGGGGAGTTCTAGGGTGGAGCTCAAAGGGAGAGGAGCTAGGGGAGCTGCAATGGAGATGAGGAACAACAAGGTGCAGCTCGATTTTGTGCCAGCTCAAAGGAGCTTTGGCGTGTGGACTGCTCAGGGAAACTAGCAGGGATAAAGGAGAAGGAAGAGGGAGTAGTTGACTGGCTGCATGCAAGCTGTAGGTACAGGACAAGGGGACATGGCAGAGAGCTGAAGTAATTGACTGCTGTTGCTTGATTGGGAGTGTGGCAGGGGAAAAGAAAAGTGGCACTGTTCGGCTGCTATTGCTGGTTGCATGCGAGCTGTGGTTGTAATAAAAGAACAAGGCAAGGGGAGGGAGAGATGGGATGGCTTGTTGACTAGAGGAGCAGCTGGTGTTGGTGGTACTGCTGGGTGCATGCGGTTGCTGGAATGGGAAATGGAGAGAGAGCCCAGTTGATTTTGAGTGGGGCAGCTCGGTTGGGGACTGCTATGGGAGTTATGTGCATGCAGCTTTTGTTTGGGTGCTGGACTGGACAGGGCTGAGCTCAAGTAAAGAAAAGAAAGGGCGATGGGGGGTGAGTCAATTGCTGTTTGTTCTTGTGAAATGCATGAAGTCTGAGTTAAAACTGAGGAGCAGCAGAAATTGAGGGGTGAAGAGGGAGATTTGGCTGTCGTGTGCTGTTGGAAAAGATAGGGTGTTTTGGTGCCCATCTTATTGATGCTTTTAGCTGCAGTAGGGAGAGGGGGAGAGGTGGATAGCAGGGTTGGTTCAACTGTAGGTGAGTAGTGGCAGGGAAAGGGAAAATAAAGGGTGCATGCATGCATGCTTGATGTGGCGTGTGGTGCAGCTGCTGGACCCAGGTTTGAGCTGAGAAAAGAAATGGAGATGAGGTGAGAGGTGAGTTGATGGGTTGGTGAAATGGTAAATGGCCATTTGGTGGAAAAATACCGGGACAGATATTTTTCTCTCGGTACGGTAATCTGGTAACGGTGAAAAAGATATTTTTGTGTTGCATGGTAAAGAGGGAAGGTATTACCACGGTGAAGTAATTATTTGAGGTTTTACCATGCAGAGAGATAAAAGGTGACAGGATAAGAATAAGAGATATGGGTGCCGAAAAGAAAGTGTATATATGTGTATATATTTACATGGATATACATATATTCTGGCAATGGACAATGGTAAGGTAGCTGACGATATTCTCTGGGTCAGGTGGTAAAAGGATTTTACCGAGGAAAGGTAGTTCAGGGTTTGGTGTGTATGTGCCCACATACACCTGGTGATTCTTGCATATACGGAGTTTGTATGGAGGTGAAATGGACATGCGATGTTCTGGAGAGCTGTGGTTGAAATGATGCCTCAGACATATTCGTGTATATATGCATGGGGTTGTGGCAGAGCCGAATGTTGAGTTAGGGTTTTGCCCCGTTGCTCGGGAGGAATGGATTAGGGTTTGAGAGCATTTGCCGAACAGAGTCCCGACAAAGCAGAGATCAAAGGTACAGAAACAGAGGGGAAAGGTTTTGGGTTGACACACTTCAGGGTTTCAACAGAAACAGGATTTGGATAAAAGTTTTAATATGATGCATCCTAACTTGCATTATTAAGAAAAAGTTTTTGTTGGCCCTAATTTTCAGGTCTCAAAAAATTGAGGTGTTACAAGTGAGGTGCCTTCAATGCCTTGGGTGGCTTGGATGAGTTGGGCGGGCTACCTTCGGCTGCTTGCCGACGGTGGCATACATCGGCTCGGGTACGAGCTGCTGGTGGCGAGCACCGATGGGTGAGCGGCGTGGTTAGCAGGAGCTCCGGGAGGTGGCGACTAAAACCAGCAGCGGCTGGAATAGCTTCTGCAGCGGTGAGGCTTCCTAGCTCGGGGCGGTGGGGGTTGACTGCTCCAGCGAGCAATCACCGGTGAACCCGAGCACGCCGAAATACATGTTCTGTAACCGGCGACCGTCGGTGGTGCTTGGAGTGGGAGAAGGAAGTGGGGCGGCGGCAGGGAGGTCGGTCTCGGCCGGTGGTGGAGCTGCAATCGCATGGAAGGGCGATGTGGCGGGATGACCGGTACTGCCGCGGTGGGGGAGGAGCAGCCGTGGCGCTGCCGCGCTTAGGGAGGTGCTCGGGAATGCGCCGTAGGAGAGAAGGGGGCAGCTCGGCTAGCTTGGAAACAAGGTAGAAATGGGGCAGCTTAGGAGAAAGGCTCGGGTAGTGGTAGAGCTCAGGACATGGGCAGGGACGAGAGCTCAAGGCCAAGAAGAAGAGGGAGGTGCTTGGGGAAGAGAGGAGATAGCAACCCGAGTTGGAGTGGGGAGAAGAGAGGGAAGAGAGAATGGAGCTAGGGGAGTTGGAGCTCAGCTTGCTGGAGGAGTAGCAATTGGGGCAGTGGATGGAGCTCGGTTTGCCATGGAAGAATGGGAAGGGGAGCTGCGGTGGGAGCTCGGCTGGGAGGAGAAATGGAGAAGAATGGAGAGGGGCTGAGGAGAGGAGTTTGGCTGCTCTTGAATGGGTAGAGTAGAGAATGGAGCAGCTCGTATTGGAAGAAGGGGAAAACTGCAGTAGCTTTGAAGAGTGGCTTGGAAGCAAGGAAAAGGAGGGCCGCGGAACAGGACGGCGAAGTAAAGGAGCACGAGATTGACTTGCTTTGGCATGTGGCGTTGGGGAAGAGAGCAAATGTGGAAGATGGGCAGCTAGCTGGGCTGCAGACGAGCAGGGGGGAGTTGACCCAATTTTTTTGGGGTGGCAGTGATGCGTGTTCAAGCAGAGTAGCTTGTTACCCAGAGGAAGAAGAAGACAGAGGGAGAGGGGACAAGGGAGGGTTGTTTAATGCAACCTGGACCCATATGCAAGGGGGACATAAACCAGTCTGTTGGTACGTTCTGAGTGGAGTCAGCGAAACGCAGGGAAGAGATATTTCTCTGGTTTTGATCGATTGCATGAGGGAAGGATTTGTATAGAGACAGAAAAGAGTTATGAGCTGCTAGGAGGGTATTGAGTTCACACGGAAGTGAGAAATAGGCAAGTCGGTTAGCACATAAGCTGAGACCTTAGCTTAGAAAGATGAGCAGCTCAATTCAACAAAGATTTGGGTAGAGCAGGGAAAAAATGAGCGCATGGGCAGCTCAGGCATGGTAGGGGAACAGCCACAGTACGCAGGGCAACTTGGTACCGTGCAGGGTTTGTGCTGCAGGAGGTGCAGACGGAATGGGTTAATACTACACGCAAGATTATGAATATAGACACATGCAATTTTTGCTGAATCTTCATATTGAGGAGATTGCCAAAATATTTAAAGGGGGGTATACTAAAGGTATATCTAGGAGAGAGAAAAGGTGGTAGGGTGGCTGCGAGAATATATAGGATTGCGATGAGGTTAGCATAATCATAGGAGGTCATGGTGGGTCAGGCTTCGAGAAGTGCCACAGGCATACGCTCATATATGCTTAGGGTTGGTGGTGAGGACCATCGAAGAATTAGAGTTTTGATTCGTAGATCAGGAAAGTGGGGTTAGGGTTTCGCGTATATGCGTACATATAAAGGTGGTATATATGTGCACATACTCGTGATAGGACATGGCGGAGTAGAGGGCAGAAAATCATGGCATTCGGAAGAGGTTTATGACGTATATATATGTTCCAATTTCGCAAAAGTACCGTGTAGGCACTTTGCGGCAGATGTTGACCTAGGTGGCATCGGCTAGGCAGAAGGGAAAGGGATGCCGAAGGTGTGTTCGTGGCGGAAATGCCAGGGTGGTTAGCCACGTAGGGAGACAAGGTGTAAAGCAAAGTTTGGAGTGTATATGTCCACATACACTTGAATATTTTAGCATATATGTGGTTTGTTCATGGATGGAATGGACATGCGGGGTTACGGTGAGTTGGAGTTTGAATGCTGCCACTGATATATGCATATATATGCATGGAATAGGAGGAGAAAGGGAGTGTCGGGGCATTAGGGTCTCGACACACTAGGTCTGAAAAACAAGGAAGATAGAGGGGAGGGATTGGAGTGCAGGATTTCACCTCAATGGTTCCATATGGAAGGAGGACAAATTGCTCGATGGATTTGGAGCAGCAAGATCAGGGTTTCTCTCGAGAGGGTAGAAGCTATGAGTTCCAACAGATGATGAGTCGAGAGAAGTTAAAAACAAAAGGTTCACCACGCACTGATGGTGAGGATATCAAGATTGACAGAGAAGAGGTTATGGATGTGCATCACTTTCATAATTTTGAAATCAAAGTTTTAATTAGGTTCACTAAATACCTGATTATTAGCAGAGAAGTTTTTGTTGGCCCTAATTTTTGGATTTCGGAAAATTGGGGTGTTACAACTCCTCAAGAGAAGCTTGTGATGAGGCCCAATAGTGGTAACGAAACTCACCATCTCCGAAGTGGAGGAAGAGTTGACCATAGTGAAAGCTGAGGAGTGCATAGTGCAATCTCGGGAGGACTAGGGTTGAAAGAGACCTAGCTCAAATGTGACTGAGCTTCCTCAACAAAGACGTAAGGTATCGGTGAATACCCAAACTTTGCCATATCTTCATTTACATAATTGCAATTGATACTTGTGTTATATTACTTGCTTGCAATTCATTCCTTCTATTAGTTATATGCCATGTGTAGAATTGAATTGCTTGCTTGTGTTTATATTCATGCAATTGATTTTTGTGCTTGCTTGTATATATTGCTAAAATTAAATTGTATGCTAGTCACCCTAGGATTGAAAATCCTATACATTTGATTATGGTGCTGGTGCACTAGTTGAGCCTAGCATTTGTATGATTTTCACTTGTGCAAAATCGTTTAGATTATTTCCATTGCAAGTTTAGACCAACATTAGAAAAGGGGACAAACTAGGCAATATCTAGATCCTTTCACAAACTATTATGGAATTCTACAAGGAGAGATGCATGTCCAATTTTGCATTGACATCCATGATAATAAAGTACCTAGGCCAATGAATAAGAAGCGTTTATAGTTCACTATCTTTATCTTCGAGGACCTATTCCAGACATTAGGGGGAGAAATAGAACCCTTAACAAAAAAATCAAGAAATCCTATGGCAAGCCAAAGGACTCCATACTCAGGACCCACACACTAAGTAGGGTGAACATTGAAGTTCGAAGTGGAAAATTAATTACACACGTTAATAAAATTGTCTAGTTATTTCATTAACCATAGAAGCCATGTAAAGTCGCATACTCGCAAGAAATGCATCGGAGAGAGTAGAGGTCGCGCCTCACACCATCTCTCATGTAGGCCTTCTTATATTTAATATAAGAGGACAAGGGCTCCAGCTTCCCGAAACCCACATACCCGGAGATGTCTGGGAAAGTGGGGTAAGAGGACTTGCCTACCTAAATTAATGAAATACCCCATATAGAAGAAAAGAAGGGGAGCCAGTTGGGACCTGGCTCATGAATCTTCCTATGAAAGGAGGTTTGCCAACAAAGAAGTATGTGCACACATTGACATTGGAGACTAAAACATCCTGTACCCACACTATGGAATAGTACGGCACTTGGAGGCAATAATGAAGAAGCTCCTCATGCAGAGATTCCGTAAAACATATTGACATGTGAGAAAAAAAAGCAAAAAATTGCAACTTTGATTACTTTAAAGAAAAGAGATGCATTTTTTGGCATGCAGCACATACTCCTCCCCATGTATATCTTATAAGGATCTAAAGTGGGTACTCATTCGCTAGAGTAACAAGCATAAGTTACTTCTTATGTTTAAAACTCTTGTCATTAATGGAATTATCTTTAGATATTTAATCTTGGTGGCAGAAGAAGAAGAACGAAACTTAAAATGATATTAGTGGATACCATATAAGCAACTTTCTATGCGAAAAGTACTACACAAAACAATCAGGGTTATCCCTATGTATTTATACAAAAATCCCTATATGATTTCTATATAAAGAAAGTCTATGTTGATACTTTAAGTATCATTTTGGGCAACATAAGACCTAAAAAAAGAAAACCTATGCTTGAAGTCTAAGTTCAAAATAAAGGATCTAGGAAAGATTAGGTTATGTTTAGGCACGTAGTCTAAACAAAATCCACGAATAGATATAGTACACCAACTTGATCGATCTCATCCAAATAGATCATAACTATTATTGTGCACTTGTGAGTCAAAAAGACCCCTTGAGAGATCAAAGTTTAGGGATTAGAACTCATACCTTCAATTTCTCCATGGAACCATGCACGTAGACGTGACTTCAGGTAATCGATTGTACCATAAAAATGCATGGAGCTTTATAGCACTACCATCTGCCTTACCCAAAGTTTTCATGAAGTTGAAACGGCTTATGTAGCAAAAATGAGATTGGTTATATTGCACGTTGGTCATGTATTAATTCAGATATACCTCTCGTATTGTTCATGGTTGTATAAAGTAAAGTAGGTACTGGGATCTCAAGAGAAGACTCTAATATTCCAGAATTAATTATGAGAAGGAAATCAAGAAGGTTAAAATATTGTGTGATAGCCGCATTATACACATGATAAATTACCCATAGTGTTTCTATCAGGAACATATAAGTTAGACATGAAGATTCTAACAGTAGCCATCTTGAGAGGGAGTAAATACTTGAACTACGAAAGTTCATGATCTTGATTTACTCGGAAAAATCAAATATTGATAATCGTTTTGTTCTTTACAATATATTCCACAAAGAATGATGTAGATTGAAACATCAATTTCGGAAGACTTAGCTCGAATTGAAATTCGCTTGGTAAGTGTGCTTAGTTCACGGGGAGCAGATTCCTAAATTAAGAATTAACCAAGTGATGTAGTAATGAGAAAAAATCACAATAAATGTCATTTATTGATTAAATTGGTTGAAGATTAAGCAAACTCAATATTTGCACTCTTTTTCTCTTTGATGAGTTTTCACAAGAAGTTTCTCATCCACAAGGTTTTTAATGAGTTCTCACAAGATGTTTCTCATCCACATGGTAATTCACTCCTTCTCTAAATTCTTCTCATTGAGTTTTTTTAGAGTTTTAACGAGGCATAGACATTTCACAGTAATTATCTAAGGGGAGTGTTATGAAATTGGGCCCCTAGAGGTAGGCCAATCCGGCGTGCACGCCTCCCCCTTGGGCCTCACATGTGGTCAGTTAGTAAACCCTAGCCCCGCGGTTGGCCTATAAATATAGAGATGATCTCCAATTATTTTACACATATCATTGAGAGTTTGTATTCGTGAGATCTAATCTAATAATGAGAAGACAAACACCTTATATTCTCGTATCTATTTTACTTTTCTGTAAATGTTTAATATATCTGTTATACGATTATTAGATCACATCTCATGATATTGGTTTCACAACAAACTGAAAATCCATCCCTGCAATCGTATTGTAATAATTCGAACTCAGCCACCAAAATTGTCCACCTTTCCATTTAGAGGTGCAGTGATGTTGCATTTCTTTTAAAACTCGAGGTTCATCTTTCAGTTTCTGCCGCTTGACTCCTTATGTTGCAATGGTTTTTGCCGCTTGCTCTCTTTGTGATCTAGATTCTACACCTTAAGCCCTCTAACGTACTAGCAAGAAGCAGAATTAAAAGAAGTATGGAAAACAGCTGCTTGATGATCCACTTGGTTTTCTGCCAAAATGCGTAATGCGTACCCTGTCATCATATAGAAAAGAAGAAATATATTTGTTACTTTGATCCAGTGCTTTATTATAACGTGCAAATTGTGGCCTCCGATAGTTCGAGTAAGCAGTTAACATTGAGTGGGGCTTTTTTGCACGCGGACATGTACATTCACTTTCTCTCTATTCAAAACGTGTACTTTAGAGTTTTAAAAAATTCCGAAAACACCGCAAGCATATATATTGTTATATAAAGTACACATGTAAATTGTAATTAAAAATATGATTATTTGAGAATCGTGGTATAGTAGCCTTTAAAAGGATAGCACACATTTATCTTTTTATATAGGTCGTAAATGATCATATTTTATAACCAAAATTTATAGTTGTATATTTTATTCTATAATAAATGTGTATATTTTTTAAAAAAATTCAAAACTTCTAGATTCTGCATGTAATTTGACATTGATAGGTGGTAGCTAAAGAAAAAACTGCTTACCCAAAATTTGACCGACTCAGCTCCAAACTGAAAACCTAGACTACCTCGCTCGATCTCGGCTCGTTGATCACGTAGTTCCGGCGGCAGTAATTCGCGCGCGCGCGCATGGTTCAGCTGAGAAATCAGTTGTTCAGAACAGTTTACCATAGCGTGCCACGCCTGACCCTCGCCTTGGTTCATCCACCACCAATCTCTTTCTCCCGTCATAAATCCTCTCCCCTTTCCCGGATCACACGACCTCCTCTCTTCCTCCTCCCCACCAAACTCCCCCGACTCCGCTTCCTCGAAACCTCCGGCCACCCACCCCACCCACCGGCCACCGCGTTCCCCTTCCCCCTCCGCTCCGCGCCATCCCGGCTGGGGCCACGAGAGCGCTCACCGGTCCGATCGGGAGAGGGAGGTCGGTCAGAGGAGTCAGAGGCGAGCGCGATCCATCCGGCCCCGCGACGAGCGCCATGGCAGCAGCAGCGGCCGACGCCGGGTCCGATCCCGCCGCCGTCGCCACCTCCACCTGCGCCCACTGGTCGGTGCCCTTGTTCCCCGTTTCTCGCAGATACCTGCTCCTTGATGATGTGCGTGTGCGTGTGCGTGTGTGTGTCGGTGAGGCGATGCCCCTCTGATGTGGTCACCTGGTTTCGGATCTGAGCTAGGGAAGATCAGGTTGGATCGAGGATGGCTTGATTGGTGTCGAGAGAGGTTGTTTATTGGATTCTGACTATAGTGTATCATATCACACGATCAAAAGAACTTTCTTGGTCTACCGAACGGATTTGCGCGGTTGCTAACTATAAGCCGGCCTGATAGGTGACCATCAGTACTTCTGAAGAAGTGTTCTTGGTGCAGCTTATTGAAAAATGTTTGGACTAACAGCCGATGTAGCATCCTTGATGTCCTGGTCCATCTTGTGTCACCAATGCCTTGGCATACTTGATATTAATTTTCATGGGAAGCCATCAAATTCACAGTAGGGCAAAACACTTCTACAATGCTTAGTTTTTATACTTATGGAGGGAGTGAATGGACTAGGTCTGTGCAACCATTGTTTAGTCAAAGTAATCCAGTCTTTCTTAGAGAAAACAAGTTACATGGATTGGATATGATTCGTGATCGTTGGTGCCAGGACATTGTTGATGCGCTTCTTTATATTAGGGCATAGCTGCACTCTACGTTGTTTGCACCTTTTGGCCTCATATTCTAATCACACGTACAAAGGGTGAACATAATATTAGTTGGTAGAACTATTTGATCAGTAGGTTTTTATTCTAAAATGATTCTAACTACTACTCTAGTCCAGTTCTATGCAATTTATGACTTGTATAGTTGTAGTTTGATGAAGCACAATTGGTTAAATGTTTAGTTTTTGCACGTTCTTGTTCTTCAGTCAACGAGAAGTTCCGTCGTCAAACATCGAATTGCATTCTGCACACTGTGCTCGTAACCTTCAAAAGTGCGAACACTGTGGAGAAATGGTTGCCAGGAAGCTTATGGAAGAACACTACAATGAAAACCATGCTCCGGTATGTTTGCAATCTCATCCTAAATGTGATGTTTCGGATTTTCAGAACGTTATGTCATAATGTTGGTTCTCTTTGTGTGGTCTATGCTACATGTTTCCAAATATTTCTACATCTTAGCTAAGGTAGATAGAAGACAGACTTGATTACACAATCAGTTCACTCTGAACTCTTAATGTTAACTGCAGCAAGTATAGAAAGCAAAACATGTTAGAATCAAAATTGCAGGCAATTGTATTCTTCTTCCAACTGAACCAGGAGCTAATCCAACATTGCCATCAAAATTAGGTTAACTGCAGCAAGTATAGCTTGTTAGCTTCTTCTTGTACTTACAAATTGGATACACACATTTCCTTAGCTTGTTTGCTTCTTCTTGTACTTGCAAATCGGATACACACATTTCTTCTGCTATGATATTTTTATCCCAATTGAAATCAGGAGCTAATGTAACACTGCCATTCAATAAAAACAAGAGGAGTAAAATGCACATGTTTCAGGATTTTATAACAGCTGCTTTTTTTTAGTTTGCTGTACACTAAGTGCATCTTATCACACGCAGGTAAATTGCTCTCTTTGCAAAGAAACCTTACAACGTGAGTTATTGGATCTTCATAAAAGTGAACAGTGCACACAGAGGATGGTTGCCTGTGAATATTGTGAGTACGAATTGCCTGCAGTTGATCTTCATGAACACCAGGTGTAATTTGTTGTTGCCTTTGAAGTTAAATATTTATTATTATTTTCATACATGTCGATCTGTTCTGATCATAGTAATTTGAGATACAGGATGTATGTGGAAACCGAACAGAGTTTTGTCAAACATGCAAGAAGTATATTAGACTTCGTGAATGGATAGGGCATGAAATACAGTGCCACATCAACTCAAATGGTTCTGCAGAATCATCAAGGTAGGAATGCTGAATTTTCTTCATTTACACAATTTTGGTTATGACACAATATTTGGTCCATTTTAAGATTATTCTTTTGTACTCCTTTGACTGTTTATTTTAACGTACTTGATTTTCTTGCCAAACTAAAATTATGCAATCCATTATCTGCAAATCATATACCCTAGCCGAGATCCTTAAATGTTCAACCAATGTAACTAAAAAACAATTCAGTTAATTTTCCTAAAAAAATTCAATTTGGTATTTCTTATTTGATTAGCACTTTGGTGAGTTTTCTAGTCAAAATGATCACTTGTTGTAGTAATGGAATTGGCATCCCTATATGTTGATCTTTTCTTCTTTTTACCTTTCCTTTTCTAAGATGATTTAGACGTTATTATTCTTACAAGTCAAAATGTAAATTACTATGGACCTAGTTAACTAATCAGATGCTTCAAATTTAAGTGCCAGAACCATTCCAGAGAGAGAAGTACGGCCTCCTCCACCAGTACGACCAGCACGCCCTGCTCATGGTGCACAACACAAGCGGCTCCTCTTCACGATTGCTGTAACTGGAATCGCGGTTATGATTGGGTCAATACTGTTCCAAAGGGAGGAGAGTATTTAGGCAGTAGCCATGGACTACCCGTGTCAAGTTGTTTTCAACAACAGTATCATAAGTGATCTCTTGATGTATAAGGTGACCCCATAATCAGTTGATACATCTTGCTTGTTTGAGAGTACAGTTCCAGTCATGGCCTCGTTGGAAGAATCAAAATAACCATCCAAATATCTGATGTTCTCTGTGCTATATTAAGACGTTTGAAACATTTTATATTCATAGTCTTTTTCAATTGGACCTTGTTCGGTGGACCTGGGATAGGTTATGCCACGTAGGGATGTACCAGAATTTGTAATATCACACTGCCCGGTCTGTATTGTCGTTTCAGTGGGCAGCTGCTCATGATGTTTTTGTCTATGTTGAGCAGCCCAGGAATTACTCAGCTCGAAGAAATTTGTTGATACTGTGGTAAATAATTACCGATAAAATAACTCCAGTCCTGTAGCTGTTCTGGGACCATGTAACTGGTGCGGATGTCGTCGCTACTTTTATGTTGGCACTGAACATGTGACTTCACTTATCTTCGCCAAAGTTGCAGCCTGTTCATGAACGAGATCGATGGCACTGGAAACAGTTTAGTCTAGGTTATGCCTTGGACTTTGGATTGTGAGGATATGATGTTCTGGCCCAGTGAGATCGGCAGTAATGAAATGCCATTACTGAAACCACCTAAGTGCTATTTACATGGTTTATTTCCTATTATCCCGTGCCTTAACATTTCTTTCGTAAATAATGAATATTTAGAGTTTATCAGGTCGAACAAATAACCTGGACTCCTCTTTTTACTGTTATAAATGTTTTGGAGGTGCAGTGAATTAGTGATCCATTTTACTGAACGTGAGCAACCACAGTGGTCTTCTTTTGGTCCATTGATACTCCATAGCAGATCCTTGAGTTGTTCTGCCTTGCAAATCCGATGTAAATGTTCGTTCGAAGTTTACACAAACTTGACGAAATTTCTACTAGTTTGCACAATCCGAACACGACAGTGGAGCAGTAAAATTCTATTTCACATGTGATAAAAGACGGCACCCAAATAAAGGAGTATTATTACTTTGCTTGCAGCCACATATGTGATGGGCATGTGTACTCATGTAGTCCCAACCTACACACGACTCCAGGCTCCAAAGGTCATGGACCAGAGACAGGTAAACATTTCCATGCGGCAGCTCATTTATGGCATGCTTTTGCAGGGCCTGCCATTTTGATTTTTGAGATCGAGAACTTATGATTTAACATTTCGACCCTGACGCATTAGCAATACTCGTGATGTATAATTGATCAGAAGCAATTACTTACTGCATTACTGTGCCATGGAAAATGGTTTAAAACCACTGATGTGGTCTTCTCAGCAAAAGCTGATGTGGCTGCTTCCTTAATAGGTCGAGATTGACAGCAGGTGTTGAGCCCATGAGCGTTGCAGCATGTGATGCACTGCTCCCTTGTTCTGTAGATTGAATCTACCTATAAGCAAATTTTACTGCAAGTATATGTACTGCTCAAGAAAAAGAAGATTCATCTCCTAAACGAACAAAAAAAAAGCGAAAGAAAGAATTGAAAAGGAGAGAATGCTTAGATCCAGTTTGGTCATTGGATGCAACATGGTCAATGTTCCTTGATGATTTGTCATCATTGTTAGTAATTACTAAGCATGCTTTGTTGCAGCAAAAGCAAACCTTTTTATCCTTCTCTTGTGGGAAGGGAGAACTGTTCTATTTTGGGGGTTCTGTTTTACACAAGTTCAGAAATGAGTGCTCACATGACAATTATGCCATCTGACATTTTCCATGCTTTTGTGCATTATGCCCTTTTTTTTCAACATGTTCTCGGGATACTGTGAGCTTTTGCGGTCATCTTTACATGTATTTATCTCTTCATAAATAAAAAGAGAATTCACTTCAAATAACAAAGACTGAATGGAGTAACACTTCCTGGACACCAATTAGACGTTTGCACCAATCAGACGATCGCGCCCAAACAAAAGTACGATCAACGTGTAGACTCGCGACGGATCACCAAAACGGAAAAACTCCGGCGCGGCCAGTGCCGGTGCGTGCGCGCGTAACAATCACGAGTCGTGACGAACACCGAACGCGTCCAAAGGTGGCGTGGTGGGGCGCGGTGGTCCGGCCCGGCGCCTCCCGTGGTGGTGGAATCCTGAACGGATCCATGCAACCAGGTGGCCCGCTACTGTGTAGTGGCTGATAAGCAAAGAAACAAAACGGAGAAAGCAAACAAAGGTAAAGGTGGTAACCCCACTGTCCAATGGCGCACTAACATATATATTATTAACTGATAATAAGACCTCAGCGATTTGGAAAATTGTAAGTAGACCATGATAACGTGAGTACCCGGTTTTTTTTAATGTTAATTGTCCCTTATTGTGAATATGTAAGAATCGAATAGACTGGAGAAAGAGAGAGGTGTGTGTGTAAACTATCTAGTTTGACATAAATATGATGATATGATTCGACAAAAATAGTTTGTTGGAAGTACATATTAGCTAGCCTATTTTTTTTGCTACTATACACGTTTCTCGAATGTTTAAGCTCTTGACAACGTTTTATCTCTCATCCGATACTTTGTGCTATTAGTTTGACAACCTTGTATACACAACCGTAAATATATACAGTTATCAGTTATTACGATGCAAATGTGTCGACGATTGGTAAACCGTTGATCTTACTGTAGTCGTGAGATAGAGATACTTGTTGTTGGATAGGGATCCCTAGGGCACAAGGCCAAGAGATCTGAAGACAAGAAAACACCCTTTTTATACAGGTTCGGACCTCCCTCAGAATAACAACCCTACGTCTTGTTCGTATATATTGATTAAAGAGTGTCTTACAAAAAATGTGTCTATTAGTGGCTATCCTAAACCTAATTGGAGGCTACTTCGACTAGTTCCGCGAGACTCAACTCCTTCGAGGCAACGGATCTTCTCGTGGGAATCGTAGGGGGTTCTTGATGGCTTCAGACTTTAGGCTTCTAAGGCTTGTCGACCTTGTGAACCTGAAGAGACTTGTCTATCTTCTTAGACTTGAAAGATCTCTCCTTCTCCATAGGATTGCTGATCCTTTTATAGGGGGCTCCCCGAGTCGTACCAGACACGGACTTATGCCCGAATAGGACTCTGGCTTCCTTAAACGTCTGGATTTACTTCCTAGTTTAAGGGGTGTCATTCCTCCTTGCGGGGGGTTACCTTATCTCCTGGGAATCCTTACCGGATACGTATTCTTATTCCGATAATCCAGAGAATCGTATACGGATACCTCTTTGTATACGGGATACTATACTATCTATCGTCAAAATGATATTCTATCGTGGCTTGCTTATGCCTCATGCCCATTACTAGAGAAGTGTTGTTGTTGGTGTTTTCTACTCACTTGATTGATTGTTTTTATCGATCAAATCATCACCTTAGCCATCGCCTTGAGCTCCTTTTCATTTCACCAGATTTTGAGCATCGTAGGATTGTTATTACCATCTCAAATCTAGCGTGTGAGCCTAGAAAATGACCAATGCGCGTCATAAATCTTTTGTTAGAAATTTGAGATAGAAATATAGGCCAAACAACTATTTCTCCAACCGATTTTACTGAAATGCCCTGTATCGAACTTTGTTTGCGAAAGCGGGGTCACAATGAAATTCTAAAGGCTGAGGGCATGTACAATGTGGTGGTGCTAGAAACTTGCTAAGAAAATTGCTAACACTTGGTTCTAAGAAAAGTAAATTTACTCCAATGTGGTGGTGCTAGAAACTTTTTCTTAGCACCTATTTTAGACCCACATGTCAGCATATTATATTTTTTCTCATCTATCTCTCTCACAATTTGCTCTAGCTTGGGCCCCACATATAGTCAACTCTCTCTTAGAACCTGATTTTAGTACTAGAACCAGGTGTTAGCAATTTTTCCTTAGCACCTCCCTTCACATGTTTAGAACCAACTAAAGTTGGTGCTAAGAATCCTTAGCACCCTCTTAGCCAACATTGTACATGCTCTAAGAAGTGAAAAAAATTACAAGGCGACAGATTGCTAACCCCAGATCAACAGCACATCCATCACCTACTGGCTTTATTGGCGACCAGTGTGTACTGTGTCCAGTACAGGCAGCCATAGTAGAGGAAGCTTAGAGAGCAAGCCCCACACCCCCCAAAAAAAAATATACCAAAACACAAGCGTACCAACGCCCGAAAGGCTCCAAAGCAGCAAAGCCAGCCAGCCCGGCACAGCCGTAGCCGCAGGAGACGGGCATCGCCGCCCGCGTCGCTTTCCTCGCCGTAGCCGCACCACTTCCTCCTGTTCCTCTCCGTCTCCCCCCAAAAGCGAAGCGAACTGGCGAGCAACCACCGCCAAAACCCAAACCCTAACCATCCACCACCACCACCACCCTCCCGGCCTACTCCCAACCTTCCCGTCTCCGTGCTGCGCGCACCAGATCGGTGGCCGGATCCAATGTGCCGCCTGCTGCTGCTGTAGTGCGGGGGGACCGGTGCCCGGATTCGGCCGATCTGCGGCGGCGGCGGCGGCGAGGAGGAGGGGATGTCGTCCGCGCCGGCGCCGGGGGCAGCGTTCGACCGCTACGTTCAGCGCGGCGGTGCGGCGGCGGCGCCAGCGGCAAACGGCAACACGGTGCGTGCTTAGCGTTGTGTGGGTATGGGTTTGCTTCGTTGCGTGCGCGGCGGGGGGTAGTGGATTGGCTGGGTTTGCGGCTGGGTTTGCGATTTGGTGCGCTTTTGGTATCCGATGCTGATGGAGTGATGGGTATCTATCTCGGTTCCGTGTGCCGGTGGCTCCACAATTCGGAGGGCCTGGGACGCGTACATATGATGCTCTGGAGTGGTCTTTGCTTGCACGAGTTGCTGCGTCGCTGCTACTATTGATAGGTTGGCTTGCACCGCTTTGGTCGGATTGCATTGGAGGCGCCGTGGAGAGTTTGCGCCTATTTTAGAGCTCCCAGGGCCTTCGACTCTCTGGACTGACAACGATACTGGGGGGTATTGGCAATGCAGCTTAGATTTGGTTTCGGGGGAATCGAGCTTCTGTTGGGGCGTGCCGTGGACCTCGCTAGGACATGTAACTACATCTGTGGAGCTAAACGTGGATACTATGGCGGGACAAGGGACGTTAATTTGAATTGGGGCAGTGAGAAAGGAGTTGATGGTGGGATATTTGCGGCACGGGAAGGTGGAGCGTAAATGGTAAGAGCATATGCTATGGTGGATTGTTAAGGAAGGAATGAGGGATAACATGGTTGGAAGAAGGGAACACATGACGAGGCAGGAGAGTATACGAGGCTGATACATACAAATAAATTCACTGTTTCAAGTTTCAAGAGCCGCAAAAGGTGTGAATTCTGCATTATTTGATGAGTTTGTGCCTTTGTGGCATTTGGACATCATGGAAGTGCCAAAAACCGTTTGCACAATTTGCTGCCGGCCTATAACATTATGACATTCTAAATATACGTATAACCTCGGATCAGTTTAATTGAACAGCTTCAATTACTTCTACGTCTTAATATTTAATAAAGCAAGATGGAAGAATGTGGAGTAATGTCAGTCCAGATACCAGCTGATTCACTGCACTTATATCTGGAAGTTCAAAATTCATTATTGCCACGGCATGATCTTTAAGACATTTCTAGCCGTCGCACAATGTAATGCTTAGTGAACACAACATATTGTATTGATATATGTCGTTTATGCACAACTATTTGATTAAAACTTATTTGTAGATTTTTGCAACTGTTTATACTCACCGGCTAGCTCAGAGTTGAAATCACAATAATTAATGGAAAAAAAATGTGATGCTGCATCAGATATACGTGTTTTGTCCATTTCTTTTTTTTTCTGATCATGCTATGAATCCTAGATGTTGGTCTATAGAAGTACTTGACTGAAAACTACATATTACAGTTTCTTAGTCCACTTTTACTATATGTTGTCCACCTACATTTTCTGATGTCATACTAAAATAGCATGCTAACCAGGTTTTCAAGAGTGGACATCTCTTCATATCATCCAAAGGTACTCTCTCTCTCTCTCTCCCCCCACCTATGCTGTTTCACCTGATTTATGCAATGCAAATATGCAAAATCAAGAAGCTAAAATGTTTCTGTTTGCTCTAGTGCTGTCGTTTCAAGCCTTCAAGGCAACACTGGCATATATACCTTTTCTTTTTCTTGTGATGGTCCGAGAAAACATTACTGGGCAGAGATGCAATAGCATTTCTTTTTTGTACTGACCCTTTCCTTATTTTAATTGGTTGCTCAAATTCTGTAGCTAAGTGGGATCACCAGAATGTTTTGTACTTTTCTACGTGGGACAATCAAATTTAAGTACATTGCTATTAATCGCATCATGATCACATATGCACACACGAACTTTAAACATTTAATAATTATCTGAAAGAAGGTTTTCTCAAGATAAGTAAGATATGCCTGTGTCATGCATATGAAAAGTGAAGGAAGCATCATGCTTATATCAAGAAAAAATAGTGTCATTCTTCTGATTGTAGTATCAATAAGAATGCTTTTTTCTTTTTGAATTGAATTACATGCTGCGAGGCTCTGGTGTTTGGGTTCAGCCTCACATGGCTGCTTATGGTTCTCTTTTACAATTTTACTTCTGGTAGCACATCTTGCTTTTTATTGTGAAAGAGAACTCTTGCATATATACTTTTCAGGAATTGGATGGAAATCATGGAAGAAACGCTGGTTCATCCTCACACGAACATCATTAGTTTTCTTCAAGAGTGACCCTGTTAGTATCTCTATCCTTATAAATTTCCTTTATTTGGGAAGTGCAATACTTTGTCGGATCAAACCTTTGTGTCTTATTGCCCGAAATATGATTGTTACTTTTACGATGATCTGTAATGTTTGAAGTGTTTCCTCAAAAGCACAATTGGAAACCTCTACATGTCTTATTACCCAAAATGCAATTATTATTATTACTATGACCTGTAACGTTTGAACCGTTTCCTGCAGAAACTGAAACTACTAGATATGCTACTCCTTGTTGATCTAGTTGGTTAAAACACATCCTACTTAGATATTTTTCCTCTGCATTGCCTCCTTACTGTGCACAACTAATTTGATAGTCCTATTGTTGTAAACCTTGATTCACAACGGGATAACTACCGTACTGAAGATAGCCAGATGGCATGGCTGCGGGGGATTGGATAGACATAGGCTAGATGAGAGAATATTTGGGAGTGAGTAGATTGTTTCTTTCTTGCTTGCCTCAAACATAGATACATGGCATCCTTATATAGTGGATGCTTAGGCCCTTGACATTTCCTAACACAATACGAACTCCTAATGTATTAGACTCCTTTAATCCTAGACTTCGTAATGCAATACTATTTTCTAACAGACTCCTCCCGTTTCCTTGCTGCTGCAAGTCCTTGCCCAAAACAGTGACCATCTCCTGCTGACGTACGTGGTACATGACCTTGCCCTTCTTGCCGCCGACCAGCTGTAACCAAACTGCCACTACCTTGATGCAATATATCAACGTCCTCAACACCACATCCCTCCCGAACAAGCAGTTTGTCCTCAAGCTGCACGGTGGCGGCCACGGTTGCAGCCCTAGGTAGCACCGTGTAGATGAGAGGTCACGGTCCTCCGCATGCGCACATAGCAGGAACTAGAAGAGTAATCCCTCATATCTTGCCCTGCATGACCTTGCTTCCCTTTGTTTCTAAGATTTTTACTTGGAAACTTGCCGTGCTAAGACTGCATGATCGCATGCACAAAATCACACGTATGTTTCCTCCTTTTATCTTCTGTAAAATAGGAAAGGAAGTAATCTACTTTTTAAATTGGAACAAGGAATACTTCCGAAACCTCCTTCACCCACTCACTGTTGCATGCTTGGAAAAGAAAAAAAGAATCTGACTTTGTTTGGAAATATCAGATTGAAATCCTCATCATTGAAGATTTCCTTCTCTGCGTGTTCATCTACTGCACATGCATAAGCTGGTACGCAGCCTTTTCTCAGCTCCACGCGCACATGCTGGAGTTCCAAGCGTTGCTTGTTGTTATTCCCAAACGGCGCAACCGATGCTGCCTCTCTCTGTGTTGCCGCTGCCACTGTCCCCTGCTGCACCGCCATTGCTCCTGCTACACCCTGCTCCAACACGGTTGTGCCCCTGATCACTGCTGCGCACGTCTGCGCTCTCGCCGCTGCTGCACTCACCAAAGTATTTATGGCCGTTCCTTCGGTTGCGCTTGGCTGCGTTCCTCTGTTTTCGCCTGTCGCTGTGCTCGGCTTCGTCTGTGCCGCTTCTACTACTGCTTCTTGCTCTGGTGCCTCTACCACCACTGCATCTTGTTGTGTCACTGTTGTGAACTTGGGTGCACCTAATGAGCTGGGCGATACAGGGAGTAACTCGATAGCAAGCTGACAGCAACCATGGTATATGTTCCGGCCTTGCAAACTTTCCAAAGCTCATGCTGCATCATGGTCTAAACCATATTTGATGAAGTCCATGATCCTTGATCTCCTTGGGAAAATTTCAATGGTCTCCACCACTCCATAAGGATCAAAGACTTGATAAAGCGCACTCTCTGTGATAGGATATATAGCCAATCGTGACAAGGAGTATCCTTCGTGACATTATCTTGGCAACCGAAAACCATGGAATCGTGACACGGAGTATCCTTCGCGACATCGTCTTGGCAACCGAAACCATGGTGTTGGCTCTGATACCAAATGTTGGGAACCTTGATTCACAACGGGATACTACCGTACTGAAGATAGCCAGACGGCATGGCTGCGGGGGATTGGATAGACATAGGTTAGATGAGAGAATTTTGGTGAGAGAATAGATTGCTTTCTTGCTTGCCTCATACATGGATACATGGCATCCTCATATAGTGGATGCTTAGGCCCTTGACCTTTCCTAACACAATACGAACTCCTAACGTATTACGCTCATTTAATCCTAGACTTCCTAATGCAATACTATTTTCTAAAAGACTCCTCCCATTTCCTTGCTGCTGCAAGTACTTGCCCAACATGTGACCATCTCCTGCTGCAGTACATGGTACATGACCTTGGCCTTCTTGCCATCCGGCCAGCCGCAACCGAACTGCCGCTACCTCTATGCAATATACCAACGTCCACAACACCTATTTGGTTTCAGTCTTTGTTGCATCTTCTGCATGCATACTGAAACTGTGATCATGCATGAGTATTCAACGTCCAGTTTTAGTGCTGATTACACAATATGACAACATGCTTTGGTCGAATAAGCTTTTTCTTATGTTATTTCGGATCCAATGGTTCTGTGCATGTATTGCATAATATCACTGGTGAATGAGAAAGCATGTTTCTTAGCTGCGTCAAGCAACTTGTTCTGTGGTGGTACACCAAATAGGGAGTTCCATAATGAACTTTTTGATGGCTATTTTTCTCTGTATCTCCCTAGTCGAATTTATACCTTGTGTAAGCACACCTTTTTCTCATTTCTTGACAAGTTCCTTTTACGGGTGTTGCAGAATACCTTGCCCCAGAGAAGTGGTGAAGTGAATGTTACTCTTGGTGGGATTGACTTGAACAATTCTGGCAGGTATTTATCTCACTCTATTGATCTTTTTCCTATTATGGATTTTCTGCAGCAATAGTACTGTATTAAAAGTACTTTTCATTTGCAGTGTCGTAGTCAGAGAAGACAAAAAATTGTTGACTGTCCTTTTCCCAGATGGTCGTGATGGTCGGGCTTTCACCCTTAAGGTAGGTGGCTTTTCCTTTCCAGCTTAATAACTAGCCCTTGAAAGAAATGATGAGAGGTTAAACAACAAAATACATGTTCATTTTCCTTTATGTCCTTTGAAGTTTTCCTTTTTGCTGAATACAGGCAGAAACTTCTGAAGATTTATTTGAGTGGAAAACAGCATTAGAAGAAGCTCTTGCACAGGCTCCAAATGCAGCTCTTGTGATGGGGCATAATGGGATATTTCGTAATGACACTGCTGATACATACGAAGGAGCTATTCCAAATTGTTGGTCCCTTTGTGCTGTTGTGTTTTTCTCCAAAACTTTAGAACCCTCTTTGCAGTTCAATCATACCTTCCCCAATTGTTTGCAGGGAGAGAGAAGAGGCCAATCAAGTCATTAGTTATTGGCAGGCCAATTCTGCTTGCACTTGAGGATATTGATGGCAGCCCTTCTTTTCTAGAAAAAGCTCTGCGCTATCTTGAGAAACATGGTGGGCGCAAAAATAATGTTTACTAGAATTCTTGAACCAATTTTAGAACCTGGAAACTTTAACTGTTGCTAATTTAATATCTTTATAACGTTCAATTTAATTGGTTACATAAATCTTCTCTTGCAGGGATAAAAGTGGAGGGAATTTTGCGTCAGGCCGCAGATGTGGAGGAGGTTGATAGGAGGTTGCAGGAATATGAACAAGGTCTATGTCATTTCGTAATTTTTTAATAATATAATTAAACCAGTGGTATTGGCAACTCTCTTGTGTTGGTGTCTTTGTGTTGATAAACTTGTATACAATTAAAATGCTATGACTGTTTCTACCCCATACCAGGAAGAACTGAGTTTGCACCAGATGAGGACGCGCACATTGTTGGTGACTGTGTGAAGGTATCTCAGCTATTCTAGTTATTAGAATTGTTTTGGTACCCCTCAAAGCATGAATAATTCCTTCTATTACTACCTGCATTCATGAAAGCATCTCTGCAGCATGTTCTCCGTGAGCTACCATCCTCGCCGGTGCCTGCCTCTTGCTGTACAGTGTTATTGGAAGCTTTTCGTAAGTGTTCTGTTCAGTTTAGCTAAAGTGGACTTGCTCTGTTTTGTGGAATGTCATGTCTTCAATACCACAAACTTTTCTCCAGTTTGAAATAATCACCACCACCCTAGTCTGTCTAGCTCAATACAGCAGCAAACCACAACTGAAGTTAAAACAAACAGTACTTATTCATTGGCATGCGTGCTTGGCACCATCCTCTCTGCTGCCAGCAACATGCCAACACCGTCTCCAACTATTGGATTTGAGTCATTTGACCCAAGAATACACATTTGATGTTAAATAAATCTCATTATATAAATATTAACCATCCATGGGAAAGGAATTTTTTGTGCGCAATGTATCTGTCACCTCGAAAAATTGTATGTCAAGTGCATAAAATACAAGCACATTTACCATAGTCACTCCCATGTATTTTTATTATTCCACATGATATAAAAACACTTTCAAGATTTAATTTTTACATTGGCATGCGTGCTTGGCACCATCCTCTCTGCTGCTTGCAACATATGCCAACACCGTCTCCAACTATTGGATTTGAGTCATTTGACCCAAGAATACACATTTGATGTTAAATAAATCTCATTATATAAATATTAACCATCCATGGGAAAGGAATTTTTTGTGCGCAATGTATCTGTCACCTCGAAAAGTTGTATGTCAAGTGCATAAAATACAAGCACATGTACCAGTCACTCCCATGTATTTTTATTATTCCACATGATATACTTTCAAGATTTAATTTTTACAAGTAGGTGACAAATGCATAGGATACAAAACTAAATCCCTTGGGTGCATCCATTCATATAGAGAACATGCTAACTTACAATTTTGGTTCTGTCTCACTCCATTTGGGAAAGCCTGTGGATAACGAGGAAGTGGCCCCTTGTGAATCATGTAGTTGTTCTCATCTATCTGCTGGTACGGCTTTTCCATGCCGTTGTAGAGAGGCCCTGAGGCCTACTAGAGAACAGAGGGAGAGACTAGAAATCCTTGTTTATTTATTGCTTAAGAAAAAGTGATGATATGCGGTGCCTTGTATAGAGCCAGCCCCTGCTAACTTAAATCTATTCTTTCCAACTAATAAGGATAATCGTCCAAATAGATCAGACCCTATATCTTGGATAAGGAAAGATATAGCTAAATATGATAAACTAATCAATTCGTAACCGTCCAATCTTATCTAATGGTGCCATGGTGGTTACTGAGGGTGGTACCATAACAGATACATAGTTATTTAGATTTTGTAGGATTCTATCTGGTGCCTAGCATCTTCCCCTGTACGGCCTCTGATTATCTGTACTAGCATGGTTTTAACAGATAGTTGATATATATGTTTCTCCTTAGATATTATTATTTTACAAGGCATTTGCAAAAATAAAAACAACTGCTATGAGTCCGGCTAAGATTCAACATGCTTATCCATGTCATTTGCTGCTTTTTGTTGGCTACTGGTCTATATATTCTATTTTACTTGCATAGGGCTGGAGACTAAGGAAGCTCGGATAAATGCTATGCGTTCGGCTATATCTGAGACATTCCCTGAGCCTAATCGGCGTTTGTTACAGAGGTTAGCCTCATGTTCTCCCCATAGATTTGGTATTGGATAACATATTTTTTTTGTTGGGGAGAGAGTGTGTGTGTGTGTGTGTTCTATTGCTCTCATTTGAATTTTTCTTGGTCTGCCAGTTTATGCTAAATGTGATGTATGATTTTTTATGTGTGGAATCCTGTTTGCTGCCAATCAACCCTAGCATGTTATCATTGACTTCTTGTGCACTAAATAATAACTAATACCATGTACTATTTTACCTTGCTCTCTAACCATACAGTTTTTTATTCCTTATTTTAGTGTTGGTTCAACTTTTCAATTTGGAATAACAATATCTCACTGATCTTTGTCCGTATTTGTTGTTTGATGTTTGACGAATTAGAGTAAAAACGCTCATCGCTGCACTTTCCTCATAGAGACTTTTGTTTGCAGAATTCTGAAAATGATGTACACTGTTGCTTCTCATACTGCTGAGAATCGAATGACTGCATCAGCAGTTGCTGCTTGTATGGCCCCTCTCTTGTTGCGCCCGCTTCTTGCTGGGGAATGCGAGATGGACGAGGTATTTGATATGGATGGTGATGATTCTGCCCAGCTTCTTGCTGCTGCAAATGCTGCTAACAGCGCTCAAGGCATTGTCACAACTCTCTTAGAGGAATACGAGAGTATATTTGATGTAAGATTCTTTAATGCCCCGAGTTTCTCCCTGCAAACTTTTAGCTGGCTTCACTCTTTTCTGATAGTAGCTGTGCTAGTTATCAGTCTCCATTAAAAGTTACTGGTCCATGCTGCACATATTATTTCTACGTGCACTGTGGTAATTATGATATGTGAGCAGCTAGTGAAACACTTTGCCTCTTTTTCATTTGATCTGTCTCCTGATTCTTTATATTTCTTTTCTTATGTGCTGTTGATTATTCATATCTTACATTTTTACAGGATGAACACCTTGTCAGATGTTCCCCGTCACCTGAGTCGCAAATTGAAGAAAGTGGTAGTGAATCATCAACAGATGATGTAAATATGGATGCCAAAGGTAATGGATTTCATGATGCAGAAAATGATGTAGATCAAGAAATGGACGATGACAATGGTGCAGAGCGTATACTTAGCGGAAAATTGAGTGAGAGCAGTGGATACGCTGGGAGTGACCTCTATGACTACAAGGTTTTGATATGCTCCCTGCCTTTTAAGCTTATAATCTAAAGTTGTTTGTAGTGTTATACTGTTATTACTACAGACACATGCACACATATGTGCCTTATTTGGTTTTAAGATCAATTCCGATGGAATATTAAATAGCATCCTGGTTTCAGAATCTATGTGAGTTCATGGGTTGTTTAACGACACGATGGCATTTTTGTGGCTGCAAACTGTAATTTTTTGATGTAGGTGTGGTTCTTTGAGAGGACAAAAGATGATGAATATAGGGTTGCATATAATGGCCCCTATCAGTTAGACCTGGTCAAATGCATGACTTCTGGCTGGGTCTGGAAAAGGTCCTGGCCTGGCACAAGGGTCAAACCTGAGGCCTGGACCAAGTCTGGACAATTCGGTTTTCCAAAAAAATAATGACACTTCAATTTAGTTACACTTTTTTTAATTATTTAATTATTTCGGTAGGGTTTTTTTGAGCTTTGCCGGGCCTGTGGGCCAGACTTCTCAGCCAGGGCCCAGCTGTCCTGAGCCCAGAAAATAGGGGCAGCCTGGGTCAAGCCCTTGAACTGGTTTATTACCTAGCAGTATCTAGTAGGTGTGCAATTTAATTATATCAGTTCAATATTACACTCGTAAATTTCCTGTTCCATTTATTATAATGGCGAGAACATGAGATATGGATCCATTAAGCTTCGAGAATTACCTTGTATCATTGATGGTAATAACATGAGTGTACAACATGCCGAAAAGCTAACATATTTCTCTGTGTGTGTAAAAGCCTCTATTTATCTATGTTCTTGAAGCTTGGTATATGTAGTATTGTTTTAAACTGCATGCTCATTTAGTCATTGTGTGGTTCCTTCTCTGGTTCAAAATTTTCCTATATTTAGCGGCAATTTGTAATCTTAATGCTGTATTTTTCAATGTACTAACTGCCATGATGTCTTTGCTTTTGTTGCTTATTCTACTTCTCCTGATTGAACCACAGGTTGTTCATGCTGATGATTCAGATGCTGAACGCTCTGTTTATGTTAAGGCATTGGAAGAAAAGGCGGACTTAAGCAAAGGTCCAAAAATTCATTCAGCTGAAAATGGTTCAGCAAATATGGAAATGTCGCTGAATGAGAAGAATCCTTCTAACCCAACATCCGGTCATGAAACTCCATTGTCTATGGGAGAGATCCTTTCTTCTTTGGATCCTGAAATTTCTGTACCTAGTCGCGGTGCTGAATATTCTGCAGAGAGACACTCAAACAAAACTAATGGATCTCACCTGCATGTGAAACGCAGTAACTTTTGGGGACGGAATAATGTAAGCAATGAATCTAGTTATATTTAACTTCTTTTGCCTTTCATGGAGCCCCTGAGTATGAATTTGTGTTGCTGCCAACTTTTCTGGCCCGTTGATTATGGTTCCCTCCATACCATCATTCAGCATTCTGATTTATATGTATCATTCATGCAGGCAAGAAAGAGCCAACATTCCGAATCAGTTGACTCATCTGGTGAAGAAGAGTAAGCTATTTTCCACTAAACACCATTCTTATGTGATTATAGTACTTGCTTCAGTGAGTGTTGCTGTTGATAGTTGTGAAAAAACCGGGCTAACATTTTCGAATTTCAGTTTTATTCTCACTGTCAACACTTTGGTTTTCGGCTGAAAAAACAGTGAAATATTTATGAAACAGTGGATGTAAAGTAGTTATTGAAAAATTTATGAAATGGAAATGTAGATCAAATTTAGTATATTTTGGAATTTGAATCTCAGATGTGCTGCTATTAGCTAAACTTTTGGTGTATTGAAAATTCATTACTTAGAGCCCGTTCGGTAGTCTCCCGCGCCGCCCCGCGCCGCAAATCCAGCTCCGCGCGCCGCGCTCCCCGCTCCGCTGGAAAAACGTGGATCGCCCGACGCGTTCGGCAGCCCGGCTCCCGCTTCCCGCGCGCAGCGAGCAGGCCAGCGCCCCGGGCCTGTTAAGCAAAGGTCAGAAGCCCACTCGGGGAGAGGCAAGGGAGGGCGACCGGCACCGGTGCTCGCGAGGTTGGACGGCCGGGGACTCGGCGAGGTGTTGGAGTAGCCGGCGGCGTGAGGCAGGCAGCTGCCGGCGGCGGGAGGGAGGGCCGGCTGCGAGAGGGACGCAGCTGCGGGTGGTGGGAGGACAGGGGCTGACGGCGGCGGGCCGGCAACGGTGCGGATCTGCGGGAGCGGCGGCGAGGGGCGGCAGCTCGGGGGGCCGCGGGGGGCGGGGAGGATCTAAGAGCGCGCGGGGGGCGGGGACGGCGGGGAGGGGGGAGCGGCGGGGCGGCGGGGAGGGGGGAGCGGCGGCGAGGGCCGAGCGAGCGGCGGGAGGGGGGGGACCGGCGGCGAGGGGCGGGAGCTCGAGGGGCGAGCGAGCGGAGGGAGGTGGGGGCGGGTAGCGGCGGCGAGGGGCGAGCGAGCGGCGGGGAGGGGGGGAGCGGCGGCGAGCTCGGGTGGGAGCTCGGGGGGAGAGAGCGCGCGGGAGTGTCGGCGGGGTGGCAGCCTGGCGTAATTTTTCTCAACTCCTCCCTTTGTGCGCTCCGCGGTTTGACGCCCGACCCGCTCCGCGATTTTTGCCTGGGGGCAGCTCCGATCCGCGAATCCGGCTCCGCGTAAAATTCCCGTTCGGGTGCGCTCCGCCGGATCCGCGCGCGGAGTTCGGAGCTGGGGAGGACCCGAACGCGCCCTTAATGATGAACATTGCAAATTAGGTCCAATGCATAATTTTTAAAACTTTTGTTAGCTTCTGGACTATTTTGCCACTGATGCGTGGGAAATTTATGAACAAGCAGTCAAGCACATTTGTTTCATGGCTTGTCCTTTTCTTGGACAAAACCAAAGGTCAATTTTATTTTAATTTTGCTATGGAAATAAACCTTTCAGGCTTGCAATTCAAAGGCTTGAGATTGCAAAGAATGATCTGCAGAACAGAATCGCCAAAGAGGTAATGGAAGAAACTTCACATATACGGACTCATTTTATTTATTGTCTTACTGTAATCTAATGGAAAGCGTCTCTCAGGCTCGGGGTAATGCAATTCTACAGGCCAGTTTGGAAAGAAGAAAGCAAGCACTACATGAACGCCGTTTGGCCCTGGAACAGGATGTATGCTGCATCCCCTTGCCTTCTCAATTTTGCTTGGTCATCATGTCACTGTGTTCTATTTTAGGGAAAGAGTGCCATTTTTGTCCATCAATCCCAGGGTCAGGTTCAGTTTATCTTGATCTTTCTAGGTTGCTAATTCGGTCCCTCAGCACAAGGAATAGGTTAGGCAGGGTCCCAAATCTAAAAATGTTTAAAAGCCGAATACACATTCAGTTGACTTTTCTTTGTGTTCATTGAAGTTTGCGTGTTCTCTACATCATAGTCATCACCAATGCCTATATTTCTTCAAAATACAATGCAAACATCCTGCTGCGCACTTATTTTTGAAATCTCAGTCCTTGTCAGGATTAGCGGCAACCAGCACGCCAGGTTTCCTCTAGGATTTGGAACCCCCTCACTGCAGATTGACTATCTTATAGGCGAGCCTTTCCTGTGAGTAACTTGGAAATTAGACAGGCTTGGTTAATTTATTGATGGAAGGATTCAATTGGAAACGCCCGTAAAATTGGGGAACCAAAATAAGATAGTGCCTGCACAAAATTCAAGGTGTAAACATAGTCCAAAAGTTTAGGGGCCAAAATTGTACTTTCCCCTTAAATTGTTTTAGTACAATTATTTTTTAACAGGTTCTGATATACTAGGTGGTGGTTGAATTGGTCTGACAATAGTTTCCACAACTTTATATCTATAGGTGTCCAGGTTGCAAGAGCAGCTACAAGCTGAGAGGGATCTTAGAGCTGCGTTGGAGGTTGGGTTGAGCATGTCTTCTGGACAGTTTTCTAGTCCACGTGCTATGGACTCAAAGGTACCTTTAACGATTGCTCTACTGGATGGACTTATTTTATGGAGTCTCATTTTCCTCCTTGTTTTCCTCAAGACAAGGGCAGAACTGAGGAGATTGCTCTCGCTGAAGCTGATGTCGCAAGGTTAAAACAGAAGGTTGCTGAGCTTCACCTCCAACTCAATCAACAGCGCCAACACCAATATGGCCCATCAGCAGATGCAAATGATCGTTATCACCGTGCCACTGACCATTTTTCACATCAGTAAGATACCAATTCTATTCTCTCTCTTTTTTTGCAAAATTGGCTACAGGACACTCCAAATATGTGGCAGTTGCTAAATCACACTCTCCGCATGTGGTTTTGCTATAACACACTGATTGCTGGAAGACACTGGGACAATTAAAATAATAAGGGAAAATTGGTTCAGTCACACTGAAAGATTGAATCTTTAGAAAAATCACATCAAAAGAATTTGGTACATTTTAATACCATTGAAAGTTTGCAATGTTGGGTTTTTCCACATTCCATGACCTTTCTGTCAGCTTATATCTGGTTTTCTTCCTTCCTCCCAAAAGCCGACCAGTTGAAAAGACTCAAGTGCCCCCGTGTAATTTGGTTCAGCCTAACCCGGTCAAAGACTGGCTACCCATGTCGAACAGAATTATGCAGTCAAACAGAATGGCGCAGTGAACAGAGTGATTGCATCTAGAAGCAAACCAACTAGGGAGAGAGAACAAGAATTGATAATGCATGAAAGACCCAGCATGATCCGACGCTCCGCTGCTGCTTCTTTCTTGAGAAAAACCACAAACCAACCGTAGCACATCAAAAGCTCTGATGGTAACACTAGTGGCACAACAACAATGATCAGGAAAAGCTACGGTTCTAGCAATGATTGCCGCTGCCCCCAAATCCCTATGGATCCGCTGTCGCGTTCCAGTTCTGGTAGCAACCGCGCTAGATCTCGGCCTCTCAGGCACACCAACCCAAAGGAACAAGAACCAGTACCTACCCAAGGACGAAGCAGACTAAAGGAGAAAGGTTAACTCGATGGGAGGTGGAAGGAGAGGAGGACCGGGAGGCGGAGGAGTCTGCGAGCGGTGGCGGTGCACTGCGAGAGTGACAGTGACGGTGGTGTAGTGGGGAGTGGTGGTGGCGCTGTGTCTAGCTAGGGCATGGCCGCTCTAGGCAGAGCGAGGCACCGTTTGTATGAGATTACAAGGGGAAAATGGGAAGGTATGACGACTCAGTTAGTGAAAATTGACGGAATGGTAAAAACCTAACTCTCGCAAAACTTTCGATGGTATTAAAGTGTACGTGTTTTTTTTGACGTCATTTTTCTAGGCCCTATCTTTTGGTGTGATGAAACCAATTTTTTCAAATAATAATTTCCCCTTGTGACCATGTCATGTAAAGAAAGAGCGAGTAGTAGAAGCACTTGGGTGGCTGTGGGAAACCGGTGGCGTGCGTGGGTACACTTTCCGGGAGACGCTGCCGGGGTCTTGAGCCCCTCGGGCTACAACTACGATGACACAAGCCCATGCGTCGTAAGGGCTGAGCGATCCACCATGATGCCATGGCTGTCAGTGCGTTGTATCTCGAGTCATCCCAAGCCCCCAGGGAATTCATTAAGTTTTTCCCCAAGTAGTGCCATATCCACATCGACCCCATTGCCGTTCTCGTCCTCCGCCGTGACCCTGCCACATACTTCCACCGCCAAGCTCGTCCTCCCCCTCCCCACCCACACCCAATACACACACAAAAACCCCATGTGGCGTCGCTCTGGCTCGTGGTGGCGTGAGCTTATATCCATTGGATTTTCCCTAGCGATGGATGTGAAAATTGGGTGCATATGGCTTGTGGATTGGGCACATATGGCTTGTGGCTTGAGAAGGCCTGGAGCCATGCACGGTGGAGCACAATCTAGGTAAGCGGATCCTTGAGCTGTGAAAGACTCGATCTGGAGAAGTGGATGACAAGAGGTAGAAGAATGATATGACCAGTGGGTCCTGCTGGCATTGCAAGAATGAGAGATAATTTCGGGTTTTGCTGAGAAAGAATGGTTTAACGGGTTCAACCATATTTGAGGGGGCATCATGTCATTTGGAATTGCTTCTCTCTCCAATCCAGCGGGATGTATTATTCTAATAGCCAGTGTCTGGGCAAATAGCCACCATTTTAGAGTGTGTTAGCAAAGCTGCATATGGGTAGTGTGATTTAGCAAATGCCACACATTTGGAATGTCCTATAGCCAATTTTGCCCTTTTTTTGGTCTCTATTGATGATGAGGATTATGGTTCTGGCACCTTTTGATTTCTGTGAGACTTGGAATTTGGTGGGAACTTGTTAATAGTTCTATTTCATTGAAGTAAAATTATTTCTTTAACTAGTGATGATTATGCTGCAGCTGGATTTAACACGGATTTGATTGCAGGCATTATTTCACTAGAAAAAATGTAGATATTCTAAACATGAGATTGGATATGTTATGTTCCCATAATTTACTAATCATATTATGACACTATTCTATTTGTACCAGAAACTTTGTTCAACCAGGATTTGACATGAACCTTGCTTTTTGCAATCAAGAGAAGCAGAGAAATGAGGTTTGTTAAGAATTTCTCCCTCTTCCTGCTCTTAAGATAATAATGAAACCTGTTTAAATTCCAGTTTCAACAACTTGGCTTTCCCACCTGCATGATTCAATGACTAAATAAATCACTAATTTTCAGTTTGGAAATGAACAGTACTCGTATTGGTCATGTCTGTTATTTAGGGGCCAGCTGGTAAGCAAAAAAATAAGTGATAGAAAATAAAATATCTGGGAGCCATGTCTTGGTTTTTTAGTATACAGTTATATAGTTATTCAGGTTCATCAGTTCTGATGGTGTTTGTCTAAAATCTGTATCATTGGTTTTAGATTCCATCACTAGGAATAATATTAAATTAAGTTCTAGCCCGAGTTTGCCTGAGGACCAATTTAAGTTTGCAGTATCTTGGTAGAAGTGGGCCTAAACCGTTAGTCTGGAGCAGGGTTACAAAATCTGGCGGCCGGTTAACTAGTGGGTGCTTCGGGCCATTCTTTGTAGATTGTTTGGTGTTAGGAATTCTAGAAAAATTCGAAGACTTCCAGAGAAAAACTGGGAGGATACTAGAGCTGGCTGGTAACCAGTTGATTACCGGCTACCAGCTGGGGTCCAGTAATCTGGTTTGTCGTAACCATGGTCTGGAGGCAGTTATAATTGTTGAATTTCCATGTGATTTATGCTTTTGGCTGACTCCTGGGCAAGTTTCTGATCTGTCTGTTTTTGTTACTTTAGTTATCGACCCATTGTCTATTACCTGTTTTAAGCTGTGGCACGCAAACAACCGCTATTTTTCATGTTAACATTTATGAATTGACACCACAGTTCACAAGTGCTAACGGAAAATGAACCTATTTTGAGTTAATAATGGCTTTTCCATTTTAACTGACATGAATTATTTTGGCAGGAGAGCTCGGTGGATGCATCACAATGGAGGAACATCAAGCAGCATGTGCTACCTTATGGTTCTTCAAGGCCATTGACCCGCAAGCTTTCCTTGGATGCGTCTTCAAGTGATTCAAGAGGCATTGAGGCATCAACAAGCATGGCATCAGAGAACACTTCTATGGCCATGAATGTCCCAAAGTTAGCTGAGGTGAGGGAAGTCATAACACTTCATTGTATATCCACCGTCAAAAGTAAGATTATTCACAATTTATTGTATGACAGGGTGTTGAATATGGGAGGCAACCAATGGTGGCATCCTCCACTTTGGTAGAACTAACAACTAGACTAGATTTCTTCAAGGAGCGGAGGTCACAACTAATGGAACAGCTCCATAGCCTCGACTTAGGACATGGATCCGCTTCCCAGGGTTTTCCATTCAAGCCGCCGTCACCTTGGAACAGTCCAAGGTAGGATATGCTCATTCAATTCCGTAATTGTATATTCTTGGTAGAGATTCTTTTTCCTGTCTATCGTCTGTAGAAAACTGCTGTTGAGAATGTAAATTTCTTTTTGTTCTCTAATATGGGTTCATCGTTTTGTTGTTGTATGAGGTAGCTACTTGAGTCAAGTGTGATATTGTAGGCCCCTGTATGTAATGTGTCAAGGGGGTGCTATTTAACAAATTTTCCAGTGATGTCACAGTATATATGTATTTTTGTGTGGCTTGCTCATGGAGACTGGATAGGTTTGTTCGCTGTAATTTGTATGGCCGTTTTATTCATACCGCGGTGCGTAAGGTGAGCAACACAGGATGAAATGAAAACCCAGCGTGAGTTCATAAATAATATGTTGAAGGATTGAAGCTGTGTTTCACCCTAATTTCCAGTACCTGTAACATCACTATTATGTTACTTGTATCATCGTAGCAACATCTAACGGAAAATGTTCTGATGCCTTGCTAGTGTGCACCGAGCGTGCTTTTGTTGATGTTTGAGGTTGGAGCTGAGCTCGGCTCGGACAAAACTCGAACAGGCGAAAATTGTGTTTTTTATTTCTCAACTATTTCATCTCAACTCTAAAACTGAATGAATCAAACCCTCAGCTCAAATCAGAGGGAATACCCTCCAAAACCCTTCCAAAGTAGTTCTAATCACTTTAAAGAGGTTTTAGATGACATGGCGCACGATATCTTGGCTCACTTAAGATTTGGCCCAAATGACACGTGACCATTTATATGTGTGCGTAATGGTTGAGATATAACCTACTTGCTAGTTTAAGTGAAGCAACACTAACATATAAACTCATAGAGGTGGCAACTTCTGGTTAATTGTTTTGCACAAAGCAAGGATGAAAGGACGAGCCGGTTGCCACGTGTGCATGTTTGACACAACATGAAGGTAGGTCTAAGACAGACATTAAAAATGTATTAGAGCAGCCATGAGCATGGCTATACGGGTCTGCGCAGATCAAAGACGGAGGCATATGGTGTCAGATTGCAAGCATGGCTACATAGACGCGTAGATCAGGGGTATAGGCATATGGTGCGTGTGGCCTTGTCGTGGACTCACCAGATGTCATATATGCCAGTATTGCACACACCGACGTATGTCAAGAGTGAAAGATCTTGGTCATGACATATGTGCCAGTATTGGATACATCGACACGTATCAAGACAGAAATATCTTGTCATTTGGAATTTATCCACTTCTATAGCAAGTGACCCGCGAATATGACGAATCAATCTTCTAAGTCATATTCACTCTGGAGTCGTCTCATATAGTGTGATTATCTTGGAATGATTGACACCGTAACCAATGTTTGCTTTACTCCAAGAGATAGCGACACTCGCATATGTAGACACTAGCGAGTGTGCACGTGTAATCCACGTTTCGTATTATTTATAAACGAGCATGAGGAGCAAGAGGGGATATGATTTAGAATTAGGGGAGGTTTTAAAGATAATTAATATGGTATCAATCGATGATTTAATGTGTAATTAAGTCATTGCTAAGATTTAGCAATGGTCCAACTTAATTTGTGTGCTGTAGGATCTATTTTTTACGGATGACTAAGATTATTTGGATTATGTCAAATTACGTTTACATGGTTTACCATTTGGTTAGCTGTTTTTGGTATAATATGTAAAAAGAAAAAGAGTTTGAAATAAATTTATGGCTAGTAGAAAAGTGAGAGCTATATTCATCCTTATGGTAAGTGTGGTGATATTATTTTGATGTACTTTACAAGTTACTTATATTATAATCTAGTTTGCCTAACAGGCTTAACAAATTTCGTAGCTACTTTACGGAACAACTTATAAAAACAAATTTAGAATGTAAGAAGACACAATCTAGCAGCCACAAATTAAGCTTTCAGCAGTAAATTTTTCAGTATTTTTTTGATGAAAATGATAGGAGCTCTACCTTTCTTATAGATGAAAAGAGCGAACAATAACGTTATATACAGAAAACACCAGCCAAAAGAAATGGCCTGAGAATGCAAAAAGTTGTTACACTATGTCTGGAATAATGCTCTCTCCGGCCGGCATAAGACTTGTGCCAAAACGTCGGAGCGCCAAAGATCTTGATTGGATGTCTTCGTTTGTGCCAGCAGCCACCACCTCAACTGAACTAAAGCGATGCTGGAAGGTACGGCCGTTCCGTTCCTTCCATAGATTCCAGAGTCCATAAACCATAATAAATTTTTCAGTATTGTCCATCATATCAATTGTATGCGGTGTTCCGGAAAATTGAGTGTTTTGTAGTACAGCCGTCAAACGCACAGATTTCTTGCTAACACGTAACGAATTTTGCATTAAGAACTGCTGATGCTCTGTACAACACTTTTTTATTTTTAATGCACGGTAGGAACATTGCCTATTCAGTTGGAAGGAGAAAAGGCCGAAGCCAACAAAGACAATGTACAACCCTCTGGGACAAAACACTTAAAAAGCCAAAAAGGACACCCGGCTAAGAACAATTAGCCATGGTCGTCGGCGACAACCCTAGAGATGGCGAACATCATCCGTAGAACACTCTTGCTAGGAAATGAAAGAAGAGGAATCTCCAGACATAGATTCAGAAATCAGAGCCCTTGTAGCAACTTGGGTATTGCTAGGGATCATTTCGGGCTAATGTGTTTACCAGGCTAACGTGTTTACCTGTCAGATGTGTGTCCAATAATGAAATGTGCATATTGTTTAAGCTCATGACATGGCCGACATCTCATCATCATGGGACTGTTTATATGGCTTCACTGCCCAACTTATGAGTTATGAATCCTTCCAGTTTTCCATCGCACCAGATGGACCATGTGTACTCTATTCGACAATGAAAGTTGTTTATATTAAAGGAGTTATGAATCCTTCCAGTTCCCAACTAATTTGAGCAAGGAGTTGGGCCAATTTTACATATTATCACATTGGCCAATATTTGCATCCCTAGTCCCAATTCTCAACTAATTTATGCAAGATTTTCACAGATAGTGCATCTTCCTCTTGACATCAGCAATTCAGAGACAAAGAAAATACTCGAACAATAAGATTATTTCAGGGCGTAACATAAGATGAGTGCCACTTTAATACCAGATAAACAAAAGAACGGTGGCATGTTAACTCAGGTAAAACATTTACATCTCTGAACTTGTCATTACAAATTTCTCTGTAAGTTCAATCTTCAGGTGTGCCGAAAGTGCACGTGGAGAAAAATCAGGTCAGCATCTACACTAACATTAGTGAATTCTATATGCATGTATATAGCTATTTAGGCATAGCTTGGCATTGCTGCACTATGCTACACTGGCTGAAAAGTAGCTGTAGAAAGGCAGCTGTATCTATTTTATAACAAAAGACTGTCCAACCTGATTATTGAGATGCACCGCTGTCTCAAACGGAACCTTATTTCTACATAAGAGCCAGCTGAATTCCTCGGATTCTGCAAACAGGGGTTGATCATCCTGATTGTGAAGCTGTTTCCCATCCAGTGCGATCTGGTGATTGATGACGCACAACAGTACAAGTAGAGGCATCAAACCCTGCTGCAATGTGAGCAGCATGATGTTTCAACAGTTCAACACAGAAATCCAAGTCAGAGGTTCCGGTAGCTCTGTCTCAATGTGTTTCAGCTGTTGTCTTCTTGGAATGCTTTGTATACAAAATCTTTAAAGCGTCTGGAATACTGTTTTGGATCTACTGCTGAAATAGATGTTGGGTCATACTGGAAAGACTTGTATGCGTGCTCAAGCTTTTTGCTGATATCATAATCTTGAAGTATGTCTATAATCCCAAAATACAATATAACATCGTAGAACTCCCCTGTAGGCTCTCCAATAAGCTGAGCTTCACAGTCACTCTTCCGTACTGTTAGTTCGGCTCTTGTTAGCATGTTTGACCCGAGCCTTATCTTGGATAGCCTGTCCACCCAAAACATCTTAATTATGTTAATGTTAGAACTTAGAAGGCATATCTTGGATATACATGGCGTATTTTGATTGGTTAAGACAATGTTTTGACCAACAATTACTCCATTAGTATGTAATTTATGTGACATAAAATTGATGTCATTAAATTCTTATTCAAAAGTACTTATTTATGATTGTGATTTTGTATCACATAAATCACATACTAATAGAGTAATTATTGATCAAAACCTTGTCTTAACCAATCAAAATACACCTTATATACCTGGACAGAGGGAGTATTGGAACAAGAGCAAAATTAATGGACTTTAACCAAGTGAAAAATAATCAAGTATCTTATTTCACCTGGTTGATTCAGTATCTCCTCTAGACAGGTGAGGTGATAGGTGGGGTGATGATCCTCTGCTGCTATCACTATCAAAGGAACCTTCAACCAATGAACTTTGTAAGGTATAAGAACCATGTCAAAAGTTGTTAAAACTGTTTTAATTTTTTCAACCAACCTTCAGTCATTATAACTCTCTTGTCTCTAAAATGTACACCCACCAAGAGACTATAATCCATAATGTTTTCCTGCTCGAGAAAATCGCAGTCCCTGTCGACTTGTCTGCTTCAACACATTTAACTTCTACATTAACATGGGGAGTAAAAATGTGATGATTTCTCATTGGCACTAGCCTCACTCACCTTTGGAACTCTTGGTGCCAGTGCTTTTGCAATCGAAAGATAAAATTAAGATCGAGGTCTTTCAAAATAGTGTACTCATCGATTTCTGTCTGTGGCTTGTCAGTCGTACGTCCAAGAGATGAGCCTTTCAGATCAAATCGCCTATGAATAAAGTGATCAGAACAGAACAGATTTCCCATAATGACAAAACGAACCTGGGTAACAATACAGCAAACAGACGATCAGGCATAATGTATAACCTTAGCAAGAATATATTTCTTAATAAAGAAAGTAGCTTGAGCATGAAAACCAAATATATATAGATTTCAATTTCGCGAAGAAAATATATATTAAGTTCTGACCTTCTTTTGGTTAGCTCCAGCTAACTTGACACAATGCAGACCGAAAAACTTGGTGACTAGAGTGTTCTCGAATGCCCGGACATGATTGTAGTAAGCTCGAAGCATCTTCAGAAATATCTACATGATAAAAAGCGTTCCGTACATTCAGTATAAAACCGTTGGTTGTCTTTGAAGTTCAGAAAGCATCTGGACAAAGAGCACAAGGCACAAACCTTTACTTCAGATTTCTTCATCGTCTTTATCATGTACTGATCATTGCTCGTGAGATAAAAGAAACTTCCACTCTTACCAGGGGATGAGAGCTCCCGGAGAGCCTGGTCTCCGCATAGGGATAACATATAGTCTGCTGCATCAACCTTGAACAACTTGCGCAGTGTCCTGCAATTCAGTTCAAGAAAAATTGCATGTTGAACGAGCATACATTAACCATAATGAAGGCATAACACACAAATTAGACACTGGACTGATGACCAACCGGAACACTTGCGGGCAGTAATCCTTCCACTTGAAATCGCAAGAACTGTGTGGAGGGGTGTATTTTGAGCCTTCTGGAGGAAACCTTGTCCATACTTTCTCCTTCGGGTCAAAAGCTGATGACTTCAGATCAAGCGTAATTGGCCCTTGCTTTCCTACTGCATGTCTGTTGCCCAGACAAGATAATTAGCACATGAACCACTTTATTTTCAAATGTTAGAAAGACATGGCTTTCTAGTATGAGAAGATATATCTCCACTTAAGAGGGAAAATACGTAACTAAAAGGGTACGCTTTTGCTCCACGGTAGCTCACTGTTTCTTATCGTATTACTCTATATGGCTTCAGCTCAGGAGTTCGGGATGATGATAACCATCCAGCAGATGCTATAGCATTGTTGAAAATTCACAACAGAAGGGTGAATCTCTTGTACCATTATGATCCACTACCCTTAGTTGAAAATGAAATGCCATATAGCATGACTTTCCACACGTAAGCTATCCAACCAAAAATCATCATATGGCTGAGATCCAGTTAAGCCAGAAGCTCTGAGGCAATGAGCACCTCAAATTCCCATCCCTAGCTTCGATTTTCAGTCGAAATTCCTACACGATGTTATCACTTGTGCCATTTGAATGGAATGGCAGAGGCAGATCATATGAATCCCCGTTTCTATGTCATCAAATTCCAATTACCCGCCATTCTTTCATCTTTCAACCATTATTACAAGCATACACATTAGGCGCTGAATTGTCTGAAGTTTCATGCCATACACATGCCAACAATTTTTGAAATCTCACATCACAGCAGCAGGAGGGGGAAATCAAACCATTTGACAGACATCACTGAAAAAGGTAAGAACTTTCAGATAACCGTGGGATCAGGATGATCTGATCTCCTGTCATAACATGGACTCGTTAATAAAATGGGAATTTCTCTGTGTGTCAATGCCATATTGTCATTGCATGAGATGAAATGCACAATTAGCAAATGCGTAGCCTAATTTCACACATCCGCACCAATGCAATGCTGGATGGAGAGAGGAGAGATCCCAAAGAACCATATAAATCAAGAATCGAGGGCAGATGCGTACCTGATGCCGAGCTGGAGGTTGAGCATAAGCTCATAGTTCTTGTGCCCCTTGGCGATGGTCTCGCCCTGCCGCCGCGCCCCGCGCGACCTGCCGCCGGCGTGCGGCCCCGTAGCCGGCGACGGTGGCGGCAGCCCCCTGCCCTCGCTGGCGTCCTCCACCCTCACCGTCGCGGCTCGCATCCTCGTCCTCGTCCTCGTCCCCCTCCCCCGCCGCCGACCTCGCACCGCCACCTCCGGCTCCGCCTCGTCCCCTCCGCCTCCTCCTCCACAATGCCGCACGTGGTGCCCCCATCCAGAGGAGCCCCCCACCCCCTGCAAACTCGGATCTTTTCAAAGTTTTTCTCTCTCTCTCTCCCCCCTTCCACCCGGAAGATTTGCTCGGCCTGGACGCCGAGCTCGCGCGCCCGTACGTTCGCTGCCATGCCAGCCCAGGTGGGTTCGCCTCCACCACGTGCCGTTTCACCAGCGAAGCACGTCACCTTCGTCCGTGCTTTCTGTTTAATTGTGTATACACCGATATGGTATCGTTTGTCTCTGCTTGTACATCGCACGAGTAAACTCTATATTTGCTGCAGTCCATTTCCAACTATATCATTATTATCTTTTAGTAGTAAAACTCTTTTTGAGAAAAATATAGCGAAATACTAACGTGTATACGTAAACCCATAAGATTGAGAAAACAGTTTTCATTTTTGTATTAATCCATCCCGCGGGAGTTTTATTGGTAGGAAAGCATGTCAAACAGTCAAAAAATACGTCAAACCTTCCCCCTAAGTGGGTTCGTTGGATTTGACAGCTACCTTCCAAAATAGATAATGCCAGGCTTTAAAAAACCGATTTTAAAATTTTAAAAAAACCATTGCTCTCAAATCGAGCGTCCAAATCAAAATTCATTTTCATCACTATCTTCTTTTGATGAGATATTTGGCTTGGATATGTTCTGCCGACATTTTTTTACTGTATTTTACATTAGTTTCTACTGTATTTTTTGTGCTATATTTTTGTTATACTTTTTATCTGATTTTCAAGTCATACTATAGTTGTACTACATAGTTTTTGTGCTCTATTGCATTATTTGATTGTTCTACTATGTACATTTCTCTACAACACTTGTTGACGATTGTCTACCACATATTTGACTACTGTATTTTCTACCAGTTGTCTACTCGATATTTGTCTACTATATTTTCTGTCAGTTGTCTACCGTATTTGTTGACAATTGTCTACTACATATTTGTTTACTACAATTTATATCAATTGTCTACTAAACTTGTTGACAATGTCTACTGCAATTTTGTAGCGGTTGTCTACTGCACTATTAACATTTATCTACTGTATATTTGTCTACTGTATTTACTGACGGTTACATCTGTAAATTTGTCTATTGCATTTTTCGGTAGCTGTTCTACTGTGTACATATATTTTTTCTCTAAAAAATATTTTAAATAGGTAAAAATGGTGTAAGAAAACTAAAACGAGAAAAACTACGAGGAAAAGGTTAGAACAAATATGAAAAAACAAGACAGAAAGTCCAATGAAAACAACCGAAGGAAAATAATGAAAAATAAAACCGGTAAAAGAAATAAAAAGAAAGAAAGGAAAAAAATAAAAAATGAAAAGAAAAAAAATTGGTAAACCTGGTCGTGCTCGTGCACTAGTTGTATCTCTTAAGGGGTGTTTATCCTATTTTTCTATAGTAAACTTTTACCACAGAGTCAGTCCTAAAAAATATTCGATGCTACCGCGCCCTTGAGGTACCTCCGGTGCATTTAGCATCGGGGTGGATATGATAATCACATTTATCTGTGATTTAATCACTTTTATTTTATTCAGTGCTAGGCTAATAAAGTTCTTTATTTCTATATAAGTTTAACATAATATAGTTTAGCAACTATAAACAGGACTTAGAACTATGTGGTCTTGACAAATTTTGAATTTTTTTTTAGTTAGACAAGATGTAGTATAATCAATTACCTAGAAAAAAATCACCTAAAACCGAGTGGCTTGTCGAAAAGAACGAAAACCGACAAGCTGCACAAATCTCCATGGATATTATCTTATCTTCTTTTTTCTTTACCACAAAAGAATAGAGTTTACAAGAAATCATGCAATACAATAAGAACTGGCCTAGTACTACTCTCGAAGCCACTCTACCCAACCAAAACTAGCCTAATACTACTCTCTTCTCTGCCGTTGGCATCAAGACACCAAAAAGAGAAAAATGAACTAAACCCAACTAGCTAAGTCTCGGGAGCATTGTTGGCTGACATAGAAGGTGGTGCAGAGGCAACAATCATTGGAGCCGTGGTGTCAATGGTCGGGGTAGAGGTCGGTGTGGTAGCGTTAGTAGCAAGAGCTAGAGGAGGAGACTCCTGTGCAGGTGAGCAAGACGCCAGAGTGATAGCCTCAATTAACTAGTGAACTGGTGGGTCTAGAGTTACTCTCGGTGTCAGAGGAGGAGGTGGAATTGGTGGTTTTGCTGGTGTCAGAGGAGGAGGTGGAATTGGTGGTTTTGCTTGCTCCGATTCTTCCTCTTCCTCGGTGGCTTTTGCTTTTAGGAAAGCCTTCAAGCTTTTTGTCATGCACATCTGATTGATGTCAAGATTTGCTACCGTCTTCTCTAGCTTGATTTGCTTTGCTATCCAAATATGTCGATTCTCCTCAGTCTGGAGGAGGGAATCAAGGGGTAGATCGAGCTTGGCGCCACTAGAGATTGGTGTCGAAGAGGATGAAGCTAGAGTTAACGAGGGAACAATTGGAGCTGAGGTAGTAGGGGACCTTGAAGGTGACTTGGCACGCTTGATATTGGACCATGATGCGTTGATAACATTCACTTCTTTCCTCAGCTTGTATGCCTCATGCTTTCTCTTGAGTAAGAATTTCTTGTTTGACTTTGAATTGATGAGCCTCTGGATGTAAGGAGCAAACGGAGAAGATCTCTTTTGCTTCATGGAAGTAACACGAATAACCTCATACAGATACTCCATTACATTGAAGTGGGCATCATTGTCAATGTAGTATAAGAGGTTGATAGTGTATGATTTGTTGTTAGTAGCATCACCGACCTTCGGAGTAAGGGTGTTTCTCAAGATCTTGTTTAGGGTTGAAAGCCTTGGGTAAAACCCTTTGGTCCCACTGGGCTTCATATGAGAGATACCAGGCGGGTAGAAATGAATTATATCTAAAGTGGTCCTATATACCTCAGCATGAATGAACTTAAGCTCATTGTCTATTGGAGGAAATTCTAAAACCTCGGTGAACTTAGTAAAAGTGGCACTCATCTTCTCTACATGAGTAATCCATTTGATTGTCCATGCTTCGTCCACGTCGACGGACATGGTGGTGTAAAATTGGAGGATGAGCTCATTTCCCTAATCCTATCGAAGGGCCATAATCCCATCGACATCGACTGTGGTGCGCTCCTGGTGAAAATTTGGGAATTTAGCTTCATTCTCATCGATGTAGCTCCAAACGATGTAGCCTTGCTTCATTACGGGAGGAACATGGGTGAGAAGGACTGTCTCATAAAAATCCTACTGAAAAAGCGTCCAGAAGTAGGGATCAATTTATTCTTCTGCCACTGAAGGGATTTTGCTTCTTCATTTTCCTTATGTATGCCTTGGGCTTGGTCAGAAGATCCTTAGGTGCTCTCTTCAAATTAATCTTTATTGGAGGATGTGGCACTATAGCCAGCATGTTTTCTCCTCTCTCAGTGGCGACAGGAGCAATGGGAGCTCTCCTAGCACCACCTTTCTTGGGTGCAGGTGCCTTCTTTGCCAGGACATTGGCGGTCCCCTTGGTAATACGACTGGAAGTCCTCGTCTCCTTGGCAACTTGGTCGTTATGAGATTGAACCATTATCTTTTCCAGACGAGGATAGCGGGCACATCATCGTCACTGTTTGACGTAGGCTCAACCTTAGTAGCCTTGCCTTTGCCCTTAGCTGCCTTTGTAGCTCTTACCTTCGGGTTTTCCTTGGTAGCTACTTTGACGACCGCTGTCTTGGTCTTTGTCTTTGTCTTTGGAGGAGAGGCCGACTGCTTCAACAAGGCCTTGTGCGGAGCCTTTGCAGGGGGCTCCGTATACTCATGAAGTGGCACGATCCTCTTGATCCCTCTCCTCAATGTCACCTCTGTCGTTTCCTTGGTGATGTCATAGTCCTCATCATCATCATCAGTGGCTCGCTTCCTCTTAGGTGTCTTATGGCTGACAACATAAGAGGCAGCTCTGTCATCCGACCACTGACTGAGTTCCTCGCTATTGGAATTCGACTTGGTCCACGTAGACTCCTCGTTACCCTCGGCAATAACCCGGGAGGTTCTCTTCATCAAAGGACATGATCTCCCGTGAAAGCATATAGTTGAGAGCATGGTATAAGTACACATCGAGCTAGAGGAAGTTTTGCAAAATTTGGAGTTGAACTGGATTCAAAAAGTTCAGAGAAAGTTCATTCAATCTCTGTCAAGAATGTTCGAGCAATTAATGTCTACAGGTTCCCAGCCACTTAAACCTCTCGGCTAAAAACTATCCGGAGGGTCCGGAATGTTTGGCTCGAAGATGCCAAGTGATTTGGTGCCCTTGGCGATGTTGTTCGGAGGTTTCGGATGGAATCTGCTTGGACATTCCGAGCGAGCACTGAATGCACTAACCCTAGATTTTCTGCCCGACTCAAATCAATAGATTTTCAACAAATTTGCATATACATTTGAAGGGCAACAATGATATACTGAAATTTGGGACGTTCGATGCGATGAATTGGATGGAAATATTGCGTGGAGTTTGCTTGCCCTAACTTAGCAGTGTGGCACTATGGCGGCGCACCACCGAATAGACGAACGATAGAAGGAGATGGCGGTGAGGTCGCGGAGCGACGACGAGGCAATGGTGGCAGTGAACGGCAACTGTTTGGTCTGCATTGTGAGATAGGATAAAACCCTAGCCACGTGGTCCTCTGAGTATAAACAGATTGCTCATGATCTGAAATGTCCGAACAATTATCGTTCGGAGGTTCTGAGCAAACAATCAGTGAAAACTACAGAGTGTTCATCTAGAACCTTCGGACGAGGTTCGTTCGGATACTCTGGAGATAAAAATGTTTATGTGCTGCAAGTAAAATTTCATTTGGAAGTTCCGAGTAAGTGATGTCTGGAAGTTCCAAATGAAAGCAGACGTTCTATCCCAAAAAGTTGCCCATCCGGAGTTCTAAGCAACGGATCAAAAGATAAAATGTGTAGATTTAAATGATATAGATATCATTTATGGAATTCTTATGGGTTCTTTTTACCTCCAAGTGGGAAACAACCAAACAATCAAAGAAACACTTGGATACAAATCAAAGAAGAACGACTCAAGGTCTAGGTGTTGTGTGTAAAAAGTTAATAGACACAAAGGTGAACAAGAACAACGAAACTATATGTAGAACCAATGATGATGATTCACCATGTATGAGCTAGAATTTGTACTAGGACCAATATGCATTGAAGCATAATATTTTAAGAGGCAAGAACTCACATTTTGCATATGGATCAGTCTAAGAGTAATGGATACACAAAATTATCGTTTTACTCACACCTTATAGGATACGTTCATCATCTAAAACTCCAAAAAAAAATCAAAGGAAAGCAATCAAACATGTGTCCAAAGGTTCAAGCAACATTTAGAGAATCCAAGATATTTAACTCATTCTTCAACTCAGAAAACCTATGCTCATCCAGAGCTTGGTGAAAATATATGTTAATTATTTTTCCGTCCTTACATGGCTCAAAACTATCTCCCTTTGTCACATGATCCGTAAGAAAATAGTTTTGGATATCTATGCACTTGGTTCTTGATTGTTGGATGGAATTATTGGCTATTTTGATTGCGCTTTCATGATCATACAAAAGAGGCACATCTTTCATCGACCCATAATCTTTCAAAGTTTGCCTCATTCGAGACAATTGAGTGCAATAACTCCTCGCGGAGATGTTCTCTGCTTCAGCGGTGGATATGGTTCAGAGTTTTGTTTCTTGGATGACTACGATATTAAGAATCTACCAATGAATTGGCATGTGCCGGAGGTACTCCTTCTATCTACCTTGCACCCCGCATAATCCAAATTTGAATATCCAACAAGATCAAAAATAACACCCTTTGGATACCACAAGCCTAGATTGGGTGTATGAACTAGATATCTCAAAATTCTCTTCACAACCATAAGGTGACACTTCTTATAGCTTGCTTGAAATCTTGTACATATGCATACACTTAGCATGATATCGGGTCTAGATGCACAAAGGTAAAGCATGAAGCCCCTTTTGATCCATATGTCTACCTTCCTCGTTGAGGTCGAGATGACCATTAATTTGCATAGGAGCACTGTTGTATGAAGGGTCCATGTGCTACCCCAAATCGGTGCAAATAACTTGGTAACTCAAAACTTGACCACTTTTTTAATATGTTTACACTTACTCTTGTCTTATGAGTGTTTTAACAATCCTCTATCACCTGTCATGCCTCCATCATCCGTCACGCCTCCATCATACGTCAAGCCTCTGTCATCCATCAAGCGTCCGGCATCCACCAAGTCTCCGTATTTCATCACGCCTCCATCGTCTGTTAAGCCTCCATCATCCGTCAAGTCTTCATCATCCGTTAGGCCTCCGACATCCATCATGACCTTGACATCTGTCATGACTCTGTCATCCATCAAGCCTCAGTCGTCCGTCATGCCTTCGTCGCCCATCATGCCTCCATCATCCGTCTATGCTCCATCGTCTGTCTGCACTCCTTCATCCGTTTATGCTCTGATGTCCTTCTACACCTCGTATCATGGCACCTCCCAGAGCAGGATTCACCAAAGATGCTCTAGAATGTTTCTTTCGGGGTAGGGGAAATGACCAAAATACCCTCGGTGATGCTATTAACCGAGGGGTATTACCATAAATTACCTAGGGGCAACTTTATAATTCCACACCAAGCCAACACTCACCTATAAATAGGGGAGACCCCCTCTCATTTGGGGGTTGGATTTTCTCTCAATAAAGCTAACAATTTCTATATTTATGTGAAAAATACTAGAGAGAGGTAGAAGCAGCCCCTCTCCTGGTCGAATCGGAGCATGACACTAACACGGACTCTATGCAGGCTGTAGATGAGTCGACCACCGCATTGCTTACATATGATATCCGCAGCATGTATACGAGTCTTTTGATCCCCCTTTGCACCCGGTTGGTCCTTGTAGCCAAACAAGGGTACATCAAAAACATTGTCAAGGATCATGCCTACAATAGTTGGTGCGACTGTGGGGATATGTACAACGAGCTATATCGACTCCTCCATGCTCCATCACGGTGTTGAGCGTAGCACTCCATCGCGGCGTCGAGCTCAACTCTCCCTCGTAGCTTTGAGCTCAGTCTTCGTCACGGTGTCAAGCTCAACTTGCTGTCGCAATATGGAGCTCAGCGCTCTGTCGTGAAGTCGAGCTCAGCGTTCCGTTGCGGCATCGAGCTCAACTCTCCGTCACGGCATCAAGCTCAGCGCTTCGTCGTGACGTCAAGTTCAGCACTTCGTCACTACTTCGAGCTCAGCACCCCGTCACAACGTCGAGCTCAACTCCATCGTGGCGTTGAGCTCAGTGCTTCATCACGGTGTCGAGCTAAACTTGTAGTCGCAGTGTCGAGCTTAGTGTTTCATTGCGGCATCGAGCTCAACTCTCTGCCGCGGTGTCGATCTCACGGTGCTCCATCACCACATCAACCTCTTGGTGCTCTGCGGTGGAGCCGACCTCTCAATTCTCCATCACAGCGCCGACCTCTCGGTGCTTCATCGCGGCGTAGACCTCTTTGATTTGGCAGCATGAAACTAATGGCATCTACTCTTCAAGATCTCTATATTTAATTATAAATTATAGGAGGATTATGCCTATTTTATGCTTGCTGTCTGGAAGTTGAAACTTCCTCCTAGGATTCAAGTCTTTTTATGGTTAGTTTCTCGGAATAAGATCATGACAAGAAATAACGTTAGGAAGAGTGATTAAAAAAACCTCCTGACTGTGTTCGTTGAACTGAGAATGAATCCGTTGCACATTTATCGTATCAATGTGTTGTGGCTCGTAGTGTGTGGCTAGAAGTAGCAGATTTTACGAGCATTCAGGTTATGAATTTTCAGAGTATGGCTGCTTACTGCTAAGTGATAGGAGACATAGGATGTTTAATACATTTCTTCTGCTGTTTTCAGGATTATAGAAGCGTAGAAATAATATTGTTTTTAATAATACTGCTTGGATTATGAAACAGGTACGAAGATTGACGGTGATTTCCCTCAAGAACTATAAAGGTTCTTTCCCCAGTCAAAACTGGCTCGTCCTCAAGACGAGTCTCGCCAACGACGCCGAGGGCACCGGCCATGCATGCATGTGCACGCATTCTCCTCCAGGCTCCAGCATTAGTTTACCTGCTTCAGCATCAAAAGTGGGCCGTACCCGATCAGTCTGCCGATCGAAGGATCAACAATGTTGCACACTTGCACATGAATGCATGCGCGCGCGCGTACGTGCATGCGGCTACCATTAGTACTAGGTGGTTGCACGCATCGCATCGATCTTGCTATTTTCCCTTGTTTTAATTGCTAACCAGATGCATGGACCAGATGAATGCACTTATGCACACGCATGCATGTCGTGTCACCTGCCTCGCCTTGCATTGCCGCCCCGGTCCTGCAACTGCATCATGGCCAGGCCCCTAACTCAAATTAATTAAGCAGAGTACGTGTATGTATCAGCTGGTCCACATGAAACTTTTCATGCATGCATGCATCCATGGCCGGCGCGTGGGCACATGGTTCGCTAGCTGTTCATCGGTGCATCTCCCCACCCCGACCCAACCGACCTGCCGGGATTTGGCTTCGTGGGCGCTAAGAAAGACGGCGACGGGGCAATGGCTCGCTCGTCTGGATGTGGGACGCCCTCCATTTCTTAATGAGTGTCGTCGGGTGGGGGATCATGGGAAGTTGGGAACTCTCTCCCCCTGTTTAAGGCTGGGTGTGGGACCGGCCACCTGTGAGCTAAGCTCTTTCTCGTTCGAAAATAATCTAGATACCCCTCTGTCCTAAAATCTAAAGCATATTTTATTTGATTAAAACAAGATTTTGATCAATAATTACTCCATTATATATTGTGTATGTCATACGAAGTCACAACTATAAGTATGTACTTTTGAATACGAATCTCATGACATCAATTTTATGTCACATATACCATACATTAATAGAGTAATTATTGATCAAAGTCTTGTCTTAACCAAATAAAATACGTCTTACATTTTAGGACGGAGAGAGTATTTTTCATTGAAAGCAAGGCGGGGGATCTCACCAGATATAGATTACGGCTACCTCTGGAAAATCGGATCTTCGGAGGAGAAATAGAGGATTGCAGTAATTAAGAAAAAAAATTCTCCGCTTGGATCTTAGAATTGCATCGGAGAAAATTCGTAGGATAACAATGTTTCTATGAATTTGGAAGGAAACCAAACATGAGCTCTTGCCACATGAAAAAGATTTCACTGAGAGTTCTTTCTCTTTCTTTTCTCTCTAATCAAGTACTCCTAAATCCATCTCACATATCAGGAGTAACACCTAATTACAAATTTCCTAAATTTTGTAAAATTCCTCTAATTTTATTTGCTGTAGGATTCAACAAAGACATAACGTTTTATCATGTGTTCTTTCTATTCCTGTGTTCCAAAGAGACCCTACAAAATGTACACATCAATTGAAGGTCACATGAGGATCCAACGGCTTTTGACCGGTTGAGAACTCCAACACAAAATTGCAACCAAAACCTTCAAGATCCTCTGTCGACTCCATTTCATTTCCTTTGAGAAACACAAATCTTTGTGGCCTTAGCTAGCTGCCTGGCAGGCCGGAGTGAGCTGGGTGTTTCGCTGTCTAGTGTACAGACTCAAAGTTGTTTGTCTCAGAGTAAAATTCACAAAATCCCATCTTTTGAGGCAGAGGTAACAAGAAATCACAACCTTAGAAAAATGTCACATAACTATAGTATCGGGCATAACTATAGTATCGGGACTCAGAATTTAATCCAATTTAGGAAATGATGTGCCGCTCGAATACCTAAGCAACCACCAAACATACCATATGTATTGGACACATATATTCATCACCGTTGAGTAATCTAACACTAGACCAACATGTCATATGCTTACCAAATATTGTATGAATTCACCGTTGGCCAAGCCAGGCAAAAGCAAACATCATTTAGAAAGCCGAAAGAAATACCAAATACCCTAGTACACATTATGCATTCCAGGATCATATACGCACTCTGCATAACATGTACGGGAAACAACATTGAGTATCATAACAAAACTCTAAAGAAAGAAATTACATAATAAAAAATAATTCACATCTCTTACATAGAGCAATTAAATAAATTACAAATAATGAACCCGAAGGTTGATAAAGAACCAAATTTGACATTAAGTCAAGCGGTGGAAACAAAATGAAAACCTTGAGATGGCAGCCACAAGTCCATCGAATGCCCATCACATAACCCATGAGTGTTAACCGACAAAGGTAAACGAAGCAAGCGACGAGACGCGGTAATCATCCACACTAATTCACCTGCCAAAATTATTAAGGAATAGAATTCCAATGAATACTTTCATACTCGCAAAACATAGTTGTGCTTGATCAAATGAAATTACTTAACATACTAGTATGCAATGTACCATGGCATACAACAAACTAAACATGAAATGAGTTAATAAATGCATAAGCAAGATCATATTCATAATCACAACATGAAAGCAAATTGGGAATACCCCATGTTTCACCAATGACATAATTATGTCAACAGAAATTCACAATTCCAACAAGGACATCATCTGGACATAGACATGCCTACCAATTCACAATTTCATAATTTTTCTCAAGTGAAGAAACAAATCGTTTGCAATGTATCATGTGTGACCCAGGGGCTCCCCGAGCGAGGGTAGCTAGTCCTCGAGTGGGAACCTAGCACAACACGCATGGTATGTGTCACACCCTGATTTTTGAACTCTGCATATCAGCATTTCATCGCATATAGTTAGGACATTTTCAACATGCATGGACCCCGTATATATTAACACACCACACACAGACTATATACGGGAATAAACCCCAACGCAAGAACACCATTAAATCAATACCTACACCGTATACCTCGATGCACCAACACCAACGGCACCTCACCCTCGAGTGGCCTCGAGCTAAGATAGGTGAGTCCCTGTCATTTTCCATATCTCCTTCCCACCTTACCACACCTTGGAAACCCTAAACCTATACCCGGCCTCTCTCTTCATATTAAGTTAAATTATAATCGAGTGACCTACTGCTCTTCGGCCTCTCTAAAAATTCTAGAAAAATTCATAGAACAACCTAATATTATCCCTAACCCAAATATTAAATAATATAGAGGTGCCCAGTTCAAAAATATTTGCATATAAAAATAATTAACTTTAGGGCAGGAATACGCGTTGAACTGCAACCCATTTAAATAAGTGCCAGGAAAATCTAGAAAAATTCCACAATGATCCTCACACTCTCAGAAGCACGAATATACGAAAACATGGAAACCTCATGATCAGAAATCCAGAACGGCCAGCGTTGAACACCTTAGTCCTGAATGTTTCCCCGCATGAAATCGTAATCAAACCTTATGCAAAGCTCCCTAAAATTTTCCTGAGCCATCCTCTGCTCACTAAGGGTCCACCCACACCTCAGCTCCCAAAAAAGGAATCTCCGCTATGTGCTTGTCCAGTTCTATGTCACTTCTTGTCGAAATTGGCATTCAACATAAGCGTCCAAACCCTGTAACTTTTCGGTGCCTAATTCCTCTATTGCCCCGAACACGTGTCTTAGTACCTCTGTGACATGCTTGAGTGTGGCCAGTCACCTCAGGACGCCCTGTGGCACGACATGCCACTCTGGACGCGCGCTGACCAGGAACGGAGCATGCACCGGGCCATGCCACAATGCCATCCAGCAGTGGCAAGCCGCGCCGGCCGTCGTCTACCACCCCGCGCCGCTCGCCGTTGAGGTACAGCACAGGCGCCCCGGTCTGTCGTCGCCTCCTCACCAGCACAGCAACTCCGGACGACCTCGGGACCATCGTCACAGCCTGACTTGACAAGTCCGGCGGCTGCTGCCTCACTGCCCTCCTCGAGCTCCCTATAAATGGGTGTGTCGAGCACCGGTTCCGCCGCACAACTACTCCCTCAATCTCCTGAGACCACCGCCCCAAGCCATCCCATTCCGAGCTTCGTCCCCAGCATATTCGGTGTCACTCCCGCCGCTTCTGGCTTACCTCAAAATCTAGCAAACCCAAGCTCTAGAAACCCATCGATCGGCACTAGCAAGATTTCCATCTTCCCCTGAGCCGATTCCTCCCCTCCACTTCTTAAAGCCGCCCTAATTTTCCTCAGCCTAGCTCATAGCCGGAAGGCCAGATCGGAGTAACTCCAACGCCGGCTGCCTTCGTCGTTCTGTTTCGACAACCAAGTCGGCTATCGGGTTCACATCTACCGACCAGAGGCCGAGACGGGTAAGCAATGACGCCACTGACGAGGGGGCCAACTTACTCGGGTGAGGCCCACGGACAGGAGTGGCCGGTGGCCGACCGAGTTCCCGCCTCCTCCCCAATTAAAACACATTGAATCTGCTCGAGCGGAGTTCCCGCAGCTTAATTGCGCATCAACTCGGTTTCGCGTTCAGTGTATTGAAAGCGTAATAACGCTGTCGGGAAGCGCATTTACACCGGTTTTAGCTATTCCCGGCCGGGCGCCACCGGTTCGACCGGTTCACACCGATCCAGACAGGTTTTTGAGAATATTCTTCCGGTTTTGAAATCCTCGGAATTAACTCAAATTTTTGATTCAAAAGAATTCAAAATTTGTTTTCATTTGAAAGCATAAACATTAGGGTTAGGTTTAGAGCAATTATTTTCTTTAAAACCAGAAATACATGGTATATGCCACTTTGGAGCAACCTCAAAAATAAACCTTCTACCCTGTCCAGTATAACCAAAATGTCTGCAATAATCAGTAATTCGATAGGGCAAATGATTTTGAAAGGCAACCTTAAGGGCATGAAACCACTCCGATCAAAAGCACCGTCATTTCATGTGACATATATACATATACCCATTGCCTAGGGTATTCCTTGTTCTCGTAGACTTAAGCCTTAAAACCTCAGAGCCCAACACTAACTCGAGCACATATATATACTCTCCCAGCTTCCGTCCAGAGTTGCCCTTAAACTCAACAACTCCTCGGATGGGACGACAAGCTATTCTCCAAAACCCTGAACCCTAACTCGACCAAAACTTTTATCACCTCACCTTAGTAACATCATTCCCTTTTGAGCATGCATATCACCTGGTTCTATTGAGGTTGTTTTAATTGCCTCTTATTCGACGCTTCTCCGATGTGTAGTTGACGGAGTGAGATACGTACGCCAGGAAGATTCGGACTCATCCCCACGCCAAGAACAAGAGCAGGAACTGCCAGGCAAGCATTCCCATCTTGATCATGTTGAACCCCATATGTGCGAAAATTTAATTATTTTGTTTGAAACTCTGCATGCTATGTGTATATCAACGATATTTTATGCTAGACCTAGTTATGACCAGTAGCTGCATATGACATAGGTCTGATAATCCGATCCTTGTAACCCTAGTTATAGTAAGTCGGTTGTCACACGACCAGCAAAATAATAAGGATATAGGCGTTAGCCATGCTTAGGCCTGCTATAGTTAAAAACTAAATTTTGTTCAGAGTATACAATCTTCCTCGAACATGGGATTAAAACCCTCGGATTGTAAGTGCTTTCCGAGGTGATGTTTTGAAAGTGGATTATGGGAGATGATTTTGATTCGGGTAAGAATTGTAAGGACGGTTCGGGGATGATAGAGTAGCAGGTGGTAGCCTGGTTGTCGAGGACAAATGTGGAGTCTTGCTCGAATCAACCAAGGACCGAGCCTAAGTGCCACTAAACCAGTTCCACACCGTACGTCCACATGGCCTTCATGGGAAGGACTTGGCTTGTTACCCCGTCTAGTATTAGAGCCTGGACCTGTGGGAAGTAAGGGGAATGTGCTAGGTGGATTTGCATCCCTAGAGAATCTCCACGGACTACGTGGGTAGAGATTCTTAGTGAGCTCCACGTAATACGTGGACAGGGGTTCGACACAAAGGTGGAGAGTCCCATTTTTGGTCTACGGGATGCAAAAGTTGGGTTACCCGTCTAGCGGGTCCAGCTCTAGTATGAAAACGGGTGAAAGGTCTCGTTGTAATAACCCTGCCGATACACCTCGTGAAGTGTATTTGTTAGCGCTCAGCGACAAGGGGGACTTACATCTTGTGGGAAAAGCCGTACAACCTCTATAGAGTGTTAAAAACTATTCGGATAGCCGCGTCCTCGGTTATGGACATGAACTGGTAAGGCCACACATTGGTTAGACTAAATTTTATTTGTGAAAACCTGGGAAAGGGACTAAGGACGTGGGCATGATGTGTCCACAGAGTATAATTTACGCTACATGGCTGGTAGCCAGGAATTGCAGAAGAAAGGGGCTAGCCGTACTACCTGGGTAGTGTGGGCTGGATGCAGAGCTATCACTCTGAGTTGAGAAAAGGAGGTAGCGGAGTCTACCTCGAGTGATGTTTTGTTATGTTGAATTGTTCTAGTTTTCAAAACTGCTTTGGAATCTACTATTCTCTTATTTAAATTAAAAACTTACATTTCCGCACAACTTGCAACTTAGGATAGAGCTGTTTCCCTTGAATCACACCCTGCATGAAATAATGCCGTATATTTCTCCTGTGGGAATTGCTTGCGAGTACATTCAAAGTACTCACCTGGCTTGTTGATATGGCCAGACGAAGAAGAATACCTCTCTGACGACGACGACAACGATTTCGAGGGTTAGGGCGTTTTCTCCCAGTCAGTTGCCTGTTGTTCGGCATATTGATGGGTGATCTACCACGTATTTCATTTCCGCTGCTGTTTCAATTTGGCCAATAGGCCTGGTTTGTACGAATTAAGACCATAATGGCTATTTGTGTAATAAAAGACTCGGTATCGTATGACGACGTTATCAAGTGCTTATGTGTACTAGCCACTGATCATGGGACTAGTACGATTAAACACAAGGCTTTATCCGGCCTCAAAACCGGTACGCCACAGTATGCTCACGAGAAGTTCCTAGAGGCTTATAGGTAGCATCTTGACAGTTCATTGCGGTGTCCTTAAAAAATAAATTCCAACGTATGGCTGATAATCAATCTGACGTAAGGCTCAACAATCCATCACTTGCCACCGTGTGTCCCCAGCAATGCTACCATGTCTATCTCTTACTTATTGAGTTCACATTGATTAAGGCATTGATTTAATATCCAAACACCACTCGATCAATCAACGTACAATCTTATGTATGCTAGTAAAGGTATTGAACAACCGATCAAATTAAGCATACATGCATGGAGATGCCAACAACTCTTTGCTTGCCTTGTAACTAGATTAATTGGATGAGGACACATAATAATCCTGGGTTTGCTCATGAGGAAATCCGAAGAATGAAACACCACAGAGATGCAAATAACCTTCAAAAGGGAAAATCAAGTCTAAGGAGCTAGTTTACCTAATGTAGAAATATATGACTGGGCACAGTGATGAACTAAAGTGAATTATAAAACTAGTGCCGACAAGTTATTATTCATTCGGGGTTCACCATATTTTTATTCAGTGCTATTACAACTTTAACATGGGTGAATCTTTAACATGGAGGCATGCATGATTTCGGATATGCAATAAGGAAGATGCGCTCAACTAATTAATTCCTGATATGGTATTCAAGTTATGATCTTTTAGATGTTAAGAAGGTGTAGAATTATAAAAGAATGGAATTTAAGATTCAATATATTTGGAAATGACATGCATGATTTATATGCTATGTGCCAAAGTCAACAATATGGTTCCCCGAAGTGTTGTTTTCATTTAAAGGCATGCAAAATTTTCATATAAGCTGCATGGTTTTATTCCCGCATTAACATGACCATTTGTATTAATTAAAGTTGCATATTTTGGTTAAAAGTAAATATGGACAGCTAGACGGTTTCAGCCATAGCTCACAAACTGCTTGCCAGAAAAAGGCAAACAAGTACTCTAAACGAAGTTATTGTTAAGGGCTTCGATTCATCTCTTAGGACCAACGCATGATAAATGGTGAAAAGTCACCAAATCGTGTCCGAAAGGTTTCACCCCTAAGCAAAACGTACACTCGACAAGTCCCAGATCGTGCAATTCGTCGCATTCATTGCATTCTCATGACATGCACCACATATATGAGCATTAGGGTTTTACCCTTGATGCGAGAACACAATGAAATCATCGATGATGTTGGATGTTGCAGATCGGGACTTGGCATGAGGTCATCTTTCTCCATTTCCTTCTTCTTCCTCTTCCTCACAACTAGCACCATCTTGTTCCTTTCTCCATTCTTCTTCCTAGAGCAGCCGGCACCATATTTTCCTCTTCTCCTCCTACCTCACCACCATCTTCTATACTGCCTAAACTCCTTGCTCGCTCTATCTCCTCACTCACCAAGGCCCGCGGTGAGAAGCAAGGGGAGGTGGCCGGTCTGGTGATGTAGGGACTAAGGGAGGGGTGCTCGAGCAAGGGCTACAGAGGAGCTTGTCGACTCTGGCTAGCTGACTACGTTGTCTAGTAGAAATGACAGCAACGACGCAGGGGAGGCAGGCGCAAAGATCTCGAGAAGCAAGGCGCATGTGAGGGAGGAGGTAGTGGCGCACGGTAGCCTGCTGGTAAGGGCTAACACAGTGGAGGGAGCAGTGTGGCCGGTGTCCTCGCACTTAACTCAAAGCTCGAAAGGAATCACCACCAAATATTATTCTACAGTTCTTAACGTTGAGGATTTTGCGTGCAGAAATTTGGGGTTGTACTACCTTGGAGATATCTCAAGAACACGCTTTAAAGTGGCGTCATTGGGTACGTGAACTGGTGCGAACCCAAGCGGGAGTGAAGAACAGGAAATGACACTCAACCCTTACATCAAGTGTCAAATTCGGTGGTTAAGTGTAACATCCCTATTCTTTAATTGTGCTAAGTTTGCATCATGACATGCATGAATTAAAAAAATTGGAATTCAAATCTCTAAGGAATGTTGGTTTTATTGAATTTGAAGAAAATCAATTTGCAAAACAAAATTCAAACCAAAAAAAAACAAAACCCATTTCCTAAACCCCCTCCCCGCGGATGGGCCAACTTCCCGGCCCATCTTCTCCCCACCTGGGCCCCCATCTCCCGGCCCACCTCTCTCCCCTCTGCCTGGCCCACTCGCCCCTCCTTATCCTCATCCATCCACCGCCGCTGCTGTGCTCTCGCCACCGAGCTGCTTCGGGCAGCCGTCGCCCGTCTCCGTGGCGAGCTCCCACGTCCGCCTCGGCCACCTCCTGCTGCCGCGCCGCCCTCCTCCCCTATAAATTTCCCCCCGGCTCCCTTTCTCTCTCTTCTCGCTCTTGCACCCTCTCTCTTCTTCTCTCTCGCCGGCTCACCCGACCCGCCTAGCCACCGGAGCTCCTGCCCCTCGGTCCGCCGCCTCCTTCCTCGCCGTCGCCAACTCGCCACCTCCCCGCCGGACGCAGCTCACCACCGGTCGGGCCGACCGGGGCACTCGGTCCGACGGACCCCAACCGAGCCCAAAGCCGGTTAAACCGACCAGGTCGGTTAGGGCCTTAATGGCCATTTAATTGGTCGTTAAGACCAATTAATTACACCATTAACACTAATCTCTAGTCAATAATTGCTAAGTATGTTTAGTGCCATTAATTACTATCCTGACCAATTAATTACCATAGTTAATGCTAATGATTGTTAAGCAATGCTAAACCAACAAATTAATGACCTTAATTAATGGCTAACAGTATAATTAATGAGTTTAATAAATACGTTCGAATGACATATAGGACCCACCCGACAGATTTAATAAAAATAATTAAAAAATAATAATGAATTTATGACAAGTGGGCCCCACTTGTCATTGACCCAGTCAACTTTGGTCAAATCTTGACCATGGGGCCCACCTGTCAGCCTCTGTGGTTAAAAATAAATTGAGTAATAAAAATAATTATTATTTAATTTTTATTTTATTTACTGAGAAAAATACAAAAAGGATTTTTAAATTGATTAAATCTTAGAAAATTCATAGAAAATTCATTTTTAATCAGAAAAATACAAATAATATATCAAAATGTTTAGAAAAGTGAGAACTATTCAAATATGTCATTTTCATGCATATTTGCATGCTAAGAAAAATATAAATAGCTAAAACTCAAATTAAGGTTTTCCCCGATTAGCCGAAAGTCGTCGGATTGCAATATCTCGAGCGTCCGGATCCCGATTAAATTGATTCCACTTGCATTAGTTTTTATTTTGCATCCTCTAGGTCATGGCATGCATTTCATCCCATGCCGATGTTCAGCATTTGATATTTACGATTATGCCCTTTTTCTGGTGTTTTTGTTCTTCCCTAATAGAGCCGGAAGGTCCAGAAGACGTTAATCTCGATCACGAGCAGAGTGTAGTTGCCGAGCAATAAGGCAAGTAGCCCCTTTGAACATATTACAGACACCTACTATTTGCAAAGTATTAGTTGTTTTCAAATTCGTTATCGCATGCGTTCAAGTCCTACTTTCCGCTAAGCAGAAACTCTATCCCTGTGCATAAAACTTACTTTGTCGCTCAATCAACTCCACCACCACCCCAACCTATCTAGAGTAGTGTAGTGTGCACCTTTATACTGCTTACTATGTTGAATATGCTTAAACATGCTTAGACTTGTAAAAGTCGTAATTCCTTGGATGGCAGTCGAATCAACACCATTGGATAGGTTATGTGGTAGGTCGGTGTTCACCGGGAAGTGTAATGAACTTGATTAATAATAATTGGGCTTGGACGAGAGGCCATGGCTGGTAGCATGGTGGGTTGTCTCATTTTTCCCACAAGGACCGGTTCCCGGTGTCCTTTTGAACCAAGGTTTGCGTACTTCTACATGGGTGGATTATGGAGCCACCCATGACTAAATAATTTGCCTAGACTTAGTATATGAGCTGCTTAGTTTGCCGTTTCCGTTCACTGGGTGAGTGAAAATGATGTGGTGTGGTGCCTCAATATAGGTGTAAGGGTTACACACGGTCGAGGACCGGGGATGTATCACCTGCTACAACTTATGGGACCGTGTCGTAGTTGCGGCCGGACTGATGTACATGGACTGGCCCGTAAGGGTGGCTCATACCTAGGTCGAAAGCATTGTAACGGTCGTGTTCGATCACCCTCCGCCAGCACACCTCGTGAAAGTGTGTCAATCGCGATGGCATTAGGAGTCGATCGATACGTGTAGATAAAGATGTACACCCCTGCAGGGTTTGAACTATTTGAACAGCTGTGTCCGTGGTTATGGACGACTTGTTAAGAATCCGCATCGAATTAGACAACTACAACAAAACTCTAAAACTTGCCAACTCTAAGGCTGCGGTGTTAGTGACTGCTTCCTCCCAAGGTGGTCGAGGAAGGGTCAGGGTATCTAAGGTGTGGTGATCTGCAGTAAGAAATGATCGTAAAGTGTTCGACTCGTCTCCTTTAAAAAATATTCTAGTAGTCGATTTTTATCTACTTAATTAATATTGTTAAAAGTAAATTGGCTTTTTGTAAAATAGTCCACAGATAACCATTTTATTGATACTTGTTGCATCTATTATTAATTTTCCCTGTAAGTCTTGCTGAGTACAATTTTTGTACTCACTCTGCAATCATTGACATTTTTCTTGCAGAGGAAACCATTCCCTCCAAGGGTGGTTTCTACGTAGAGATCGACACCAACGACGACTAGTCGCTGGAAATTCCAGGCAGTGGTCCTGCCCAGGGTTTTGGCAGCTCGTTTTATTCTGCTGCCACTTTTGGCCCTACCTTTTGGCTTACTAGCCATTTCTAATCTTCTGCTGTGTGAGCAACTCTTGGGTGTATATTATGTTGTTAAGTTTCAAGAACTTATAATATCGCATTTTCGGTTATAGAGTTGCTATTGTGATACTTGTTTGTTCTCACCTGCCTCATGTGCCCTGCGTGTATGTTATTGAAGCACATGCTGCGGGTAGGGTTTCAGAGTCTATATCATAGAGTTGTTAGGTTTAATCACCTTTGTGAAGTGACTCTTCCACTGGGAGTTTGGGAACTATATCATCCTACTCCAGCCGAGCATTCAATTGCCGGAACGAGTTTGGGATTGATGTTCCGGCTCAGTGAGAAAAGAGTGAGGAGACCATATCACCCTACTTAATCTGTGCATTAACTTACCGGAGCAAGTTCAGGGTTGACGTCTCGGACTATTCGAAGCCATATCACTCCACTCCTGTTGGAATTAATACCCAAGGGTTGAGGTCGGGGTTGACGTTTCGACTTAGCGGGTGATTTCACCTAAAACTCTCTGTTATGGATTTTAGGTCCCGACATTAAGGATCATGTTCTCACGGTCAATTGGTCCAAAGGAGAATTTTGTTTCATGAATCATGTCACGAGAAGTATTCCATATGGCAGTTATACTTGGTGCTTTGCATTTCGCAAGCTTTGCCTCAACGAGTTTGAGATTTGTTGCCCTTTTTGAAAAGTTAATGCACTGAACATGTACTTGTTAGCGACATGCTGATTTGGGTTAGACCTCTACTAGTAGCACGAGGGTAACCATTGCCATCAAGAATAGACTCCAATGAAGAGAAAAGAAGTGATGGGGATTTCAGAATTCAGCACACCAGTGTTGCTCGATGTGAGGGGCTCTCTTCAGTACCACGAGGCAATGAAAAGTGAACAAATTCTTCCACACCTTGCTAGGTACTAAGGTTAGTTCCCCATAAGTTCACTGAGTTTGGACGGGGATTTTGGCAACAAATGACAACGGAGACAACACCGCTTTGGGGTTGGCATATTGCAGATTTTTAGCACTTGAGTGCACCAAAATGGATGATAAAAAGGATGGTGTCGGGACCCAAAATCTATAACAGAGAATTTTAAGTGAAATCACCTGCTAAGTCGAAACGTCAACTCCGACCTCAACCCTTGGATATCAATTCCAAGAGGAGTGGAGTGATATGGCTTCTAATAGCCCGAGACGTCAACCCCTAACTGCTCCGACAAACTAATGCACAGATTAAGTAGGGTGATCATATGGTCTCCTCACTCTTTTCTCACCAAGCCAGAACATCAATCCCAAACTCGTCCCTGCAAATTAATGCTCGGCTGGAGTAGGATGATATAGTTTCCAAACTCCCAATGAAAGAGTCACTTCACAGGGGTGATTAGACCTAACAATTATATGATATAGACTCTAAAACCCTACCCGCACCATGTGCTTCAATAACATACACGCAAGGCATATGAGGCAGGTGAGAACAAACAAGTATCACAACGACAACTCTACGACTGAAACTGCAATAATACTAGTTGTTCTTAAAACCTAACAATATAATTCACATAAAGAGTCTATTACACAGCAGAAGATTAAATATGGCTAAGAAGCCAAAAAGGTAAGGCCAAAAGATGGCAGCAAAACAAACCAAGCTGCCGAACCCTGGGCAGGACTACTGCCTGGGATTCCCAACGACTAGTCGTCGTGGACGTCGATCTCTACATAGAAACCATCCATTGAGGGGATAATTTCCTCTGCACAAAATTATCAATAACTACAAGGTGAGTACAAAAATTGTACTCCGCAAGACTTACAAGGGAATTTAGTAGTAGATGCAACATGTTTCAATAAGGGGTATTTGTGGACTATTTTGCGAAAAGCTGATTGTTCTTTCGACAATATTCTTTAAGTAGGATGAAATCCGACTACTAGATTACTTTTAAAGGAGATGAATCGAATCTTCATACAGAAATCTATTGCTGACCACCATACACCTAAACTCTTGATTCTTCCTCAACCACCAGGGAGGAAGCAATCACTAACTCCTCGACCTTAGAGTTTGCATGTTTTAAAGTATTGTTGTAGTAGTCTAATTCGATGCGGATTCTTACCAAGCTGTCCATAACCGCGGACATGGCTATTCGAATAGTTCAAACCCTACAGGGGTGTATATATTTACCTACATGTATCAATCGACTCTTAATGCTAGGCCGAAGACACACTTCACGAGATGTGTTAGCAAAGTGTGATTGAACACGACCTTTACAATATTTTTGACTTAAGTATGAGCCGCCCTAATGGGCTAATCCGTGTACACCAGTTCGGCCAGTACCCCGACACGGTCTCAAAAGCTGTAGCAGGTGGTACATCCCCGGTCCCGGACCGTGTGTAACCCTTACACCTATATTGAGGCACCACATCATATCTTTTTCACTCACCCAACGAATGAAAATGTTAAACTATGCAGCTCATAACTCAAGTCTAGACAAATTATTCAGTCGTGGGTGGCCCAGTATACCACCCGTGTAGAAGTACGCAAATCTTGGTTCAAAAGGAAACCGGGAACCGGTCCTTGTGAGAAAATGAGACAACCCACCATGCTCCCAGCCATGACCTCTCGTTTAAGTCCGATCATTATTAATCAAGTTCATTAGTTACTTCCCGGTGAACACTCACCTACCACTTAATCCACCCAGAGTGTTGTGTTTTGTCTGCCATCTAAGGAATTACGACTTCTACAAGTCTAAGCATGTCTAAACATCGTTAACCATATAAATAACTTAGAAGCAACAACTATACTTCTCTAAATAGGTTAGGGTGTGGTGGTGTTGATTGAGCGACAAAGTAAGTTATGTAAGGAATAAAGCTAGCGCTTAATAGAAAGTATAAGTTGAACACATGCGATAGGGTTTTGGAAATAATTAATAATTTGCAAATAGTAGGATGATCGCAAAATGTTCAAAGGGTGCTTCCTTGCGGTTCGGCTATTAAATCTTGTTCCTGCTCGGGATTAAATGCTTCGGAAACCTCCGGCTCTATCGGGAAGAATGAAAACACCGGAAAAAGGAGGCGTAATAATAAATATCACAATGATGAACATCAGCATGATATGAAATGCATGTCATGGCATAGAAGACTCAAAATAAAGGCTAATGCAAGTGGAATCAATTTAATCGGAGTCTGGACGCTCGAGATATCGCGATCAGACGACCTCCGGCTAATCGAAAAACCCTAATTTGAGTTTTTAGCCATTTACATTTTTCCTAAAATGTAAACATGTATGAAAATGAAATATTTGAGTAGATCTCATTTTTCTGAACATATTGATATATCATTTGCATTTTTCTAATTAAAAATAGATTTTCTATGACTTACCCGACAAGGAATTTCGCTACCTTAGGACCGTTATAGTTACGGCGCCAATGGCGCGCGAAGCGCATGCGGAAGGGGCACGGAGAAATAAAGAAGTGTGGAGGAGAAGCAGCCGAGCTCATTCCCTTTGCAATTAATTTAAATACCCTTTTTTATTTTTCTCAGTAAAATAAATAGTAATAAGTATTTTATTAGTTACTTCAATTTTAGCCTCAGAGAATGACATGTGGGCCCCCTGGTCAACTTTGATCAAAGTTGACCAAGTCTATGACAGGTGGGGCCCACTGTCATAAAATTCTGATTTTCCTTATTGTTTTAATTTGACTCTTACATGTGGGGTCCAGATGTCATAGAGACAGGTTTAAATGGAGTTAAACAGTACATTAATTACAGTCATTAATATGTCAGAAATGCATTGATTATGTCTGATTATAATTAATTACCAATCATTAGCACTAAAGATGTCCAAACAGTAATTAACTGAGATTGACATTAATTACAGATATTAATTACATTTAGCAATAAAGGTTGCCATTAATGTGTTGTTTTACTAATTAATCACGGTAATTATGCCTTAACGACATAATTAAGGGGGCATTAATGCCCTCATTGATATGGCCGGGACTCGGCCATTCGGCTCGGTCCAACCGGCACTGTGCCGCCGGTGGCGGCGGGCTAACTGAGGAAAGGGCGGCGAGGCAAGGCAGGACGGCGGGGCTAGGGTTTACCGAGGCGGTGGCGCAGCGGAGCAGCGAGGTGGCGCAGGGGCTCGGCGGCGAGGTGGGGAGGCGAGGAGCGAAGGTTTTGGGGTGAGGCGGGGAGGCGACGCGGAGACTCCGGGATGGCGTTGGCTCGGGGAGGCGGTGTGGTGAAGCGGAGGCTCCGGGATGGTGGGGAGGCGACGCGGAGGCTCCGGAATGAGGCGGGGATGCGACGCAGCACCAACAACTGAGGGCGACGGCGATGAGGAAGGCGGCGAAGGTTCGGGGAGGCGGGGCTCTAGTGAGAGGGAGAGAGAGAAGACGTGAGAGAGAGGCCGAGAGAAAGAAAAGGGGGAAAGACTTCGGCCGAGGGAAAGAAATAGGGGGAGAGGAGGGGCGGCGGCCGAGGCGAAGCAGGAGGTGGCGAGCTCAGGCCCCGGCTGCTGGCGGCGGATAAGGGCGAGGCGGCGGAGGAGAGGATAAGCCAGGGGGCGACGGGATAAGGATGAGGGGGAGGCGGGCCAGGCCGGTGGGATAGGCCGGGTGGTGGAGAGGGGAGAGGGGAGGCCGAGCGGGCTAGGAGGAGGGAGAAGGCTGGGCCACCGGCCCAGTCGGGGGGGGGGTTAGATTTTGATTTCTTTTTCTGTTTTTCTTTTCAATTTCTCTTCCCAAAAATTGTTTTAACTCCTTTTCTTAAAAGTTTCTCCTCATTATTTTAAAAATTTAAAATTCTTCTCAATTTTGACTTATGCGTGAATGCCATGATGCACACGATAAACATGTTTAAGATTTTCGGGATGTTACAGATGGCTACGACCTTAGAAGGATACAAACTCTCCAAACTAGAAGGGGTGAGAGTCCGAAAACTTGTTAACCAAATACTAACAAACAAGGAAAAACTGAGGGAGAACAATGGGAAAAGAGCACAAGAAAGGTTTATGAACAACATGGATGCACATATGAACCACATCATTTTAACAACGTTTTTAGAGGGAAATGAACTCAGAATGAGTGCATATAAGCATGGCGACCAAGTGAAGTTGAATTGGTAGTATGCAACAAGGTATGGAGCAAGATTCATCAAACCAAGCAAAGTTTGACAAATACTCTTTTTTTTTCCTTCATAACCCTAAACCCTATCTCCATATCAATATGCACCACTTGCATTGACATGTTTTTTGGCCTAAATTTGTGTTAACATGTGGACCCTAGTGAAGTTGCTGTTAAGAGAGAGGAGATATTTGGTTAGGGTGGAGTGTTATAAATTATCTTAGAAACTGTGATTATATGAATTTTGTTTCAAAAGTAAACGGTTTCGTGTTATCTATACCCCAGAATGTGTAAAATTTACTGTCTGGCTAGACAGGAGAGATTCTCCTAAATCCATCTCGGAGAGCCCATGTTTCTACGGTCCCAACAGTGAAGTGAACGCAAAATGACTTGATTTACCGAAAGTTGCACACGCAGGATCTCGTGAAAATTCCGCACTTGCCCGTGTAATATTCGGCCCAACTAATATTGATATGGCAGAAATGTCGTAGTTCTTTTGAAATACACATCCGTCTTATCTGACCCTCGATTTACGAGTTAAGGCTCAATTTTATAGTTACTGTGCTACGTTTACTTTCTAAATTGTTGAGGAAAAGAAACCATACAAGATGATCCGCGCTTTTTCTGCGTAGCAGGTGAGAAACGACAAGGTATGCTCCCACTCTACTATAGTAATATCTATCATTTCCATTCTATCTTACATGTTCATAATAACTGACCCCTCCGTACGAATATACATAATCCTTTAGATTTAGACAGTCTTTAAGACGCAGCTTCAACTATTATTTTGTATAAAAGTTAGTCAAAAATCCAAAAATTATGAAATATTTTTCATGGCAAATGTTATAATAAATTTTCATTCGATTAACATCAATAATAATTTTATAGATCAATAGTTAAAGTTAAATAATTTGACCGCATGTTTTGTGGATTGTTATCACAGAGGCGGCGTCTAAAAACTGCTGAACCAGAGAAAATCATCACAAGATTCACCGTGGTGTCAGCGAAATGGAGCTTCAGCTTGAGAGCCTTTCACCGCGTCACCCTCCATCAATTTCCCGGTTTCTCACTTCCGCATCTCCCTCCGTCTCTGCCGCTACACGGAGCCGTATAAAAAGGCGCCTTTCTTAAAACAGGCAAACCCCAAAACGCCGTTCCATTCCTTCCCACGGCAGAGGCAGAGGAGGATCGAGAAGGGCAGAGCAATCATAGCGCCCTGCTTCCTTTATTAGCCAGCGTCGCCTCCGCTTTTCCCTGCCACCTCCATCCCTCCACTCCCACCCCATCCCGATCGGATCCTTCGCACTCAGGTACCATCTCTCCCGCCGATCGGCGTTCCCAAGTTTTCTTTTCCTTCTTCTTCTCCGTCCCAGTTTCGGCGGTTCTGAGGTTTCAATGCCTTTCGATTTGATCCGTAGTAGTGCCGCTCTCGCGTGTGATGCGATCGGGTTGTGGTTGGATTTTTTTTGGGGTGGGATTGTGATGCCTCCCGGCCATTGCGTGTTTATGGGTGGCGGCGTTGCGTTTGGGGAGTGGGAATGTGGAATGTGGCGCTTGTTTGATCGAGTTTGGTTTGTTTGTGGGTGGTGATGAAATGTGAGTGATCAGCGGATTTGTGATTTTTTTTTGTTGGGAATCAGTGATCGAGTTAGGTTGCCGTTGATCCGTTTGGCCAATCGGATTCGGATCAGCGGCTGCATTGAGCACTGGCTCGTGCAGGTAGTTTGATGGTGTGAATTGATAACTAATATACACTGATCCACATCGGGTGTCGTGGGTGTCTGGTGATCATATGATTGCAGTCACAGCCATGAGATGTGCTACGATAGCTGATGTTGATGATCTCGTAATCAAGTTGCTATCTTCTTCGGTTGGGAATGTAGGCGATCCGTATAGGTGGCAGGCGGGAGGTCGTTGGTGCTGCATATACATATCTCTAGACTACATGTTCTGATCTGACTGGCAGTTTTTATTGGAGCAACAAATTATGTGATTCCAGTCTCATGGCTTGCCATGACTGAATTCTATGCGATTGATGATGCTCCCTCTGCTGGCGTGCTCTTTATTTGTGTTAATTCCTATGTGCCAGCACTCCAGCAGCTAACTTCTTCAGTTGTTTGTCTCATTTCTAATTGCCTGTTGTTTGAATCTCATTATTTGTAACGTCGGGTATTCCAATCCATGTCTAGAACTCTAGATTAACTAGACTAGTATTTTGTTTTATTTTTTGATGGGTATATAACCGCTTTTCTATTTTCTTTCTCAGTATACTAGTTCCTTGTGTTCTGTGGTGGAGCCGCCTGCAATTCTCTTGTGTTTAACTAAACCTTTTTTAGGGTTGCTTCCAAATGTCAAGTGCAAAACTGGTGCTTGATCCTGCATTTCAAGGAGCTGGCCAAAAAACCGTATCCTTCTTTAGATGTCTTGAAGCAGGCTGTTGGTTTGCTTTATCTGAAAATCATCCTGTGCAATACTTTCCTTGTTTCTTTATGTTGTATACCCTTTGACAACAGTACAGTGGGACAGAAATATGGCGGATTGAAGATTTTAAGCCAGTTCCTTTGCCAAAATCAGCTTATGGTAAATTCTACTGCGGAGATTCATATATAGTTCTGCAGGTGATTGTTTAATCTATCTGACTTTCAGAGGAATCTCTTTCTAACTTTCTATTTATCCCCACAAAAAAATATACCTTTTTAATGGTATGTTCATCTTTTTGCTAGACGACTTGTAACAAAGGTGGTGCATATCATTTTGACATCCACTTCTGGATTGGGAAAGATTCCAGTCAGGTGCATTTTCTATAACACCAAGTTTTCTATGCTGAGAAATGGCATTGCCATTGCAGTCCACATCCTGACTTGATATGTTGTCATGCAGGATGAAGCTGGCACATCAGCAATCAAGACAGTTGAACTTGACACCATGCTTGGGGGTCGTGCAGTCCAGCACAGGGAACCCCAAGGCTATGAATCTGATAAGTTTCTATCATACTTCAAGCCATGCATTATACCCTTGGAGGGAGGTTTTGCCTCTGGGTTTAAAAAGCCAGAAGAGGAAAAGTTTGAAACAAGGCTATATATTTGCAAAGGAAAGAGAGCTATCAGAGTTAAAGAGGTGCATTACATTTCACTCCTCCATTTCTGTTCTTCTAAAAAAAAATTTAAAAATCAATCCCGCGGCGCTATATCAAGCTACGTGTCTTCTTTATTCAGGTTCCCTTTGCTCGTTCATCGTTGAACCATGATGATGTCTTTATCTTAGATACTGAAAAGAAAATATATCAATTCAATGGCGCTAACTCCAATATTCAAGAAAGGGCCAAAGCTCTGGAAGTGATCCAACATTTAAAGGAGAAGTACCATGAAGGAATGTGTGATGTTGCAATTGTTGGTGAGATGAGCAATATTAAAACTTAATACTTGTGACTTACTGCAGCAAGTTCACACGCTTTACTTACAATTTTTTTTTAATAATAGATGATGGAAAATTGCAAGCAGAATCAGATTCAGGTGAATTCTGGGTTGTTTTTGGTGGTTTTGCACCAATAGGGAAGAAAGCTGTAAGCGACGATGATGTTATTCTTGAAATTGCACCTACAAAGCTTTACAGGTATTGGTACAAAGATTGTAACTGGTCAAACTAATCAACAACCAAACACTCATTTTACTTTTTTAGGGATTTTTACATACATACCTAGCTTGCAGTTATAACTTATTCACAACTAGATCTAAGACTAAGCAATGTAACTAGTGAACTTTTAAGGATATAAAGTAAAAAAATCTAATTTTTCTGGGGCGATATGCACTAGCGCGCAGACCTTTTGGATGGTGGCAATCATCTTTGTAGCTTTCTGATAAGCATGATTTGTTTTTGATGAATGCTGATGAAAATTAACTAAAGGTTATAATTGGATTCCATCTAAATGTACATCCTACTGATACAGAAGATGGCTTCATAATTACATGGAATTGTTTTGTATTCAGTACAGATTAGTCAAAATACCAATAGAAACTTGAAAACATAAAAGTTTAATACTAGGCCACAGGAAGATATCTTTGTTTTCATCGGGTCAAATTTAGCAGAATTTTCTTCGGAATGAGCAAAACTGAATATCTTGTAAAACTAGCTACTCTGTCTTTTCTAGCTGAAGCAAGGATAAATACATTTTCAAAATCATTAATCTTCTTTACTTATAAGTTACTCTGTCTGTTTCTCTATATCTGTCCATAAGTTACTCTGTCTGTTTCTCTATATCTGTCCATGGCCTCGGGAGTCTCTTTTCAAAATATTTGTCCATTGAAGTAATCAATAGTGTAGGTATTGAAATGCTTCCGCTCTCTACCCCAAACTTTGGAAGAGGTTAAGTGGTTGTAAGGGGTATGCGTCAGACATTTCTCATTAGCTTTTCTCAGATTTAGTGTTTCCTTGGTTTGTGCGCATATGATGGGCCGTGGACAGAAAACAAAGCAGAGGTAGTCGATAGTTTGCTAGTGCTTTTTATAGGTTTGTGCAGTTTTCTGGTAGTGGTGTAAACATGGACCGTGGGCAGCACACTTCTAGTTTACCTAACAATTTTTCAGTGGCTCAACTTTATTATCATTCCTCAAATTGTTTCCCACACTGTCAATTGTTATGTTTGCAGTATCAATAATGGTAAAATGAAGTTAGAAGACACTGTTCTGAAAAAATCAATTCTTGAGAACGCTAAATGCTTTTTACTTGACTGTGGGGCTGAGTTATTTGTATGGGTTGGTCGAGTAACACAAGTGGACGATAGGAAAGCTGCAAGTGCGGCAGTTGAGGTAAACCCACAGGTCATCTTTTTCACCTTTTTGTCTTTCTCAAATATGTGCCATCCTATCTAAATTTCGGATTTGTAGGAATTCCTTGTTAATCAACATAGGCCAAAGACGACGAGAGTAACTCAAGTAATTCAAGGTTATGAGAATCATACATTCAAGTCCAAGTTTGAGTCATGGCCGGTAAGCAATGCAACAGGAAATGCCAGCGTGGAGGAAGGCCGAGGAAAAGTTGCAGGTAGCTTATTTGTTCTTGTTTATTGGTATAACCAAAATTTCCCCTTCGATCATTGTTGATAATATCTGTTTTCTTCTAGCGCTGTTGAAGCAAAAAGGTGATGTCAAGGGAGCCTCGAAAAACAGTGCTACAGTAAATGAGGAATTCCTCCTTTGCTAGAAGGCGGTGGAAAGCTTGAGGTTTTGTTAATCTTGCATCATACTTTATAAGTTGCCTTTTGTAATAACTGTAATACAAAACAGAAAAGTACAATAATGGAAATGTATCCATAAGAACATTATGTGCATATTTCAGGTTTGGTGTGTTGATGGCAGTGCTAAGACTGCTCTCCCGAAGGAGGAGCTTGGAAAATTTTACAGCGGAGATTGTTATATTGTTCTCTATACATATCATTCTGGAGACAAGAGAGAAGAATTCTATCTAACTTATTGGATTGGGAAGGACAGTGTACTGGTACTTGGCCTTTTAATGTACCCAAGCGTTAGATATAGCGTAGCTTTCTATTTTTGAAATCCATATTTTAATGCCTTCTTGTTACTTTGGCGTGATCATCACATCATTTTGTTGATGGCTTGATGGTATGTTTTGTGTGTTTTCATCATGACCTTCTTCTTAACCTTTATGTCAAATTAATTTTTTAATGAATTCTTCTCAGGTGCAATTAAATATTATTCTTGTGGCAAGTTTGTAATGTACAACATGAAGTTTAGGGACTCATATGCCTGTACTGGGATCTGTGAACTTACTCTTTGGTTTATTTCACGCAGGAAGATCAACAGATGGCTTTCAAATAGCTAATACAATTTGGAATTCACTGAAAGGAAGACCTGTTCTGGTACTGTATTTCTGTTGTGACAATTTGTACAATATTTTCAGGAAGGAGTTTGATGTCTTGTATTTGGTATTGTAGGGTCGTATTTATCAAGGGAAAGAGCCGCCACAGTTTATTGCTCTTTTCCAGCCCATGGTTATCCTGAAGGTATGGTCCGCACCGTACTCATGTTATATATAATGAATTAATGGCTAATAAGTGTTATTTTATGAGGAACAAACTATGAATCGATCTATAGTTGAAGAGTAATTTGTAATGTCAATGTGAAAAGTACCAGAAAAGTTTATTTGACAAATCATGCAGGGTGGAATCAGCTGCGGATATAAGAAATTTATAGAAGAAAAGGGCTTGACAGATGAAACATATTCTGGCACTGGCATTTCTCTTGTTCGAATTCATGGAACATCAATTCATAACAATAAAACAGTTCAAGTTGATGCGGTATTGTTAACCTCTACCTGTGCTTATGTCGATTCAAAGTGATAATTTTTATTTAAGTATGGAACTGTATTCAATGGTTATTTTTATGTTGTGAAGATGGCCCATCACAATAACCACTAGGAATGTAGCTAGCTGCTGAGATTCTATGTACTCAAATGTAGTGTCATGACTTAGCATAAATGGATGGTCTAGTGTATAGTTTTTTTTTATGGTCTTAGTGTATAGTAGAGTACTAGAGTATCTCGAAAGACCTACCTTCTAGGTTGTGGATTCTACGGTATGCGGGAGTGTGGCTTGATTCTTTGGACTTGTACTATTACTCTTTCATTCCTATCAATGCATTGAGACGGAAAGCTTTTGAGTTTTCTCAAAAAAAGAAAGATTGTAGAGTATCATAACTGAGAACAGTGAAGATTCAACATATGGTAGTTCATCGTGCACTTAAGATGCAATGCTGTGAAGTATAATCTAGGATCAGTAAATTAAGTAAAGTCTAGATGGCCTGGTTCACTAACATGTTCCCGCTAGTACATGAGAACCAAGTGAAAAGTTGATTCTGCATTTTCATTGGAATCTTTTTTTGACAGTTTTTCATTAGACTCTTATTTTTATAGATATGTAGAAGAGTTAGGTTAGCACAAAATGTTGACTGGCTTTATTTGAGTTGCTGCGTTCAAAATATTGAGTGCTAATCCCTTATCATTTTTTATGTAAATTGGACTGATTTTTCTGATACTACACTTTCATGTCACCCAGATTCTTTTTGTCTGCACGATGATCTTTTTCCTTAGTTTAAAAATTCACAAAAGGCCAGCGTCATTGTTGAAGCTTCCACAAACCATAGTTATAAAAAGCTTGTAAGAAATCAAATTGTTGTTACCTTTAACTTGTTAAGAATATTTTTTAGGTGTCCACATCCTTGAGTTCCACGGATTGTTTTATCTTGCAATCTGGAAATTCAATGTTTACATGGATGCAATGCAAGTTCTTATGAACAACAACAGTGGGCTGCAAAAGTTGCTGAGTTCCTGAAGGTATGAAAAAAAAAGTACCACCTTCATTATTCCTCTTCGGCCTTTTCCTTGTTAGTGCATACTTCTGTGGTCAACAAAGACAAACTGTGCTCCTGTTGAGCACTTGTCAATCTGTTGAAATTGAAGCTCAAGAATACTTGGGAACACCATTTCAAACTGTTACAGTTTTGCATTGATCCTTCTCATGCAGTGTCATTTTCTATTGCTAATCATGAGCAATAAGATAATCCAAAGTGTCCAAAAGAAAGTTTCTGGACCTTAGAGCAAATGAATTGGCCTCTGTTATTGGGAACTCTTACAAACTTAGAGTTGATCCTGTAGGGAACAAATCAGCGTGCGTTTAGATTTGGAACAAACTTGTATTTACATAAGTACATAACGATATGTATGAAAGCAACGAGATATTTGAATTAGGATGGTTGTTTACAATTGCCTTCGTGGGTATCATTGGTTCTATACTTTAAAAAACACTGACCTCAATGGATAAAATATTGGAGAATATGGAACAATATGAACATGGTTGTTGTCACAGATAAGGCCCCGTTTGGAGCACAGGAATTTCGTCGGAAACAATTCCTGCAGGGTTCAGGGGAAAATCCCTCATTCAAAACGGGCCCTAACTTGGTTGCTAAATCCCCCTAATATTTTGCTCTGACTAACTTGATAACATCTGATACTTTAATTCCCAACTATTTAC